>CM053585.1:23414944-23431889 GCA_028646515.1 Pseudochirops corinnae | reverse complement strand
CAGATCCTATACATGATTGCACGCCACCATGGTGGGGGGGGGAAGGGAGGGGAGAAAATCTGAAACCCAAGTGATTGTGGAACTGAATCTTGTAAATTAAAAGTAAATGAGTAAATAAAAAATAAATTAAAAAAAATAAAATTGAAAGATAAAGCAAAAATTAACTAATCAATCGAACATGAATTTGATTGTGTGGAAAAATCAATAAACTAGATAAATAGTGGTTAATTTGATTTAAAAATGAAAGAAAAGGGGTTAGAATCACGATGGCAGAGTAAAAGCATGAACTTGCTTGAACTCCCACTCCAACCACTTCCAATACCTCTAAAATATGACTCTAAATACATTTTAGTGCTATAAAACCCACAAAGTGACAGAGAGAATCAAATGTCCCAGTGAAGGCAGCATGGAAGGTGAACAGGAAGGGTTTATTTCACCAGGCTGGGAGCAGAGCATTTTCCTGCATGAGCTGCACTGGTCCAGACCAACAGCACAGACTGGCCAGAGTAGAGTTTAGGAGACTAAATCACTGGTAGCTGTAGTGGTTTCCAGACTTCTCAAACCATAAATGCCAAACAGAGCAGAAGGTCAGTTGGGAACTCTCTTGATCCAGGGTGAGAGAAGAGCCTTTTATGGCCCCTGCCCCGGGGGAAGCTGGGGAAACAGCTGATGCAACTGCTGCCCCTGCAACTTCATCTGGCTCCAGCCCTACAGGTCATAGGGGGACCAAGTGACCATCCAAATAGCATTTTCAAGAATCTCTCTGCTGGCACTCATGTAGGTTTCTCCTGCTTTGCCCTGCTTGAATCTGGGTTACAGTCTTGGATGGTGGTCATGGGATGAGGAGCCCTGCATGTGGCAGAGCTTGTTGAAGCTGTGGAGAAAAAGTCCTGCTGACAGTTGTCAGGCAGGTACCTGAAAGTAGCTCTGGCAACAGCTGTGCAAAACCCCAGAAATTTGGGACACATTGCTCTCCATTCTGGATGCAGAGTTCTACTATGGCAAAGAACTCAAATGTCAAGTAATTGTCTGGCAAGATAAGAAAACAGAGGAAATGCAATCAGATTATGGAATCTTTTGGGGTGGTGGGTGAGAAAAAGGATCAAAACAGAGGACCAGAAGAAGATAACGAAGTCAAAAGTTAATCAAAAGCTTCCAAGAAAAAATATGAATTGGTTGCAGGTCATGGGGGAACTTAAGAAGGATTTTAAAAATCAAGCAAGAGAAGTAGAAGAAAAATTGGGAAGAGAAATGAGAGTGATGATAAAATCATGAAAAATGAGTCAATAGCCTGACTGAAAGAAATAACACCTTAAAAACAGCCTAATTCAAATGGCAAAAGAGGTCCAAAAAGGTGATGAGGGAAAGAATGCTTTAAAAAGCAACATTGCCCAGATGGAAAATGAATTTCAAAAGCTTACTGAAGAAAATGTTTCTGTAGAAATTAGATTGGAGCAAATGGAAGCTAATAACTTTATGAGAAAACAAGACACAATAAACCAAATCCAAATGTATGAAAAAATAAAAGGCAATGTGAAATATGTCATTGGAAAAACCACTTACGTGGAAAATCAATCCAGGAGAGATAATTTAAAAACTATGGGACTACCTTAAAGCAATGATCATAAAAAAGAGCCTAGACATCATCTTTCAAGAAGTTCTCAAGGAAAATTGCCCTGATATTCTAGAACCAGAGGGCAAACTAGAAATTGAAAGAACTCATTTATCACCTTCTGAAAGATAGCCCCAAAAGAATATTCCTTAAAATATCATAGCCAAATTTCAGAGTTTCCAGGTCAAGAAGAAAATATTATAAGCAGCCAGGAAGAAACAATTTGAATATTGTGGAAACACAATGAGGATAACACAAGATCTAGCAGCTTCTACATTAAAGGATTGAACGACCTGGAATATGATATTCTGGAGGTTAAAGGAGGTAGGATTAAAACCAAGAGTCACCTACCCAGCAAAACTGATTAGGATACATCAGGGGAAAATATGGATATTCACAGAAACAGAGGAATTTCAAGCATTCTTGATGAGAAAACCAAAGCTGAACAGGAAATTTGACTTTTAAATAAAAGAAGCAAGAGAAGCATGGAAAGGTAAACTGGAAAGAAAAATCAAAAGGAATTTATCAAAGTTGAACTATTTAAATTCCTACATGGAAATATATTTGTAATTCAAGAGACTTTTCTCAGTATGAGAATAGCTGAAGGGATTATATATATGAATACAGACATATACATATGTATACACACATACACACATGCATACATATATGTATATGTGTATACATACATATATGCATACATGTGTGAATATGTGGCTACATGTATACATAGACACAGGGCATTAGGTGAGTTGAATGTGGAGGGATGATATCAAAAAAATATAATTAAGAGGTGAGAGAGGAATATATTGAGAGCAGAGGGACAGAGATAGAATAGGCTGAATTTTCTCAAATAATGGAGAAAGGAGAAGGCAGTGGCAATGGAGGGAACATCAGGAAGGTTAAAGGGAATGAATCAACCTTACTCACATTGGATTTGGCATAGGGAAGGAGTAACCCACACACTCAATTGGGTATCTTACCCTACAGGTATGTGGGGGGGAAGGGGATTATTGTGGGGGTGATAGAAGGGAGGGCAAATTGGGGGAGAGAGTAGTTAGAATAAATACTTTTGAAAAGTGACAGGGTCAAAGGAGAAAGTATAAAAAAGCGGAGGGTAGGATTGGATGGAGAAAAATATAGTTATTCTTTCACAATATGACTACTATGGAAATGTTTTGCATTACTGCACATCTATTACCTATATTGAATTACTTGTTATCTCAGTGGGTATGGGTGAGGAGGGAAGAAGGGAGAGAATCTCCAACTCAAAATTTCAAAAACAAATGTTAAACAATATACTTTTTAAAATGCAACTGGGAAATAAGATATACAGGCAATGGATTATAGAATTTCCTCTTACTCTAAAAGAAAGTAAGGGAGTATTAGGGGGGATAAAAGAGAGGGCAGATTGGGGGAAGGGTCATTCAGTATGCTTTCCATCCTAGGGTATAAGGTAGAGGACAGATGAGAAGAAACTATGTAACTCAAAATCTTTAGCAAATGAATGTTGAAAACTAAAAAAGTGAATTCAAAAATATGAAAGAAAACCAAACATCAAGTAATAAAAATGAAAAGGTGAGTAGCCAACTAATGATAATGAAAGCATGGTGATGATTAGGAGTTATTTTGCTCCATTAAATTTCAAGAAAATTGTGAATTTAAATGAAATATATGGTTATTAAAGATACAAATGGCCCAGATTAAAAGAGTATTTTTATTACTTAAATGATTCAATCTTAGAAAAATATCTGAAGACATATTTATCAAAAATTTCCCTAATAAATTAAAATTTTTCCTAAGAAAAGACACTTGTAGCTAGATAGATTTACAAGTGAATTCTAAGCAACTTTTACACAACAATCAACTTCAATATTACGTAAACTCTCTGAAAAATAGGTAAAGAAGGGGATTTTTCTCTGACCTAAACATGATTTAGATATCTAAACTACAGAGCAAAAAAAAAAAAAAAAAATTCAGAGAAAGAAAGCAATAGACCAATTTTCTTAATAAGATATGAAGCAAAAATATTTTAAATGAAATGTGGGTAAGAAGATGACCACAATATATTAAAAAGATCATGTACTCTTAGCAGTTTGGCTTTATACCAGAAATGAAGTGATGGGTTGACCTTAGCAAAACTATAAACATAATTGATCAAACAAATAGCAATATGATAAGAATCATATAAATATATTAGTGAATGCAGAAAAAAAATTTTGAAAAATCAAATATAAAAAATGTAACAATAAATACAGCTTTTATTCAAAAAATTAGTAATATTGATCTAAAACAATGGCAAGTTTTTTCTTTAATGAGGTTAAACTAGAATCCTTCTAAATAAAATCGAGGCTGAAGCAAAGATACCCTTTACCATTACTCTTTAATGTGGTACTACAAGTATTATCTATAGGAATAAGAAAAGAAAAAGAAATTGGAGGAATAAGAATAGGTAAAAAGAAGACAAAGTTATCATCTTTGAAGATAAAATCAAAATATACTTAGAGAACCCTAGAACATTAGCTAAAAAGTAGATTTTAAAAATTAACAACTTCATAATATTACAGGATACAAAATCAATCCACTTTAATCATAAGCTTTTCTCTATAGTACCAATAAAACAGAGCAAGAATAATATATAAATATATATTCCATCCATACTTAGTTAGTTACCAGAGAGGAAAGCACCAACATATGCGTTTTCAAAGCCGGGTGCTCAACAACCGTCCAGAGTCTCGCCTGGCCAAATCACATAACTTTTTCCAAAGTGAGCCCCAAAGCAAAAAGTCACATAATGGTATATATGGCCTTCTGCTTGATCAAAGAATGTCATAACCTTCTTGACTCGCTGCCCTATCACAAAGTAATAAGGTGTTTGCATTCCTGAAGAACAAGCTTCCTGCCACAGGCTCCATGTGACCACATTAAGCCTATTAGGGAGCAGAGTATATTTTCAAATCAGGGAAGGTTCTCAGTGTCACTTAAACCTATCAAAGGGCCTATGGGCAGGGAACATCTTCAGATTCCCATAATATATACTAACATTTTAGCAGCTCATTTTATAACAAAGAATTGGAAATTGAGGAAAAACCCATCCACTGGAGAATGGCTAAACAACTTGTGGTATGTGATTGTGATGTACTTCAATAGTGCTATAAGAAATGATGAGCAACTTGGTTTTGGAAAAATCTGGGAAGATTTATATTAACTGGTAAAACGTGAAATGAGCAGAACCATGAGGATGCTGTAAAGGTAACAGCAACATTGTAATAATGATCAATTGTAAAAGACATAGCTACCGTGATCGATAAAAATCCCAAATAACTCATGCTGAAAAATTCTATTCACCTCCAGAGAGACAATTGATGAACTCTGAGCACAGATTGAAGCTTTTTTCCACATTTTATTTGCATTTATATTGCCTCTTTTTTTCAATTTGGCTAATTATGGATATGTCTTGGATGATTTTATGTAATCATGGACATCATATATCTTGCCTTCTCCATGGGTGGTGGAGGGGCTAGGAGAGAGCAAAATTAGAATTCCATATTTTTTTTAAATAATAAAAATCTGATTTTGCCTGATTGTTTGGTCAGATGCAACCCAATCCTTGGTATGAGTAAAAATGGCCCGTAAGGTGGCAGGGAACTGGATAGAAATATTAGCACAAGAGATATAAGGCTGTATTCTACAGAGAAATAATAGTGCCAGGAGAAAGAGAGACACAGAGAGACAGAGACATAGAGAAACAGATGGACATAGACAGAGAAACATAGAGACAGGCAGAGAGACAGAGAAAGAGAGGGACAGAGACAAAGAGATAAAAAGAGACAGAGACACAAACAGACAGACAAACAGACAAAGAGAATCAGATATAGACAGAGACAGAGGGAGACAGAGATGGCAATAGTAATATTGACATACGGTGTTTTATTTTGATCTCCTCAAAGTATTAATGCAATTTAATTCTATCTATCTATCTATCTATCTATCTATCTATCTATCTATATCTATTAATCTCTAGGCATAGATTCTATATATGCAGTTTACAGATATAGCAATAGGTAGATGATGGCTATGTGATAGATATATCTATTCCTTTTCATATTTTTCAAAGAGAATTTTTAGAACATCCTCATTCCTATGCAACAACAATGTTAAATTCAAATAGAACTATGTTGTTTTTTTTGCAGGTGACATATATTGGCTTGGAAAACCACAATTTAATATCACCTATTTTATTATTTATTTCTCAAACAATCCCAAGTATATTTTAATCTGGTTTCAGGACACTCAAGAGTTTTGCGAATGTGGCCTTTAAATCTCAAGCTTAACATCTCTTTTCTAGAATAGCTAGAAAGAAGACAGATCATTGTTTTCACTGATATACAGCATAACTGTATTCATAGCTTACCCTGTCAAGGATTAATATTGCTTTATCACTGTCACTGATTACCTATAAATATCTTCTATTATAACAAACATTTAAGTTAATCCAGTGCCAACCACTGGAATAGAATAAAAACAAAAACGATGGGGCTGCTAGGTGTTACAGTGAATAAAGCACCAGCCCTGGAGTCAAGAGGACCTGAGTTCAAATCTGCCCTCAGACACTTGACAAACTTATTAGCTGTATGACCTTGGGCAAGTCACTTAACTCCAACTGCTTTGCCTTCTCCCCTCCAAAAAAAAAAAGTATAAATAAACATGGTAACTTCCCTGTAGAAGTGTACAATCTGGTAGGATAGTAATATATTAAAATAGAATATAGCAATAATATATAACTTTTAACTGCAGGAGAAGATTGGTTGGTTTACATTTGAAGGGTGCAAACCAATGATCAACTTATAATTTTGCCAATAAGATTTTTACCTCCCTGGAAATGTGGAGAGGCTTCCTAGAACAGTGTCCTTTTTCTGGGTCTTAATCAATAGTTACAAATGGAAAAGTCTGAAAAGGGAAAGAAGACTTAAGAGGCAAAATGGAACATTTCTGTATGAGTGTTTGGGCCCAAGGTGAGAAATATGCATTGCTGATACAAACCTTGATGTAAATCAAATTTTGAAAGCTGGGTTCCTATACTCAGAATGAATTTCTGAACCTTAAAGGGCAAAAAAATGATCTGCAAGAATTTGTTTATCTGTGGGTAAGCCAGAGATTGTCCAGGAGTAGGCACCCAGGATAATAAAGTGACTCAGCCATTTCATATGAAATTTGTTTGAAAGAACTGGGAATCATTAGCATAGAGAAAAGAAGATACATGAACATATGGTAGTCCTGTTCAAGTATGACAGGTTTTCATATAGAGGAGAGTTTAGACTTCCATATGTTTTTAGAGGGCAGAACCAGGAGCAATGGTTAGAAATTACAGGATCAAATACAGGATGAACATATAGGCAAACAAGAACTCCAAATTTTCCTTCCTAGAAATACCCCAAATTGGAATAATCTGAGTTGAGAGGTGATTAACTGTCCCTCTTTCAAGCAGAAAAGGGCAAGAACCTATCAGAAATGTTATGAGAGATTCATTTTGTTTAAATATTACAGTACATGGTCACTCCTGGCTTGCATTCAGTGATACCAATATCTTTTAAATGTCTGTGTGCAGAAACTGGGTGTCATACAAACTTGTATATCCCACTACACTGTCTAGGGCACAGTATTTTACATAATATGTCCTTTATAGTCGTTTGTAGACTGTGGTTGAAGAACTTTCTGTTACAATGAACTATTTATCAGGAAACTGTGCCAACATCTTGGAGCAGTCTTTGTAATGTCAAATGTCAGGTACCTTGGGGATTATTTATGGGAAAAACAGAAAATGAATGATTCAGTTGTATAAGATTCATTAAGTACCTATTTCAGGCCAGGCATTATTGTGGGTAGAGGGGACAGAGAAAATGATATAAACAGACTCTTCTCTACATGATTTATGATTCTATTTATACATAAATAGAGGCGATCAGAAAAGCCTTTTAAGGTGAGGCAGGAAAGGAACCTGGGCCCCAAAGAAGTTGTTACTCATCCAAATTTACATGGCTAATTACAGAAGGAGTTGGGATTCTCTCCCAGAGAAGTAATGTGGTTAAAATTCTTTAGGTTGACTCCCCCCCCCCCAATTTTTTTTTTGTTGTTCCAAGAGAGACTTTTGAGATTGTCCAATCAAAATTCTTGATTTTGGACACTTTGTTTTTCTCCCTCGTCTTTTCTGAGTCCTACTGCATAGTAACATGAGAAAAGCAATTGATTTTCTATTGGAAGACCTGGGTCAAAATTCTGATTCTGCTCCTTAGTACATGAGACCTAGAAGAAGACATCTCTTTGTGTCTCCATTTACTTATCTGCAAAAGTGGAATTGAACTTACTCACTAGATAGTCTCTATAGTCCCTCCAAAATCTAAATCTATAATGTTATGGGAATTTTTTTTTTTTTTGTGGTTACTAGGTGGCACTGTAGACAATACAACTGAATTCTCTCCAGAAAGCCCTGAGTTCAAAAATAGTCCCAAACACTTACTAGCTTTGTGAATTGGGGTAAGTAATTCATCCTGCCTGTATCATCTGTAAAAATGGGTATAAAAATAGCACCAAGATCTCTGGGTACTAGTAAGGATAAAATTAGAAAATATTTTAAAATCCCTCTGCAAACCATAAAGAACTAAATAAATACTATTTTTATCACTGCTACTACTACTATTACTACTACTACTACTACTACTACTACTACTACTACTACTACTACTATTACTACTACTACTACTACTACTACTACTACTACTACTACTACTACTACTATTACTACTACTACTATTACTACTATGACTACTCCTCACTATTCAAATTGAGTACAACCAAGAAAGAACGTATCCAAGACTGTTCTTTTGTATTTCAAGGAACTGTGGTTTTATTAATGAGAGCGTTGTCACTCTTTATACAGTCTGGATCTCACTACAACTTTCCACATGGTCTTGAGTTGTTGTTAATCAAGATGTCATTGTCTCTAGACAAAGTGGTGATTATTCACTCTTCACATTGTTCACCTGATCTTTTGGGAATTGATATTCAACACATTGTCAGGTTCCTACTTATATAAATTGGAACTAGCTGTGTGACCCTGGGTAAGTCACTTAACTTTGCCTCAGTTTCCTCATCTGAAAAATTAGCTGGAGAAAAAAATGGAAAACAATTTTAGGATATTTGCCAGGAAAACTCCAAATGAGTCATGGAGAGTAGGACATAACTAAAAATGACTGAACAACAAGCTTTGCTCTATTCTTACAGAGATTCTACTGTCATAATAATCAAGTATCCTCTATACTACAATGAGATGGTAGAGTTTATCTTTGGTAGACATCCCCCAGAATCAAACTTCTAAACAACAGCTTATCAGAAACAAGAATGAAGGTAACCTGTCCCCTGATCCAATATCTTTTCCACAGTCCCCCTCTCACCCTGTACCTCATCAATCATATGCATACTAAAATGTGACTGAAGAGGGACTTTGCCTTGAATAAAACTATGATCTATAATTCATAGAACAATTACAGAAACACACAGGATTTTTTAAAATTATGCTGGAAGTTGTCTATTTAGACTGATAAATATTGTCTCTAGAACCAAGATTAGGTTCTAATACCTCTAATACCTCCCTCTTTTCTATAGAGAGGTAGAGTCCCACAGTTCAGAATGCTGAATGTGCTGTCAGCTACAATTTACATGATAAATGGTTTGTTTTATTTGCTTCCCCTCCCCCTTTGAGAAAAGGGAAACTTCATGTGGGGACCTTGAACAGCATGGTTATATCCAGAAATGATGGCAATATAAAAGCACAACGTATGAATAAAACTCAAAACAACAGCAATAAAGCAAATTGGATTCGAGTGATGTTTCAGTGGACTAAATCATATACTAAAGACTGGAAAGCGTCAATTAATTCTGTCCTTTCAAACATTCAACAAACGTTCATGTTATGACAACTACATGCAAGGTAAAGGGCCATAGGCTGACTGTTGAACTGGAAAGCAAGCAAGAGTCTTGCATTTAGGTTCCTTGTTGTATAGTATGATCAGTTACATAAAAATAAATTGAGGAAAACCATCCCAATTACCCAACCTTGGCTGCACTTCAGTGATGCTGAAGACTGTGTGAGACTAGACATCATCAATTCTAACTCAACCAGCCACATCAGAATGCAATTAGACTCTGGCTTTCTATAAATAATCTTCTTATGACCTGTATAAACTCATTTAACCACCATAAGCCAGAATAGCCACACATATCGGTTGCCTTAATAAGGTCAATGAAGGTCACTAAGAGTTTGCAATATGCTGCCATGAATAAAAGGCATCATTCCTTTTATAAGTTGGGAGAGCTACTGCTTGCAATTTGTTTGAGCCACAATATAGGCAAAATTGATAAAACATCTTCTGTATGCTCTCTCCACATCCTCCATATTGTACTGTCCCCATACCCATTTCCAGTAACCATAACACAAGTGACTTTATATTGACCCGGGATGCTGTCATAGCTATGGGGATATAAAACACTCAAAAAGGGATAGAGCATTCAGGATGGGTGAAAAAAAAAAAGTTCTACTTCTGTTCTGCACTGCATTCTGTCTGGGATTAGACAGAAAAGTGCAAAAGGGGTAGTAATTGATGGAATTGAGTTGAATTAATTGTTAATTATGTTAAGTGCTTAATGATATGTATTAAGTGCCTGATAGATCACATTGCCAGTCACTGGGGATAGAAAGGAAAAAATTAAAAAAATGTTTTCCAATATGTAAACTTTCCAATGGGGAGAGGACAAGTATACCTAGTTCACAAATAAATAAGTAAAACAATATATCAAGTTTGTAATTTCAAGGCGCTTATAAGAGTAGCTGGGTACAGTTAGGATCAATAATGACTTCCTGTAGAAAAGAGGCAAAACGGGTATATTTCAATTTTTGGCGACAATCTATGCAAAAGAATGCAGGCGGGAGATAATATGTGTCTTACCAGCAAAAGCTAATGTTCAAATTTGACTGAAATGGAAAGCACGAGAAAGAAAATAGTATGAAATGAGATTGTAAAGGTAAATGGGAGCCATACTGTGCAAGGCTTTAAATAACATTAGGGATACTTCATTACTGCTGGTTTAAAATTAATTGGGCAGCCATATGGGGGATAGGTAAAAGACAACAAATATGGAAATCATCAATAACAATTACAGCAGTGCAGGTGATATGTGATGAGGGTCTGAATTATTGCAGAGACTACAAGAGTATATACAATGCAAGTGGATCAAAGCCATGTTGTAAAACTAAAATTAACAAGATTTGGTAAATGAGAAGTCATGAGTGGAAGAGATAAAATTCAATGATGTGTCAATAGTGGAAAGACTGAGTGGACTGGCTGACAGTGGCCTTGAAAAAGGAAGGAATTGCAGAAATAGAATGGGTTTGTCGTTTCATGCCCTTTTTCTGAAGTTGTTATTAAATGTGAGAAGTAACTTGAATATACTTGCAATAAATCTATACTGTTACTAAATCATACTAATTATGAGTAATCTGTATTTTTTCTATCAATAACCCAAGTGTGCATACTTTCTGATTGATAACACAGAAACCATTAAGGATTGTTACTAACTTAGGGTAAACAGCTAAGTGACTCAGTGTGTAGAGTGCTGGACCTAGAGTCAGGAAGACTTATTTCCCTGAAATTCAAATCTGACCTTAGATACTTACAAACTCTGTGACCCTGGGCAAATACTTAACCCCATTTGCCTCAGTTTCTTCATCTGTAAAATAAGCCAGAAAACGAAATGACAAACCACTCCAAACAACAACAACAAAATGATAGACCACAGAACTGGAAAAGAATTGTGTAATGTTTTGGTGTTGGTGCTGTAGTTGTAATTGTTGTTGTACATGAAAGTCTTATACTTCAGGAAAGGAAGTGGAAACACAGAGAGTGGGAATGACTTACCCAAAGTGATAAAGTTAATGTGTGGTAAAGTTTGCATTATTTAAAAACTAGCCCTTCGAAAACTATTCTGGTGGGTTTTCTTTTTCTTTCTATGTTAACTGGTAATTTGCTAATGTGTTACTCTTTGTACACAACACCTTTACATTTGAATGATATCTTTAGATATCTTAACTGAAGGAAGAAACTAAGAGTGGGGATGTCAAGGTACAAGAAAAAATTAGAAATATTTTGCTTGTGGTAGAAGGAGAGGGCAAATAGAATTTGCAGTTGGGCAAAACTGAGTTCTGTGTAGTTTAAGACAACAATTTACAGATAAGGGAGAGGAGGAGCAAGATTACATAACTTGTCTAAATATACCCAGATACTTAGGAGAGTTAGAGCAAGAGTGAGAATGAGAACGAGAGCGAGAGCAAGAGAGAGAAACAGACGGACAGACAGACAGACAGACAGACAAGAGAGAGAGAGATGGATGATCGTGATGATGTTTATAGAATCTATATTCAGTTCAATTTTCATTGTATACCGTGACTTGGGTTGCATTAAATTGCACAAAGTAAGGAGTCTCTTGTTCTTCCTAGGTGTAGTGCCAGAACTTAAAGGGGATCTACTCAAAATCCT
Organism: Pseudochirops corinnae; assembly: GCA_028646515.1. Taxonomy (NCBI): domain Eukaryota; kingdom Metazoa; phylum Chordata; class Mammalia; order Diprotodontia; family Pseudocheiridae; genus Pseudochirops; species Pseudochirops corinnae. The sequence continues at coordinate 23,419,688 of CM053585.1, read as the reverse complement.
CAGTGTGGGAAGGCACTGGCAATTTAGCTTATAAATATGCTCTCTCTAATACTGGGATCTGGTAGTATTTCAGGAGGAATGAATTCTAGAAAGTAGACCTATGAATCTGATAAAAAAAAATAAAGTAATAGCTGAGTAATGTCTAGTAATGTCTAGAAAGGAAAACAGGGGAAAAATAAGATCTGAGAGTTTCCTTTCCTTCTCAAGCAACCTGACAGTAAAGTGGAGTTAACACCTCTGCTCCCAAATTCTGGTTTTCTGGCTCCAAATGACTAAGTGGGATCTGAAAGATTATTGTAAAGGTCATTGTTGACAATCCTGCCACAAAGTTTATGGGTATATATGATAGGGGAAGGAAATTATGTTTCTTTCCTTTTCTGAAAAAAAAAAAAAAAAGATATCTCAGGTTTCCATGAGTTCCACAATAGCATGAGAATATAAAAAGCTCACACTGGGTCTAATATAAGGTTTATCTAACTAAAACATTGGTCCTACAATTGGACTAAGTAGGCAGCCACTTATGCAATCAGGCAGAGGTTCCCAAAGTGGGTCATATCACCTCCTGGGGAACATTAGAATGATCAGGGGCGGGGTGGGGGGGAAGTAGCCTTGATTGAAGTTGTGGGGTATTGAATAAAAATAAGGAGACAGTGTAACCACAAGGAAAGAAAAGCAGATAAGAAAATCTTGGAAAAAAATTAACATGTTTCATCTGTCATAACCAAGCAAAAATCAAAGTGATTATATCATTTTCCAAATAAACACATAAAATGCAAGTTATAACTGATCAGTGGTCAATTCTGCTGGTCTTAATAGGCAAGTATTGGCAAGTGAATGTGTGGAACATTGTTGGGAAGTCCAGCATTCACTGGAAGAAATATGTGTATGTAATGACTTGTTTACAATATGATTCTACATGCTTACATGATACAATATTGTCCTAACAAATTTCAATATAGAAAAAGTACAAATTTACAATAAATTATTAAATTTAAGATGTCCTTTTTTAAAAATATATTTTATATTTTTTGAAATGATGCAAAGTTCCAAAAAAAGAAAAATTAAAGAAAGCAGATTTCCAGGGGGACACTGAGCATTTTTTTCAAAGGGATGGGGGTAGGCCAAAGAAGTTTGGGAACCTCTGCAATAGAGTGTTATGAATGAGAAAACTTTTGCTGGACTTTGAGTCCTTGGTCTCATGTTCCATAACAGTAGAAATAATATCAGGCTATACATCTTTAATATTATTTCCATGTCTGATACACCTCTGAACATACTTCTTGCAACACAGATTTTTTTTCAAAGTTCCAACATTGTTTTCTCCTCTTGAAATATTGTAACATTTCTGTTCTTCCAACAACAGGCAATCCTGAAATTTGCCTTTCCTCTCCTTCCTTTCCCTCTCCCTCCACATGTCTTCTCATTCTACTAGGTTTTTCTTTCCTTGGAGCCTACTCAGTTCTAATATATTCTCAAAAGAAAACAATACATATTTATTCGACCTCATGATCAGCTTAATTTGCCATTTTATACTCTCTTCCAATTCACTGGATAAGCTTTTAGAAATGTGTCTATCCACTTAGCCGATATTTATGTATATGCATATCTCCCATATCACTATCTTGAAATTGAGTCATATATTACCAACTGTTAGCTGAATATACTAGCCTAAATGTACTGCCAGCATCTCCAACTCAACTTGTGTAAAACAGAACTGATATCTTCCCCTCAATTAAGAAGAAATCCTTCTTCCAAACTTCTCTCTTTGTATCAGTATACTTCAAGTCACCCAGGTTCATAACAAGAGTCATCCTTGTCATTTTCCTCCCCTTAATCATTTTGCCCAAATCCAATCAATTGACAAATATAATCAATTCTATATTCAGAATACATCTCAAATTAGTCCTTTGTCCTCCATTCACCTTAGCAATCACCATGTTAACTTAAGTTATATTGCTTCCTGCCTACACCTTTGTAATAACTTCCTAATTAATATACTTCCTTGCTTCAACCCCTTCCCATTTCTAATCCATCTCACACACTGCCAAAAAATAATAGTTCCAAGTCAAAAACCTGACCATGTCACAAGTCACTTTGCTGATTAAAAAAAAAAAAGAAGTCTTCAGTGGTTATCTACTATCTGATAAAATATATAAATTTATTAGCCTGGCATTTAGCAATCTCTGAAAGTATATTACTAGATTTGTTTTCTACTTATCGCCTTAGTGCATTCTACATGCCAGATAATTTGGTGAACTACCCATTCTTGTAACACAAAGGTCTATTTTCCAGCTTCATGGCAGCTCACAGGTTTTCTCAAGCTTTGATTTAAGTCCTTTTTCATCAATGCTTTATAGAGCATCATTTATCCTCAAAACTTTCCTCATTTCAGAAACCCTTCCAAATTTTCATAAGCATCAATGTTATAATTCTCAAATTATTTTGAATTTTACTTTTCTGTTTATGGTCTCTATTCCCCAGTAAGAAAGAAAAACCCTCTATTCCCCAGTATGAAGAAAGTTCCTTGAGAGAAGTGACAGGTTTTTTTGTTTTTTTACTTTGTTTCCTATATATGTAGCATTGCAGATCTTAGGCAATTAGACTATCTGTTTAATTTAAATTCATTCTATGCTAGAGACACTTGAAAGTTCAAAGACTTGAGTAGCAATCCCAATTCCAGCCTTTGTGTCTTTGGTCAATGCATTTAACCTCACAGATCCTTGATTTGTTCATTAGTGAAATCTGGATAACAATGTAATGCTTTTAATGACCATCTCACAAGGTCACTGAGATGAGTAAATGAGAAAACGAAGCTAATAAACTTTGTAATTTATACAGTCGTCTAAAAATATTAAGTTATTGGACAAGACCTGTGCAACTGAGGGACAGAACAAAGAACAATATCATTTAAAAATGAAGAGAGATATTATAATTTTGTTTTTGCCCAAGGTGTATCTATTTCTAGGCTATGTCTCTGACAGGGGCAAAGCTGGAAACTGAATCCATGTCTCCTCACTCAAAATGCACATAATTTCCACAATTCTACATTTAACCTTGAAATAAAAGACTTTGGTTTTCCCTCCAGTATCATAAAGTCCAAATACTATTTTCTCTGAAAAATCTTCCATGGTAATATGAAATAGGTGTTCTCTTTGAGAAGGATGCATTCATGGACCACTTCACGTTGGGGTGTGTGTGTGTGTGTGTGTGTGTGTGTGTGTGTGTGTTTGTGTTTGTGTATGTGTGTGTGTGTGTGTGTGTGGTTGTGTAAATCAGTTTGGTAAAACCAAAATATTCTTCTCAGAATAATTTTAAAAATTCATTAAAAAAGAGACTTGGAATAAGGAACCTAAATGGAGGAGTAGAGGGAGCATTCTAGCCAAAATCTCTTAACATTTTCCTCTAAACAACTTTAAAATAGTTAATCAAATCATTTTTTTAAAAAGTATAATTAACAAAGGATGCAGTAAGACATGTTTCCAACCCAAGAAAACTTAGAGGGAGAAATCTGTGACACAGTGGTGAAGACTAACGTGAAGTTCAGGCCAATGACTTCAGCTGTGGACTTAGAGGTAGTGATACAAGTAGCATCAATAACATAGAACTGTTGGGGGGTGGAGCCAAGATCGCGGCGTAGCAGCAGCAACATATCACAGCTCTCGCATTGCCACCCAAAAATATCCATGGAATGGGACTCTAAAGCAATCCTACAACTCCAAAACACACACAAAGATACTTCCCGATACTTCCCACTAAAGTCAGCTCAGCTATGAGGAACCTCATATCAGCACTGCGAAACCAGCCTGGCCGAAGCTGCTGGTGAGCCCCGGGGCAGCCTGACAAGAGGAGCAGTGAGCAGATTAGCAGCAGCTGGAACAGTTTTCAGAACTAGGTCAGTGGCACTTGCAAAGTTGGGAGAGAAAAGCGGTCTGGCCAAAAGGCCTCCAGAGCCGAAAAGCGAAAGGCAGAGGTTTTGCACCCACCTCCACGTTTCAGCTTCCCGCCGATGGCCTGCAGACAGCAGGATGACTAAGCGATTGTTCTGTGGCCAGTGTTCTCACGTTGAGCGGTCTGGATCTGGATCGCCAGGCCTCAATCTTTGAGTCTTCATTATCCAGTAAGCCGGAAGTAAGTAGGAAGGGTCCCAGCAACTTCCTGAGAGCTACAGCAGCCGGGGGGACGCCAGCTATTTCAGACAAAGCTTTCCCTTCTGCAAGCAGAGCCTCATAGAGATTAAAAAAAAAAATGACGTAGTGACCAACCATGAGTAAGAACAAGCATAAGAAGCAAACTAAGAACTGCACCTAAACCCTAGATTCCTTCTTTGGGGAAAAGAAGGATCATGGGAGAGAGAGGGAGGAGGAGTGTGCAGCCAGAGGGCCCCCACCAAGGGCTTCGAATACACATGAAGAATGTCTTAAAGCTAGAGAAGAGCTGAAGAAGGATTTTGAAAACCAAATAAGGGAAGTGGAAGAAAAATTGGAAAGAGAAATAAAAATGTTGCAGGAAAGTCATGAAAAGAGAGTCAGCAGTATGACTGAAGAAATCAACACCCTAAAAAATAGATTAACTCAAATGACAAAAGAGGCCCAAAAAGCCAATGAGGAGAAGAATGCCTTCAAAAGTCGACTTTGCCAGATGGAGAAAGAATCTCAAAAGCACTCTGAAGAGAATAATTCTGTCAAAATTAGTGTGGAGCAAATGGAAGCAAACGACTTCATGAGAAATCAAGATACTATCAAAC
>CM053585.1:23390395-23414444 GCA_028646515.1 Pseudochirops corinnae | reverse complement strand
ATATATATATTACTGAGAATAATGTGTTTATATTTTTATATTATATTATATATTATATTTTAATATATATAATATGATATATTATAGTATACTATAAAATATATTTTATATTTTTATATTATATTTTGAAGTAATAATAAGTAAATCATAAGATGATACTCTAATTAATAGTATGAGAGAAGTGAATGGTGGTACTATAGTTCCAGAATTGAGAAGCCAAAATTTGGACTGATGATTAAAGGCAACTTTTTCTATGATCTTCATTATATTTAATGCATTTGAAATAATAATATATCTTCTTTATGTTATTTGTTATACTATTGATGAATAATATTTCTAATACTATTATTTAATTTTTTAGCATAAAAACAAGTTTGATGTATGTGAATATTTAAGGCAAAAGATGTTTCTCTAGATTAACAAATTTTGCATATAATTTGTATTTTTCTATAAACATATGTTTAGTATAGTTTTATATTATACATTATATTTTAATATATTTACATAAATATACACATAATTTATAAACTATTGTCGGAGTTTTGAAATAATTGGTTTGTTATTGTTTCATCACTAGCATCTTGGTGAACTTAGGACCAAGAATGTAAATAAACCAACTCTCCTCCTTCTATAAAATGAGAAAAATTATCCCTGAACAAGATAAAGGGATACAGTGAAGGTGAATTGAAATAATATATGTACAATTCTAAATATTTTTCAATGACCAGTTTATGTTTTATTTGTCCTACTCTATCTTAAGGACAGCGTCTATATATTGTGCATAATTTGTACAGGTTTTTATACAAAGACAAATTTAAGTGTTAATTAGAATGAAATACATGTATAAGACTCTGAAGGAAATAAACTTTATTCTAGAAGTGACAAAATGAATATGATTATCAAAAGTTGATAAGCAAGGTAATTAAGGAGATAGTGAGGGAGCAAAGCAACTGGATTCTCTTGACAAATTCAAGTCATCTGGTCCAAAGGAACTATGTTTTCTTTTTTTTTTTTTTAATCCTGAGAGAAATGAGCTCCTATCAACGATTTTTTAAAGACTGTGAAAATTAGAGAAGTGCCACAAGGGTGGAGAAAGGAGAATATTTCTATATTCACAAATAGAGAGATAAGACAGTCTAAAAATACATATAGCTTGGTATACTTCAGATTGATTCCTTGGGAAATCCTATAACTAGTGATCAATAAGTGGGTTAGCAAACATATAGAAAGATAAGTGGTTATTACCAAGAGCCAACATAGTTTCATCATAAAATTATGGCGGACTAAATTCATTTCATTTTTTAAAAGAATTAGAAATTCATTTCTTCCATTCAACTGTTAAAATAATTTTTCTAAAGCACAAGTCTGATAATTTTACACACACATACACACACACACACGTATACCAGTCATAATAAACTTTAGGATCAAATGCAAAATCTTCTATTTTTACTTTGAACACCCTTATTACTTAGCTCCCCCGAACACACACACACCTTACCAGTCTTCTTACATCTTTTTTATCCCCTAGTCATTCTGTCCATTGACTCTGGCCTCCTAGTTACAAATCAACCTATATCACTATGGTTCTCCCCCAAGCCTCAAATACTCTTCCTTCTTATCCAGATCTCCTGACTTCCTTGGATTCTTTCAGTTATCATGTTAAATACAATCTTCTACAGTAATCCTTTCCCAATCTAAGAATGCAGATGGTACAGTGAATAGAGTGTTGGGCCTGGATTCATGAAGTTCTGAGCTCAAATCCAGTCATATTCTTGTTGGTCAATCATTTCAGTCATGTCTAACTCTCTGTGGCATCATTTGGAGTTTTCTAGGGAGAAAAAAAAAAGTCCATCCATAGAAACTTGATATCTGAGTGATCAAGATCAATCACTTATCTTCTGATTTCATCAATTTCCTTAATTGTAAGATGGGAACAATAACAATGCATATCCCAACTGAGGATCATATAAGTTTTTTTTTTAATTGTTTTACACATAGTAGATACTATATGAGTGCCTATCCCCTTCCCTCCCCACAGGCTAAGCTCAAAAATTCTAATGCATTCATTATTTTGATTATTTTCATTATTTGCATATATAGCTTGTTTATACATAGTTATTTGCATATTGCCCCCACCCTGATTTTGAGTTTCTTGAGGCAAGAATCTGGTTTTATTGATCACTGTAGCACCCATGTCTAGATAAGTAGATTTGGAAATCAAAATGTAGAGGTGATTCTTGAATTCATCATATCTGATGAGATAGAAGTAGTTTAATTTGATAAGACAAGAATGCTTAAGAGAGAGCCCTGTGAGATAGCTAGAGGAAGGGAGACAGTACTAATTGAGCACTAATGTCTGTAGATGTAATTAGAAATTCCGGCATTGAATTCCATCTCCAGAACTTTTGAGCTGCATGATGCTAGGAAAGTCATCTTCCCATACCTTTATATATCCTCTTTTATTAAATATTACCTTCATGTACATAAATAGTTTACTTGGAGGCAAGCACTTTGCTAAGTGTGTACTATGACATAAAGAACCAATTATGATGATAAAATAATCCTTATAAGTTTCGTAATGGGTGAATAAGGTCATAGTTGGGACATCTAGTTGGTACAGTTAATAGAACATTAAACATGACCTCAGGAAGACCTGCAGCCAAGTCCAATATCACGTAGTTATGAGCTGTGTGATTTTGGACAAATCACTCAAAAACGAGAGGGTCAGATTCAGTGGTTTCTAATAGGTAGCTCAGTGGACAGGGTGCTGGGCCTAAATTCAAATCTGGCATTAGGGCTATGGGTAATTTATTTAACCCAGTTTTCCACAGTTACTTTATCTGTAAAATGAATTAGAGATGGAAATGGCAAACCACTTCATTATCTACGCCAAGAAGGTTCCCCCAAAGGGTTCTTGAAGAGTCTACCAGGACAAAAAATTGACTCAACAAGATCTTTTTTTAGCACTAAATCAATTAAACTATAATCCTATGCTTTGAGAGGGGGTACAGAACAAATTGGAGCCAAGAGGGAATCATACCATGATGAGCATTTATCTTTCTCATACTTTCCTCAAAGCAGCTGTTTCGATTCTAAAAGCAACATTTTATACCCTGCTTTCTTCAAATAATGGCAGAACAGGGAAACCCCACCCACATTTGCTACATTGCTGAATTGCTTTTCTTGGGCTTATTGTTCACAGGCTGATTATATTAACGATAACCCAATTTCCGCACCATGTTAAAATCACATTTGTCTGCCATTAAAATTTGCCCTTTCTCCCATGGGTCCTCCCCTATACTAAGGAACCCAATTCTGATGCATGCATTTGCATGATAATGTGTCTTTCTAACAATGTATTTTTATTGCACAAAATAACCCCTATGCTAAATGGAAATTTGCTATTTGCCAGAAGAAGTTATTGCATGTATAATGTATTCATGAACTCCCAGGCATCTCTGGCATGCCATGGTGGCCTCATCTTCAGCTATCCCCTCCTTTTAACTGTAAGTAGTGAATCAATTTGCAACAGGTTAAGGAAGAAAATTTTCTTTCTTATTATTCCTATCTCTTCACAATTTACCTTGTCATTGTGAAAATCTAAACAATGCCTTTTCTCTATAAGTAAATCTTTAGCATTGCTTAGATGAGGATCTATAGGAGAACTAAAATCTTTATGCATTGTTTTTCATCATAAATTCAAGTTATAGTTGCTAGGTTTTCTAATTGAGGAAGGTCCATCTTTGAAATATATTTCAATAACATAATGAGAAAATAATCTTATTGGTAATTTCCTGAAAATTACAGATGATAATAACTTCAGGAAACGTCCAAAGTTATGTTCTAGAGAAGTTTATTTTCTTTTTTCAAAATTTCTTTTTTTACATTTATTTATTATTTTTAGTTTTCAACATTTGTTTCCACCAAATTTTGAGTTACAATTTTTTCTTCCCATCTTTCCCTTATCCCTCACAATAAAGTAGCATCCTACTGAATACCCTTTCCCCCAATCTGTTCTCTCTTATATCCTCTTAGCCTGTCCCCCCCTCAACTTTCTAGTATGGTAAGATGGATTTTCATACCCCAGGGCTTGTATATCTTATTCCCTGATTGTCTGTAAATAATAATAATAATAATAATAATAACTTTTAAAATATTTGTTTTGAAAACTTCGAGTTACAGATTTTTTCCCTTCTTCCTTCCTCACACACCCAAACTGGGAACATAAGCAACTTAATATGATAGTACATGTGTAGTTACAGAGAACATGTCAATAGTAGTTATATCGTGAAAGAATAGCTATATTTCACTCCATTCTATTCCAACCCCCAATTATTCTATTTTTTTCCTTTCACCCTATCCCTTTTAAAAGAACTTCCTTCTAACTATCCTCTCCCACAATCTGTCCTCCTTTCTGTCATCTTCCCTCTTATCTACTACCTCCCTATTTTCCTGTAGGGTACGATACCCAATTGAGTGTGTATGTAATTCCCTCCTTAATCCAAATTCAATGAGACTAAGGTTGTCCCATTCCCTTTCACCTTCCTGCTCTTCCCCTCAATTGTAACAGTTTTCTCTCGTCTCTTTTATATGAGAAAATTTACCCTGATCTATCTTTCTCTTCCTCTTTCTCCCAATAAATTCCTCTCACTTCTTAATTTTATTTTTTTAGGCATTGTCCTGTCATATTGAACTCATCCTTTGCCTTCTCTCTATGTATACATGTATATACATAAGCCCATACCCAAATATATATTTATTTACACATATACCCTCCTATACATACATATATATGTATTTGTGTATAAGTATACATTCCGTTCAACAATCCTCATACAGAGAAATGTCTTATGAGTTACAATTATCATTTTTCCATGTAGAAATGTAAGTAGTTCAATTTAATAAGTTCCATATAGTTTTCCTTTTCCTCTTTACCTTCTCATGTTTCTCTTGCTTCTTGTAGTTGAAAGTCACATTTTCTGATCACTTCTGCTTTTTTTTTTCATCAAGAATGCTTGAAAATCCTCTATTTCATTGAATATCCATATTATCACCTGAAACATTATACTCAATTTTGCTGGGTAGATGATTCCTCGTTTTATTCCTAGCTGCTTTGACCTCCAAAATATCATATTCCAAGACCCAAAATCCCTTAATATAGAAGCTGCTAGGTCTTGTGTTATCCTCATTGTGTTTTCAAAGTACTCAAATTATTTTTTCCTGATTGCTTGCTGTATTTTCTCCTTGACCTGGGAAATGTGGAATTTGGCTATAATATTACTAGGAATTTTCTTTTTGGGATCTTTTTCAAGAAATGATCAGTGGATTCTTTCAATTTCTATTTTCCCCTCTTGTTCTAAAATATCAGGGCAATTTTTCTTGAGAAATTTTTGAAGGATGATTTTCTAGGTTCTTTTATTGATCATGGCTTTCAGATAGTTTAAAAAATTTTAAATGATCTCTCCTGGATCTATTTCCCAGGTTTTTCCAAAGAGATATTTCACATTGCCTTCTATTTTTTTCACTTGTTTGGATTTGTTTTATAGTATCTTGATTTCTCATAAAGTCATTAGCTTCCATTTGCTCCAAAATAATTCTGACGGAATTATTCTCCTCATTGAGCTCTTGAAATTATTTTTTCCATTTGGCAAATTTGGCTTTTTTAAGGCATTCTTCTCATTGTCTTTTTGTTCCTCTTTTGCCATTTGACTTTGTGTGTGTGTGTGTGTGTGTGTGTGTCTGTGTGTATTTTCTATTTGTAGGGTGGAAGGTAGGGCAATTGGGATTAAGTGACTTGCCCAAGGTCACATGGCTAGTTTTGTGTGTGTGTGTGTGTGTGTGTGTGTGTGTGTGTGTGTTTTGTCTGAGGCCGTATTTGAGCTCAGGACCTCCTGACTCTAGGGCTGGTGCTCTATTCACTGTGCCACCCAGCCACCCCTAGTCTATTTTTTAAGGTGTTATTTTCTTCAGACAGGTTGTTGACTTCTTTTTCATGATTTTCCTGCATCGTTCTCATTTCTCTTCCCAATTTTTCCTCCACTGCTCTTATTTGATTTTCAAAATCCTTCTTGAGCTCTTCCATGGCCTGTAACCAATTCACATTTTTCTTGGAAACTGTTAATTTTTAGGACTTCTGACTTTGTTGTCTTCTTCCTGTTTCATGCTTTGATCCTTTTTGTCCCCCAAAAAAAGCAATGCAAGGTTTGATTGCTATGCTTGTTTTGCCTCCTTTGCTTGATCGTATTGGCACTCAATTATTTGACTTTTGAGATTTTTCCCATAGTAGAACTCTGCTTCCAGAGAAAAGAACTTTGTCCCAAAGTACTGGGGTTTTTCACACCTGCTGGATCTATTAGTTGGGCACCCTCCCTGCAGCCCCCACAAGTTTTGGCCCCCTGGCCACACACCCCAAGACATCCACTGAAGACAGTGGTCCAGATCCAAGCAGATTAAAGCAAGAGCAATTATCCTCTGAGTGATCACTTAGTCCCCCTAAGATCTGCAGACCAGGAGCTCTGAAGCACCCACACATTGGTGGCTGCACAGTCGCCATACCTCCACCATTTCTTGCCCTGGGGGCAGGGTCTTGGCCCCCCTTCTTGTACCAGGCCCCCCCATTCCAACAGAGTTCCACACTGACCTTTTACTTTGTCTTTGGCATTTATGGGTTGATAATTCTGGAAACCACCATTGCTGCTGGTGATCCAATATCCTGTATTACACTCTAGCTACTGCTGGTTTGGGGCCTCCCTGGGGCTAAAACCACAGGCTCATGCAGGGTTTTCCCTTACTCCCTGCATGCTGTGATGGACTCTTCCTGTAGGCCTGCCAGGGTGGGTACTTTCAATGGGAGATTTGTTTCTCCTTGTCACTTTGTGGATTCTGTAGCTCTAAAGCTTGTTTAGAGTCATATTTTATAGTTATTTGAGGTGTTTTTTGGGGGGATTGCTCATGGAGTTTTCCTGCTTCTAAGCCACCATCTTGGCTCTCTTGATATTTTTGATCTTTTGTTCTTCCCAATGAATTCTGTTATTATTGTTTCTAGCTCTATGAAATAATTCATTGGTAGTATAAGTGTGTGGTTGGTCCTTCAGTCTCAAAGAGGACCATGATATCAGGAAGGTGATGATTTTGATTTAAGTGAGGGAGGACTGAGCAAAGTCACCAGCCTCACTTTCTCCTCCAGAATCATTTTATTTCAGTTACCAGATATCCATCAATATGACTGGAAATAGTCCAGGATGTAATGGGAGACATTGGCCCTTTTAAGGTAAGGTCTTTTTAGCTTCTCATTGAGTGAAGATATGCCCATTCAGTGAATAGATCTCTTTAAAAAGTGAGTCAACATATGACCTCTTTAATAATAATTTTTAAAAAATCAAACTGAGAAGGGAAGACCTTCAGGGTTGTTGGTCAAGAGAGAAAAAGTTACTATTGACATTGACTCTGAGGCAGAAGGGCCCCAAAATAACTCTTAAATGGTACTTGTTTAGGAACCCATTATTGTCCAATCCATGAGATCCTTGTTAGAAGATTAGAAAAAAACAAGTTGGGGTGGGGATGAAAGTGGAGACCATCTCCAGGAAAAAAAGCAGGGATGGAATAGTATCCTGCGTGCATGTAGAAAGTTTGTCCTTGGCAAGAAACGCCACCTTGTAATTGGTGACTGGATTTAATGAGGAGAGAGTTGAAAGATAATGGTCAGGGACATCAGGTGAGGAGAGAAATTGAGCCATTTATTCTCTCTCTCTCTCTCTCTCTAATAATGTGTGGTAAGAAAGGATGTTTAGGGAGAGTTGGGAAAAGAAGAGAAAAAAAGTAGAGGTTTGGATCAGTCTCTTTTTAGAGTAGAATAAAACATTGATCATGGACCATTTGGAAGATGTTGATGTAATGAGAGCTCAGTTAAGGTTGCATGATCCCCCAAATTGGCCGTTTACTCAATTACCCTGGTTATGAAATCTTCATTTCTATCCAGCACCACATGAGTAGGAGAGGTAGATGATCAGAATAATTCTGGATTAGGTTTCAGGGAGGGATGATTTGTCATAGAAAATAAAAGAGTCAGAAATGTTACATTAGAGGATAGTATAGCACTAAATAATGAATGGATGGAAATATAACCAGAGAAAGGATGATTAAACTTGGAAAAGTATTGAAAGGTGAAAAGAATAAAGATCATATTGAGGATCAAGAATATTTTTTTCATCAAATTCTGAGTGACTTACCAATAATAATTGTGATAGTAACTATTATTATTTCAATGACATGTTGACTTTCCCAATTAGCAAAATCTCTACACCAGTGCAGGCCATTGCTTTCTCTTCAACTTTCAAGTCAATGAGCTGTCTTTAGTAAATGGACAGCAAAGAGCCAGAGTTAAACAGCCATTATGCATCAAAAGCATGGCTTGAACCCAAGTCCTCCTGGTTACAAAGCTAACCCTATGTCTTTTATGCTTTGTTACCTCTTGGTACCAATATTAATATTTACTATTTAGGTATTTATTTTTTAACTTTGCAGGATTTTGTAGTGATGTTATATTTTGAAGGAGTGTTGTATAATGAAAATAAAACCAGTCTCACAGTCAGGATTACCTGGAATCCAAGTTATGCATTTCACATGTACTAACTGTATGGTCGTGGAGATATAACTTAAAGTCTCCTTGTATCAAGCAGGTTTCAAAGAAGATAAACTATAGGTCTGCATGGATGGAAGGAATTTTGACATTGGTGCTTTTCTATACTAATGGGCTCACAGGTGTGGATATGATAAAATTAAACTATATTTTGATCTATCTGTCTATCTGTCTGTCTATCTATCTATCTGTTTATCCAAGTATCTATAATTTATTTATCAGTATTTTATTATGAAATTCAGTTTTGTGCTATCATTATTATGGAAAGAATACTGTAGTTGCAGTTTTAGAAAGTGAATTTAAATCCTTGCCTGTCTTTTTACTGCTTGTGCGACCTTGGGCAATTTTTTTCATCTCTCTGAGCCTTAGTTTCCAGATCTGTAAAATAATTTAGTGGTGATAAATCTTGCCTAACATGCTTTTTAACTGTTAGATTATGACTTATTGATGCTGTCTTCCAACACTGTGTCAACAGATGGTGTACTGCCACATGAACAATCAAACTATGAAGGATTAAAGTTGATTATCTGAACATAACAGCTAATAAAAAAGAAAAAAAAAAACAACACCAAGGAAGAAACTAGATCTAAAGTTGACAATCTATATCAGTGCAAAGAAAATGCACATGATGACACTATGAATATTTTCAGTATTAATGAGGAAATATCTCTTCATCAGAATGACATAATAATTTAAAAAAATAGATGTCAAGACCTGTAGTATCACAAATTCCACACCATTCAACCTCACAGTATAATTGAATAGAATATTGGAAGAAACACTGTAAAGCTATAGACAAAAAACCACAACAACAACAACATTGTAGATGCATGAACTTAGATGACATTAGATTTGAAGTCATAAAGAGGATAGCCTATAATGGTGAACCAAGACAAAATTCTGAGGACTGAGTCATGATGTATGCAGACAGTGGCAGAAGGGCAATGGGAGTGGTGTAGAGAAATTATACTACTGAGCAATGGGAGGAAGCTTTAAAATTTTGATTGGAAAGGGGATGATTGGTATGGTAAAGGAAGGCAGAATAGTAGAATCAATTTATATTTCTATGAAAAACATGGTATGAAGAGGTCAACCTTTGACTCAGGTATGACTGGGTTCAAATATTGCCTCTCTGGCTTTGTGATCTTGGACAAGTAACGTAAATGCTAAAAATGTAAATTTTGCACAACTTTTTAATATGTTTTGATGGAATTTTTTTTCATTGAGAGTTCACTAAACTAATGCAATACAAAGTCTGCTTCTACCCCAACAACAACAAAATATGTATGAAAACATAAGTATTTTTATGTATAATTTTATCCTCATCACACTTCAATTAATTTAGTAATAACTGCTAATATCTTCACTGTGCTTTAATATTTACATGAACTTCCTTAACAATGCAGATATAATAGATACTTATATTCCTGTTTCACAAATATAAAAATGGCGGGTTGGACAGCTCTCTGTAGTTGTCCTTGATCACATAGTATTGGAGTCAGAATTTGAACCAAATCTCTGGACTTCAATTAGAGATACCTTCACATATAGAATAGGGATCATTATTATTGTTTTTTCTCTACCTCAATATGTCAAGGCTTGGAATTTATCCACATGAATGTTCTCTTCACCAATGTAGATTTGTGTTTCCTCTACAAATTAGGATATAATTTTAGAGTGCTCTTTTACTCATCTTCCCCCCAAATACTCATATACTCATAACAATAGCAACAACAACAAAAAGATTAGCAATGTGAAAATGAGCCTGTTTTGAATTTATCAAGGGTGTCTGTTAGAAATAGCTCTATATCTATATTTCACATATGTACAAATGCATTCATGTGTATGCGTGTGCATGCATATGTTGTTTGTTTGTTGATCTTTACCCTTCACCTTCAGAGGAACAAAATGACACGACTATGTTGGGGTCAAAATACAGTCATATGACTATGACTTATCAGACCAATACTAGCTTAGAAAGCTCTATCACAGGTTGGGCACAGTACAAATGATTATCTGGAGTAGGGATGTTTCTAAATTTCTGCATCTCCTGTTTCTTTTGAGTTACCACAATTCTACTTTGCTCCTAAAGCACCACACCTTCTGTAATGTAAGCATGCTATGCTGGGCCGTCCTTTGTCAGTGTCTCCCGTGTCTAACAATTAATTCCAAAGTTCTTCAGAAATACCTTGAGAGTCTCTTTTTTTTTTTTTTTTTTTGCCTTTTGGAGGAGGGAAGGCAGGGCATTAGGGGTTAAGTGACTTCCCCAAAGTCACACACTAGCCCAAGGCCAGTTTTGTGTCAAGTGTCTGAGGCTGAATTTGAAGTCAAGTCCTCCTGACTCCAGGGCTGGTGCTCTATTTACTGTGCCACCTAACCACCCTGAGAGTATCTTTGTATCACTTACTCTGACTACCATTTGAGTGCTTATCTTGTGTGAGTTCACCATAAAATAGCATTTTTGGCAAACATATTTAACATTCATACGATGTGGCCTACTCATCAGATTTAAGTACTCTGCAGCAGACGTTGAATGCTTGGCAGACAGTTTGAGAAAAGATCTCAGGGTCCTTATCTTGTCAAATGATCTTCAGAATCATCCTAAATTAATCCAAATGCAAGTGCCTCAGTTTTCTGGCTTGCGCCTGGCCTACTGTCCAAGTTTCTCAGGTATACAACAGTGAGGTTAGCAAAGTGATTCTATAAACTTTAGTTTGTTAGGCAGCCTGATACCTCTTCGCTCCCACACTTTCTTTTGGAGCCTCCCAAACACTGAGCTAGTTCTGGTAGTGTATGTGTCAACCTCATTATCTGTATCTACATCCCTAGAAAGTAAGTGCCACAGTAAGTGTGCTTATCAACAGCATTTGGAATTTCTCCATTTGTTTTAACTGATGACTCTGTACATGAGATGAGTGCTGATGGCTGGTGGAAAAGCTCTACTTTCTTGGTGTTAATTGTTAGGCCAAAATTAGTACAAATGACAGAGAATTGATCTATATTCTGTTACACCTCAGTCTCAGAAACCAAACTGAGTGCAAAATCTTCTGTAAACAAAAAGCTACACATTAACTCTCCCTCCATGCTAGCCTTAGCTTGTTAGCCTGCTTAAATTAAATAATTTTATTTTCAATGTGTTAGCTGACCTTGATGATGTTTCTGTTTTCACTGAAGACAAGCAACAGCTCTACTGAAAACATCATGCTAAAAGGCATGGAAGCAAGCACACAGCCCTACTTCACTCCATTGGTGACTGGGAAAGTGAGAAAGTATCACATTATCCAGAACCTATAAATGTCTGTTATCATGAAATTGACATGCAATACTGTTGAATGTTTTCAGGCAAAAAAAAATTTGCTATGAACTTCCCCAAGCCTTCATTATTTACATTATCAGAGGCCTTGGTGAGATCAGCTGATATTGCATCTGTTCTGTTCTGCTCCTGGCACTTCTCCTGGAATTGTCAGGCAATAAAAAACATATTGACCATTCCTAAACATTGAAACTACATTGGTAGATGACCATCTTCCAGGTGAAGAATCAGGCTCTCAAGGAGGAACTCTGCCAAGAATATTATTGGCAATGACTAAGGAAGAAACACCCCACCACCACTGTGATTGGCACAGGACAATCTGTTTCCTTTGTTGTATATGTATAGTGTGTTTTTGTGCATATATATGAACATACATATCCACATATATACATATACACAATGATACGTGTACACATACATATACATACAATATTTTATGTGTATATATACGTATATGGGTGTATATGTGTATGTGTAGGCACAAAGTCAACCATAATCTCCTAGAGGCCTGTACTGGAAACGCACCATGAAATTGAAATCTATCTATCTATCATCTATCTAGCTACTTTTTTTTTTCCAACTGGACAGAAATAGCAAGAACTTCTTTTCTAATGGGATGACTTTGGAGAATTCATTTTTGCCTCAATAGCTCAAATTAAAAAAAAAAAAACAACAGATTATGATTTCTGATATATTTCCATTTCGTGGATGAAGAACTTGATACCTAGAAATGTGAAATAAATTCCCTGAAGTCCTACAATAATGGCAAAACAGAGGCTCCAAACCAGTCACATTGGTAGAGTGGAAAATCACTGTGTTTAATGTCTGAGGTCTTGGGTTCAAATCGTATCTCAAATGCTTAATACCATTGTGTATATCACTTAAACTTATGTTTTTTCAACTTTAAAATGAGGTAATTGCTCAAGATAACCATTAAGAACTGCTTCAGTGCTAAATCTATGATTCAAATGTAAATTAGATATTTAAGAAATACTTCTTCATTTGATTGATCCTATGATCTTTTTCATCCAAGTACCATACTTTCTTCTTTACCTCATTTTTTTCTGGTCAATGGAATTTACAGGGGTAGTAATTATCTACCCGTTTTCCCTACCAGGTCACTTTCAATATATTTTTTCAAAAAACCAATTCCAAGGGTAATTCTCATAGTACTTACTGTCTATGATATTATGTGCTAGATAATTCCCTGTTTTGCTTTCCTGGAATCTATCCAGAATGGAGGTGGGGGTGGGCAGATAATTTTGTCTGATTGGGGAGGGGGTTATTGTCTAACAATGTTTTCCAGTTTCCCAAACATTAATTAATGCCATTTTAAACAGCACAGCTGTTATTTCAATGAATGCTCTAGGAATTAGTCATTAAATAAACAAAATTAGGCATAATAAAACAATTTATAACAGATCATGGGCTTTATACATTAGTGGTTTTATCTGTGATATACCCCTTCTGATCCTCTGTATTGTACCTTATAATACTACAGATGTCAGCAGGAAATACAACCTCTGACCTTTCTAACAATCTTATTCATCCAAGTATGTAAAATTGTAGTATGTGGAAATTCTTGCTGCATGAGTTTGTTTTGTTCACAGTTTTCCAGAGAAAAGTATATTTAGTTCACTCATTAACCTGAAGCACCTTTCTGACTCTGACCATTTGGAACCTAATACTTCTAGACAACAGCAACATAATGAGTTATCTACTAACTGAACTTCTAGTAAAATGGTGATGGAAATCTGATTCTCCCAATTAAACATTTCTCACAGAGAAAATAGCTAAGCCTTGACCCAAAAGGGCAATATGGAATCAAAGAAGGGGTGACACCCTCAATGGATATCTAAGCCAACCCATTCAAGAAAAGAAAAACTCAGTATGTGTTTTATTAGTAGTCTTCCAGGCTCTGCTAGAAGACCAACAAAGGCGAAACTATCTCTGGAGGTAACACATTGTCATTTGACACAGCCCATTCCCCTTGTGGACAATTCAAATTCTCTCCAACCCAGGATGATAATTTTTTTTTGTTTTATTTTTGTTTATAGTATCATTAATTTTGTAGGCCACTAACTACCTATTTTTTTTTCAGATGAACTTCCTATATCCTTAACTTCCCTATGCCATATTTGTTGATTTTGTTACTCAAATGTAAGACTATATTTATTGCTAAAGACCTTCATCTTATTTGCTTTAGACCCCCCTGCCTAGATTATAGAGGTCATGTGGGCTCATGCCTCCAGCTCAGTGTTCTAGCTATTACTACCAGGTTCAGGTCATCTTCAAGTTTAATGAGAATGAGTTATCATCTGTTCCTTTAGCACAGATGTTGACTTTAAAAATGTTTCAAATGTCCCAAAACCTAGAAAAGACTCCAGGGGGCCTCTCCTGCTCATCTATTGAGACTTGACATTGAACCATTTACACCCAGTCTAGTCATTCAACCAGATGAAGATGATAGACTTTACATCTCATATTTTAAGTACTGTGCTAAGTTATTAATATTAATTCATTCCCTGCCCCCTTCCCCCCCAAAAAAAAAACCCCAACTTTGGTGTTATTTTTTATATACATTTTTTTGGATGAGGAAATAGAGACAGGAAGTGGTTAGGAGACTGACTTGCCCATTTTCACACAGCTAGCAAATCTCTAGGTCTGGCTTTGAATCATATATTCCTCACTCTAGGGTCAGTATTCCATTTATTGGGCCATCTGGCTACCAAAATGGATCTTTTGTATCACCTTCTTTCCCCTCCCACCCTTTTTTTTTCACTTTTTGGAGGGGTCAATTGGGGTTAATTGACTTACCCAAGGACATGGCTAGTTTTTGTGTTAAGTGTCTGAAGCTGGATTTGAACTCAGGTCCCCCTGACTCCAAACTTCTTTCCTTTCTAGAGATTCAGAAGCCATCTGTTTTTATTTTGTTTGTTTTCTTTTTAATGATGCTGTTGAAAATTTATTCCGAGAATTTGAGGTCAAGCTCATTATATTTTATTTTACAGTCTCTGTTCTCTTTTCTTTTCCCCCCCAAATCTGTGCTTTTTCCCTCCTCTGATCTCATGGTACTGATTCTGTTTTCCACGTTCTTTTAATGTTACAGAGTAGATAGCTCACAAATACTCTTTCTTTATGGAAGGCTGGCATTCATCTTATCTGGATGACTTGGAATCCTCAAAGGGTAAGAAAATCCTCCATTACTATCTCCTTTAGTATTTTTTTTTTAGTTTTGTCATTTCTGGCACAATTCTTTTCCTCCTTGCAGCAAAATGAGAAGCAACATGTCAGTCAAGCTTCATCCTCTCCATTGTCAATTATCATCTTACCATCTGAGACAGAGATCTAGTTCCTCCTTTCATATTCCTTGCCATTGATTGCAAAAGAGTTTAAAATAATTTTCATTTCTTTAATGAATCCTCACCACTCTCACCTCATTCAGAGCTTTAACAATTATAATACTATTTCTAAATATCATGCCATGCTCTATTTTCTCTTTATTTTCAGGAACATAAATTTTGAAGTGGGAAGACATCTCAAAGGCCAGTTAATTCAACCCCTTCCTCACGTATATAGCAAGAAATATTAAGAAACTTGTTCAAGGTCTCATAGGTACCATTTATTTATTGATTTGTTTGTTTGTTTATTTATTTTAAATTCATTTGTTTACTTTTGGTTCACAACATTCAGTTGGACAGTCCCTTGAGTTTCCAATTCCCCCCCCCCCCACCTTTCCTCCCTGCTAACCACCATGACAGCATGGAATCAAATATAGGATCTACAATACCTTCACATTAAACATTACTCAGTTTGTAAAGAAGGATTATAACCAGTGGAGTGAACAATGAGAAAGAAGAAACAAAACAAAATAAAACAACAACAACAACAAAAAGCAAGTAGTTTGCTGCAACCTGCATTCAGACCGTAGTTCTTTCTCTGCATGAGGATAATCATTTCATCATGAGTCTTCTGGAGTTATAACCTTGTGTTAATGAGAGGAACCCAGTCTATCCAGGTTAGTCATCACACATATATAATGTGTCTGTAATTGTGTGCAAAGTTCTGTTCCTGATCTCCTCACTCAGCATCAGTTTATATAAGTCTCTCCAGGTTATTACGAAGTCTGACTGCTCCTCATTTCTTATAGCACAATAGTGTTCTACTATATTCATATACCACACCTTATTTAGCCATACCCCAATTGATGGACATCCCCTTGATTTCCAATTTTTGGGGACCACAAAAAGAGCTGTTATAAGTATTTTTGATAGTAACAGGCCCTTTTCCCACTTCTATGATCTCTTTGGGATACAACCCTAGAAGTGGTATTACTGGGTCAAAGGCTATCTTATTCATAGCCCTTGCGCATATTTCCAGATTGCTCTCCAGAAAGGTTGAATCAGTTCACAATTCCACCAATAGTGAATTAGTGTTCCATTTTTTCCACATCCTCTCCAGAATTTATCATTTTCCTGTTTTTTCATCTTAACCAATCTGACTGGTGAGATGTGGTGTGATAGGTACAATTTAAAACCAGGTCTTCTGCTTCTGATGCAGTCTCAGTCTCAGATTACATGACATCATCATCATCATCATCATCATCATCATCATCATCATCATCAATCACTTGCATTTATATAGAGTTTTAACAGTTGCAAGATGCTTTACCAATATTGTCCCATCATCCTCACAACAACCCTGGGAAATAAATGTTGCATCCATTATCATCTCCATTTTATAGGTAAATAAACTGAGATAGAAGTCAAATGATTCATGCAAGGTCAGAGAGCTAATAAGTGACTATGGATATATTTAAATCCATGTCTTCTGTTTTCCAGGCCCAGCACTGCATCTGTTTTATCCTCTGATGTATCCATGGTCTCAAAGTTAGTAACAACTATGTTAGTAATAGTTGAGACTCTGAATCTACAACCAATACTCTTTCTATTATGGCCTGCCGCCACTTGTGCCAAAAGGATTATCATGGTTGGTTTGAAATCTGGAATTATGTTAGTCTCGTTTTAAGCAAGAAGGGACATTTTTCAGGAATATCCTTTTAGGAAGGTTTTCTTAATTTCTTCCCTCTCCTCCTTAAATATATATGGTTGTGGGTTCCCTCATTGTTGTTGTTTATTTTTAGTAGGCTAGTGAGGTATGATGAAGGACTGTAGTCCTTATTTGTCAAATGTGACACACAGTTTAACATGCAGGCTATATCTCACAAGCCAGTAGAACATAACTGGGAAATATTTATGAAAATAAAATAAAAAAAAAGAAACCATAAATAATATTAACCTGAGATTTTCTAAAATTCACCCATAATATGCAACTACCCCCAAAGGGATCCTTAAATGGGTTTTAGGGGTTCCTATTTCTACTTGATTTTGACATCATGGCTCTAGTTTACATGTTGGCTCCCATTTGACTATAATGGGTTGATTTGCGCTGAACAATCCCCACTCTCTTGTCTTTGGCACTAATCATCACCAACAAGGCCTTCAAGAGGAATGAAGCCTGTGACCAGGCAGGAATGAGTCAGGGCAGACTCACTTCATGATTAAATTCCAGAGCAATGCTATCAGTAGTCACATGAGTCATTCAAGTTAGCTTAACTAACTCCAGAGAATGTTAGCTATTTCCACGTTCCAAATAATTAGACAACTTCCTGACTATTGTTCTGATGCTCTCAGGGATCTGGATGGTACAACTTGGACAGTACAAAATCACAGCAAAAGTGAATGAAACAGGGCCATTGCAGGGGGCCTGACTTATTTGCTTGGTGATACTCCATTCCAACCCATTGGCTATTTAATCAAGTGAAATTTCATCTTGTCACAAAGGTCAAAGGCTACATAAAACAAAAGAGACTAGGCACTGCTACCTAACTGCATCAAGCACACCTCTTCCTTTCAGTGTAAGGAAGAGAAAAATGCCTTATATGGAAGGAAAAAAGAAATTAAAATATCTATCATCATCATCTTTGTCGTCATTATCATCACTGTCTATAGATAGCTATAGATATCTACCATGATTAAATAGGTAGCAATACACACATACCAATATGGATAGATCATCTATTATCAATCTCTCTGTTGACAAATATTCCTTTCTCCCCCCTGCCCGTCATCTTTCTGTAGATCAGGGATTCTCAACCTGTGGGTCACAACCCCTTTGAGGGTCAAACGACCCTTTCACAGCGATCACAGGGGTCACCTAAGATCATTGGAAAACACATATTTCCATTGGTCTTAGGAACCAAGACACCGCTGCTCTATACTTCTCTAGGCAGGTCCGCCCACATGCAGCTATGCCCATATACTAGTATTAAAGGGTCACGGCATTAGGAAGGTTGAGAACCACTGCCTAGATGAACTGATACAAAACCACCTTTCTAAATAAAACTGAGATATTGCTACTTTTGTTGTCTATAACCTCTCAGACAACACAGTCTAGGAGGTCACCAGGTGTATTACAGAGACATAATGCTGACAGTGTATGGAACTAGCTCTGCAAAGGGTCCATGAGGATTAAATGTTTGGTAACAGGTTAAAACAGAATTAAGGAGGAATAGAAATGGGAACAGATGAGAGATTTTCTTTGGATAGTTTAATAAGTTTGTTGCTAAAATTATCCCTATAGCCTCTGGGCAAATTAGCAGCATTTAATTGTAAAAGACAGATTACCCAGAGATGTTTTAAATAGGATCTTGTTTGAAGTGCTTCAGCCCAACTATATCACATGATGTTATCCTCTGGCAGAAATGTGAATAAGGAAAAAAAAAAAACTCATTTCTTCCTATTGATAACATTAGAGACATTTTACATTATATTTGTAAGAATTAAATTAGCTTCAAAGAGGAGTTAGGCACACCCATGAGTTCAGAAAACAACTTGGCATTTTATTTTGCATGTTTAATAGAAGGCCATGAGGTTCCATTGGAGATAACAAAAAAAGGATTGAAGGGAAGGCAGAAGGCATTGGAGATTTTTACTGGGGCAACATTCACAGCTTTACTGCTCCCCTCAAGGAAAAAAAAATAACTGGGAAGGAACTCATGTCTCTAAATTTTGGAGAATAATGAAAATAAGGAGGAATACGAGAATAATAAGGATAAGATTGGGACTGCTGACATAGTCTCAAAAAGAACAGTCTTTCTGTTGGGACAAGAGGATGGATGCTACAATCATCTTCCAAGAGAATGTGTTTATGGCTTGGCACATGTTTACCTCAAACTCTTAGAATTTTTCTAGCCAGAACTCGGGCTTCTCAGTCTTTTTATGCACCTGTGTAAGTCTTGGGGAACATGAAGAGGGCTAGATATTTAATAAGGAATGGAGACAATCTCATGAAGGTGCAACTGATTATCTTCCACCCAAAAGCAGGGAGGTTCTAACAAACAAGGGAGGGGAAATTTTTTAGCTTGGAATGTTACAGGCCCAGAACGTTATCAATATTGAAGGTAAGTTTAATAAAAGTGTTAGATTGGGAGGAAGGTGGTAACACCCAAGAAGATGAGGTATATCAGAGCAGAGACAGCTCACAGGAGAAAGTAGAACTAAAATAAAAGCACCACCCCCACACACACCTTTGGGTTACAACAGCAGATCATATTCTTGTTCAGTCATATCTACCTCCTTGTGACCACTTTTGGGGTTTCTTGGTAAAGATTTTCAGGTGATTTTCAGCAGATACTCAGGGTTATAATAGGCATCTGAATGGTATATTTGTCTCTGTGTGTGCTTGTTTAATGAGGTATCTCTGCCATTTCTATTTGTATCATGTATATTTTAAGTATCTCTAGCTATTGCTATCATTATTTCTATCTATATTATCTTAATCTTTACTTGGGTCAGTTAGGTGGATCAGTGGATAGAGTACTGGACCTGGTGTCAGTAAGACTCATCTTCCTGATTTCAAATCAGTCCTGGGACAATTATTAGCTGTGTGACCCTGGACAAGTCACTTAATCTTGTTCACCTCATCTGTAAAATGAGTTGGGGAAAGAAGTGGCAAACTGCTGCAATGTCTTTGCCAAAAAATCCAAAATGGGATCACAGAAAGATGGACACAACCAAAATGACTGAATAATAACAATTTTCACTTATTTATAATTATGGAAAGGATAGTCCTATCAAGGAGAAAAAAAAAAGATGTTTTAACCATTCACAGGGCACTGTAGAGAAGGCTATGGGTACATGAGGATTAATTGCTTCCCATAATTCAAAAAACGTCTGAGAGTTAATGGAGCTAGGAAGACAGGAGAGATTGATTTTCAATTACTTAATAAATCAATAGGTCATATTTATCTGTATGAAACAAACATCTATAACTTTCTATAGTATATGCATATATCTGTTAATCAATTGAGTGTCTTTTATATATCATATATATGTATATCACATACACAAAGTTATCTGCCTGTTGATCAATGTATCATCTCGTTATTTTGCCAAACCTAACAATTCATAGGTATAAGTGGCACTTGGTGAGGAATTTCTGTTATTGACACACAGACTGGTACTTCTCTGAAATTTATAGTATTAGAACACTGCCTGGGGCAGTGAAAGTATAATTTGCCCAGGGTCATATAGGCAGTATATATCAGAGGCAGGATGTGAACCAGGTTTTTCTGACTCCATGGCAAGCTTTCTATCCACTGTATCATAGGACCTCTCCTAGTGTGAAATTTTATTTATAGAAAATTCACCCTCTATGGGTCAATCATCCAATGTCAGGTGACATTTTTAAAAATAAATCTTTGGCTTGTTACAGACATGGTTGATTTTTTTCATTCTTATCTATTAAGAGCATGAAAAACACATCATTCAGATCTACAAAGTCTGCACAAAATTAATTGGATCTGGTTTCAATGCTATGCAAAGGTCCCAGGGAGAAGGGGAAAAATGATCCTGGAGTTGGAAGTCTTGAGTTGTCATCCCAAATGTGACATTGACTCGTTCTGTGACTTTGGGACGGTAGTGGTGCCGGCAGAGATTATTCTTCTGTGCTGTAGTGTACTCAGTTTGAAAATAAAAACTATAATACTTGAACTAACTAACTTGTGGGAGATTTTATGAATTTCATAAGAAAAATGTTTAAGTGCTATATAAAAAATGTATTTTTAGCAGAGTTGGTGGCTCTACAAAAATATTTGCCATGGGACGTATTTTTTTTTTCATTTCTCAATTAGTCATGAGACTAAAAAAATGCAAATGTCTCTAGGACAGTGAGCACTTGAACTTCAAATCTTAATGATAACAGCTGACAATTATTTAGTTCTTAACATACATTAACTCATTTGATCATCACAACAGCCTATGAAGTAAATGCTATAAGATTCATCAACTTGCTTAGATTTCTAGAAATTAGAAGCATCAAAAGTGAGATTCAGAATTAGTAACTCTATCTATTGTTCCACAGTTATTCCTACTAACATGAGATTTGATGGAATGTGTGTTTTCTGAGTAAATCAATTGCTTAATTAATGTTTCTGGACTCCCAGTGCTTATCACAATGTCTGGGACCTAGTAAGTGCTTAATATATACTTACAGTTTACTCAGAAGTAGAAGCTTTCTAAGAAGTGGTTTGAACAATAGAGTGGGAGAGAATATATTAGCACTGGGTGCCTGATGTCAGTTATAGAGTGCCCCATAAATGTAGAAATGATAATCTCACAAATGCAGAATTTTAAACTTGAAAGGGATCCTAGTGATAGCATAGTACACGTGCGCACATGTGTGTGCTCTCACACACACACACACTCACACACACACACACACACACAACATCAGTTCTCAACTCAATAGCGTCAAGAATATATTTCAGCTTAGACATTCAGTAAGGAGAAACATCTACCTATCAGGGTAGCCCATACTTCTTTGGAAAAGGTCTAGCTGTTAGTAAGGTGCTTTTTCTTTTTATTTCAGTCAAGTTTAAATCCACCTCCTTGCATCTGCCACTCATTGATTCCAATTCTTTCTACTACAGTCAAAAAATACTAGGGATTCCACGTGATAGTGCCTTCAAATATTTGAATGTAAATGTTAACTCCTTCCAAAGTTTTCTCTTCTCCAAGATGGATATTCCATAGTCTCTTCAATTAATACTTCTTATAGCATTTCAAAGCCCTTTACTTTTAGTGTTTACATGTTGTTATGTTTTTTTTATTTTTATGACCTCTAATTTCTTTGTGAAATCACTTTTCCTAAATCTGTCATTTACAGCCCTATGAAAAAGCAACATGTGATTGGTAAAAAGGAATAAACCACTATCTACTAAGCACTTATTGTGTACCAGGCACATGATAAATTTCAGTAATAAGAATAAAGACAATGATATCCCCTGTCCTCAAGGAAGTCGCATTCTAATGAAGCACATAATATACATCCAATTATGTATATACCAGATACATTCGTGGAAAACTGGTAATAATTTCAAAAGGAAGGCAGCAGCATAGGGAAAGAACAAATTTAGAATCTCTCTTCCCTAGTCTTTTTTGCTGTATTTCTCTTAATGATAGCTAAAATTCCATTATATTTTCTATAATGCTTTATCTTATATTTCATACCATCTTATGGAGCTTATGGAACAATTATACCCTCTCTTCCTTTCAATATAATTACTCTCCCCACCTCCACCTTGGAGTAGTTTCTAATCAGACACCGATCTACTGCCAAAATTATATGTTATGTTTTTTTTTCTTGACCCAAATAATACATAGTATATTCATCTTATTAAATTACATCCAGTATTATATCCTCTCAATGTTTTTTAGTGATTATTACTGCAAACTTTTATAACATTGTTTTATTTGGATTTAACCCATTTTTACCTTATTGGCTATAGTGCAGATAAATTCTGATAGTTGATGAAGGACATATCTGTCTTCACAAATCTGAGGTCTGAAAATCTGAGAGGCATCAGTTTGTTGAGAGCATTGAATGCCAATTGACAGACAAAATAGAATAACTAAAAGTTTAAAGCAAAAGCATAACATAATCATATATTTTCAAGAGAGTTATATGATGTTAACATTAAGAGGGATTAGATAAATATAAGGGCAGCTAAGAAGCTATAATGCCAAGCAAAGGCAACTTCCAAGGTTCAGAATACCAGCATAGTATCTATTTTATTCAGTGACAAACTAAGGCAAAAACATTCACAGAACAGAGAAAATCAAAACACAGTGTAACTCATTCATTTAGCAAGTAAGTTCTCAATTCAATCTCAATTCAAGTACTACTCCACCCTGGCCAGTACATTAGTCAAAGTAGCCCACCCCTGGGCAGTACATTCATTTAGTCAGTCCTAAAGTCTCTCTTCTCAAATGGAGATTAGTTTCCAATCATAAAAAAGTACATTCATTTAGTCAGTCACTGAGTACAAAAAGTCAAAAGTTTCCCACCCCAGGATCACAACTGAATTACAATACCATCCATTAACTCCAAGCACTTTCTCAAAAGGTGCAGAAGAGCACAAAAGGCCATCCACCATTAAGCTAAAACAAGGTTAAGATGTCATCACAGCATTTAATACCTCAAAAGAGGTTTTGTTCTCATTTTGCCACAGACAAATTCTTAGCAATCTCTATTCCTAAGAAGACAAAGCTTTAAAAAGCCACAAAGTACATTGTGAGTGTTCTCATCAATCCACTCTCTGCCTGCCGAACAGTCCCAGTACACCTGAAAACATCAGCAAGACCCTCTTCCAGGATTTCTGTACACATAGAACAAGAAAATCCTTCTTTAGAGCTTCTGAACCAACAGCAAGGTTCCAGGACCTCTGCAACAATAGCACTGTCCTTCACCAGCAGACTAATCTTGCAAAACAACATCAAAACAGATAAAATACCGCCATCACAACCATGCTTCCTTAGTCCTCAGCAGCTCTGAGTGGCAGTTCTCAAAAGTCCTGGGCAGCTCCAACTGGCCCTCAGCAGTCCACTCTCAGCAACTCTGGCCCCTGGAAATTCTCCTCTCTCTCTCTCTCTCTCTCTCTCTCTCTCTCTCTCTGCCTCTATGATACTGCTTACCCAAATTCTTTTGGCCTCCTCTGCTTGGCCCTTCTCTCTGCTTGTGCCTCTCTCTAGATC
>CM053585.1:23374073-23389895 GCA_028646515.1 Pseudochirops corinnae | reverse complement strand
ACCTATTTCTTTATCACTCTATCACCTAGAACATACTAGACACTCTACTAAGTACTTTACAAATATCTTATCATCTGATCCTCAAAACACCCCTCGTTATTATGTGGTATTATAATCCCCATTTATTATTATTCCACCATGGGGAAACTGAGACTATAAGAGATTAATTTATCTGTCCAAGATTATACCATTAATGTATCTGAAACCAGATTTGAACCCAAATCTTCCTGACTCCAGTATTAGAGTTCTAATAATTGTTTCCCACTTAACTGCTGAATGTTTTCTGTATGAGTGAACCATCTAAATGTCAGTATTGTGAATATTGAATTCAAGACCATTGTCAAATGTAAGAAAATAAGGACAAAAAAAATCAACAGAATGAATCAGATTCTACATTGTCAGAATGAATTTCCAAATAGATCAAGAAACAGATTCATTTGGTATTAACAAAGATTTTATGCCTCTTTCATTTAAAAATTATGCTATGCTGGTTTAGTTCAATTAACATGTAATATTTGATTTTTTAAATTATTTTTTGCCTGGTGTGAATAAGGGCTATATTGAATGAGGCTTAGATTAAAAATGTGTTCCTTCCCCCAACATGAACTCAGTCATAGCACAGGAAACCTCCTGTTCAATGGAAGGTCCTCATTAAATTTGTAACTACTAAACTGTGGGCTATGGACCCCTACAACCTTTTATGGATCTTGAAGAGGTCCTTACTGGTGAAATTTTTTCATAACTATCCTTACCCAGACTCACCATACTGTTGCTTGCAAGGCATCTTGATATCACAGTGTCATGTGCAACCTTCCACCACTTCCTGAAACTCATTCCACTGATGGGTCAAGGAACATGTAGTAGTCAATTGGATTACTACACTTTTTTTCGCTACCTTTCTTGGAAAGCTCATGTCAAATATTTACTCTATGGCTACATTTACCATCTTCCTTTATTCTACTTGTCTCTATCTCCATTTCTGCCACTATTTCTTTATCTTTCTCTCTCAACTTCTCTCTGTTCATCTGCCTCTTTGTCTGTCTTTATTGACTTTTGTCTCTGACTCTACATATCTCTACCCATATTATCTTCTCTCTGTCTCTCTGTGTGTCTCTTTCTCTCTCTATGTGTCTCTCCATCATTTCCTCCTTCTTTTCAGTGCTTACCAAAGTGTCTAGCACATATCAAATGATTAATATTTTTTTCAGAATTTTTATCATTCATTTTTATCATTAATAGTATAATAATAAGTATATAAAATAATTAATCAAGAACATTTATGAAATAATCATGTACAAAATACTGTTCAACCAAAGGAAATAAAAAAGAAACAGAAACATGGTCCAGCCTTCAAGGAACTCACATTTTAATGAGGAAGCCAGAATGCAAACAATCCTCTACTTTAAAACATAAAAATATCTTTTATATTTTAATATAATAATACATTTCAATATTTTGTTGACATAATTTTGTAGAATGAAGGCCTTTTGTCTATTTATTTGCATTGTTCACATACAAGCAGATACCACTGTGATTAATAAGATACAAATTAATTTTAACATGTTAGTGAATTCAGAGTCCCTTTCATCACTTTCTTTCAAAATTCTTTTTGTTTTTCTTTTAGAGAATGTGTTTCCCTTTCTCACCCAAGCTGGAAGTGAAGAGAATGTTCTTGGATCACATTACTGATCAACCTGGGAGGTTTTATTTGCTGTTTCTTACATGAGTAGTTTTACACCTCAGGAAATCGAATACTTTACCACATTATCATTTTGATGCTGTACTTAATGTGGAAACCTGGTTTATCCTACTACGGCTCAGAACCTCATGGTCAAATTGATCCAACATCCTCTATCTACCCAATAAAAGGGATTGCAGGTAAGAATAAGCACAGTGGTTCAGTCAAAACTCTAATAGTTAATTCACTATTATGTGTGTTTGGGCAGAGTGGGGCATATTGAATTTTGTTTCATTAAAGAAGTTTCTTCTGGAGAGTAATTTGGAACTATGCCCAAAGGGTTATAAAAGTTTGTATGCCCTTTAGCCCAGAAATAACACTTCTTTGGCTATGTCCCAAAGAGATCATAAAAATGGGAAAAGGACCCATATGTACACGAATACTTTCAGTGTGTGTGTGTGTGTGTGTGTGTGTGTGTGTGTGTGTGTGTGTGTGTGTGTATATATATATATATATATATATATATATGTACACATATGTCTATATAAGAGGGTATATATGCATGGGAATACGTATGTTCTCCTAATTCTGCTCACTTCATTCAGCATCAGTTCATATAAATCTTTCCAGGTTTTTCTGAAGTCTACTTCATCATCATTTCTTATAGCATGATTGCATTTCATTGCATTCATATCCCACAACTGATTCAGTCATTTCCCAATGGACCAGTTCTTGATCACCACAGAAAGGGAAATACTCACAGGTATGCAATCTCAGGACATTTCCATAGTTTCACAATGTTGTTCCATAGCAAATTCTGGCAGATTTAGTCACTTTTTCTCAATATGCTGAAGATACCAGTGGAGCATTTGGACTCTCCATTAATTATTCCTCAGTCTTCCCACATGACTAGTCCATCTTGTTTTTCTTATATGTTTTTTTAATTTTGTTTTTCTATCATTATCCATTGTTTGCAACATATTATAGACAATTCAGACCCAATATGTACTTCTCCATTGCCTTCCACTGATGTTTTTGACTTTTCATCCCCACCCTTCCATCACAATCAACAGTAAGACCATTAAATGTTTGTTTTGAATTTCTCCTCTGGGCTTGGCTTTGGGGATTAAAAAATGAGTTTTATAACAATTCAGATCAATACAAGAATTTATCGTATTCTTCTGGAACTAAATGAGTTCCCTTCTCTGTCATTTCTTCTGGAATTGTAGTGTTCCATATCTCACGGTCATACAACAATATGAGCAAAATATCAGTATAAAATAGGTGGTCCTTTGTTTCAGGAAAAATTTGGGAGGTCATTAATGGAATTTTACATTTTCCCAAAGACAGTAAAGTCAGTTTTCCTTAGCCTATTTAATTCAAGGCTAACTTCATAGTATGGACATTAAATAATGTTCATGTTCCCTCTTCCTATCCCTGTTCTCCACTGCATGGGGAAATGCTAAACTATTCTAAGTGGTCATGTGATTTCATTGAAATAGAAACGTCCCCATGAAGAAACTATATAACAATTTAGATCTGTATCTCACAATCCTACGGAGTTTTTTTGACGGTTTTGGGAGATCACCTGACAAGACTGGCATGACTCAGATGCAGGATTTGAATGTAGGCCTTTCTGGAGTCATCTCTGCATCTGCCATGTCATGCTAGCAGGAATTTAAAATGATATAATTGTTTAGCACTAGTTATCTTTATCTTTGACTTCATATTGATCACCTCAGAATAATGAAAACAAAGTTATTTCTTCATCTGTCATTACTAGAGAATGAAATGTTATGCATCAGATATTATTTCCTTAGCTTCTTCAAACTTATCATTCTAAATATCTGCTTAAGTCAATTCTTATTCATTATACACCATTGTTCTCCTAAATGGAAGGAACCCATTACATTTAATGACTGTACCATGGAGCTTCTTTTTCTACTGTCTTCCTTTGATTTGGTAGATAATATCTCAAGTAGGCCACAATTAATCCCCTTTTGTTTTATAAACAAGCTTTAGGGTTGAGTTTCTGAGACTTTTGGTCAGGAGCCCTCACTGGTGTGTGCTACATTAAAATCAGTAATCCAGATTTTAATTGGTAAACAAATAGCTTTCAGGGGCCAGGGGGAGGAGGGGATATTCACTGAGAAAATGTATCCAAAACAATACTTAGAGAAACATTTCTTCCAAATCAGGAGCATATTGTCCTCCTACAATATAAGGTCCCTGGGGAGAGTGGACTCAAATTTATAAAGGCATGGACACATATGTATCAAAATGGTTATAAAAAATTCCTATTACTAGAAAGTTTTTTTTCTTCATTTTTGTAGTTCTTAGGTATAGACCTCTGCTGGATTGTGAAGTGTATTTGTAGAGTTTTAAAGCTGTCTTTCCTCAATGTGTCTGATTCTTCATTGGCAAACCCCTCAGCTCCCAAAAGAGATACCCCTACAAGCTACTGTTATTTCAGAAATGCAACTACCATTTCTAGTAGATATACTACTTACAAATTTGAAATAGTTATATCCTAGTCAATTCTTTCTATTGTAGAAGGTGAATTTTCCTGGGATATCTGCTGATGTGCTATTAATATTTGGTATATCTATTCCTGCTTCCAAATATATGTATTTTTTCCTACTATTTTCAATAGCATTGTCAACATAGAGGGGAAAGGAAAGATTCTCTCAAGAGAATCCTAAACCAGAGATAGTAAATTTGGAGTCCTAAAATACTCACCTGAATAACTCTACATAGCTTCATGGTGCATGACTGATTAAAAATAATATCACAAAATATTTCCTTATGCAATCATCTCATATCATGTGATGGATGACTCAAAGCTACTATTGCCTTTTCAAAATGATTAAGGACTTATTCACACCTACCTCATGTTTGGTTGATTAATTCAGATAAGACATTAGAGCCTTATTTGATTAATTGAGGAGAGGATTAGTCTTTACTCTTACAGGGACAGCTAGATAACACAGTGGATAGAGTATCAATCCTGAAATCAATAGCATGAGTTCATATCTGGCCTTAAACACTTACTGCCTATGTGACCATGGACAACTTACTCAACCTCAGTTTTCTCATCTGTAAAATGGGGATAATGATAATACTTTGTTCCCAGGGTTGTTGTGAGAATGAAATGAGGTAATAACTGTAAGATGCTTAAACACAGTGTATGAAACACACATTTGGTCCAATTCGTTGTTGTTAAAATAACCTGTGTGCATGGACATGGATCAGATAATTAAGGGATTTTACATAAAAAGCTTGTACAAATCTCAGTGGTCTATGAGTCTAATCTCCTCATTTAATGATTAAGAGAGCTGTGGTACAAGGAGGGTACTTTATTTGCCCAGGGTCACATAGCACCAGAAGTAGCTTTTGCACCCAGACTGTCACTCTAAAGTCAGTGTTATTTCTACTTTCTCATAATATAAATATGAATATCATTCTAGTTATAGATGACATAGATGAAGAGAATGATAAAGATCGACGATACTGGTCAGTGATGGCTAACGCAGAAACACAGGCCACTAACCAATGCATAAAGATACATATTGATTTTTCAAGATCGTGTGCTTAAATATGAAACTAAATTTTCATCTAATTTAGAATGAATGCAGGACTATTGTTGGTTATAGTTTAAGAGCTCTTATATAAATGATGTAAATGTTATAAACGATATAGACATGTCATAGAGATGAGATCACAATAAAAAAAGAGAGAGGTAGAGATAAAAGATAGATATGTAGAGACAAAGCTGCACAGGTATACTTCACAGTTTCAAGGAACTATGGTTTCTGGAATCAATACTTTCTCTAATGAGGATCACAATTTTTCTTTGTCTTTGTAGACAATATTGTACAGTGGCTATAAACAAAATGTTCATCACTAAAATGTCAGACTCATAATGAAGTCCTATGAATTTAACCATATTGGTTCTTGGGTAACATATATAGTTTCCAAACTGTTAGTCTTTTCAAGTGTTTTGGATTTGCTTGCAGTGACTTTAATAAAACAGAGTCACCTTCAAGCAATGATGTCACATTGAAGTAGGTTTTAATATTATTTATACCCAAACAGGATAACAGGTTTCTTATAAACAATATTACAACATAATTTACATAAATATTATTACATTACCCATGAAGATAATAAAGTAAGTGTACCAACCATAAAGGAGTAGAATGATTTACAGCTTTCTAAATAATTCCAGATGCATTATCTCATTTTATTTCATCTGAAAAGCTAGTAACTGTTATGCTAATCTCTAATTCTAGACCTCACAAAGACCAGATCCTAAGTTCAAAGTAATTATGTCTTCATATTTGTATGAAAGACCTTCATTTATTCACTTACTAATCCACTTATTCATTTTCTCACAATTAATTATTAATAATCTACTCTCCACTAAGTGTTCTGCGAATTTAAAAATGAATATGGCTCCTTCTGTTCATACCCTCAAAGAGCTTGTGGTCTGTGAAGGGAGATGGTAAGTCAATTAACAATTATAATGAAAATGTTTCATCTTCAAATTCTCCTGAAGGTCAGGGAGAGAGAAAAGAAGGGACACTTGCAAATAGGAGTGAATATAGTTTCACTTATAGCATTCTCATTTTTCTTTATTTATCATCTCCAATAATTACCTTGGACAGACTTAGAATGTTGTGGGTACTGGTACAGAGCCAAGACAGCTCATTGTTCTCTGGGGCTAAGCACTGGGTGAATCAGTTAATTTCCTTCCTGAACAATTTTATGTGATGAAGAAATGCTTCAAAAAGAAGGCATTGATTAAGCTTTACCTTTAGTATGATTTTTTAAAATTCAGTTCCTTTTCACAAACAACAAAAAAATAACAAACCTTTCTTAAATATGAACAGATCGGGGGGATGCTCAGGGTGAAAATAGAGGTGGCAAGGTGACATAATCAATAGTTCTGGAAGTAGAATCACTGAATCCTGATTTCAAATCCTGCCTCAGACACTTACTATATTTTTGACCCTTAGAAATTTCCGTAACTTCTTTAGCCTCTATTTGAAAGTGAAGGATATGAATTTAATTACATATAATAACCCACCCAACTTGAATCTATAATCTTTTTTGGAAGACTTTTTGATTTAGCTCACCTTGGAGGTAGGGAATGATTTAAATTCATTTTATCTCCTAGACTGTAAAAGATTTCACAGAATTCAAAGCTTTAAAACTATACACTACTGACATTTTTGGCTTTTCATTGCCACCCTTCCAACACAATCAACAGTAAGAACATTAAAAGGTTTTTTTGAATCTTCTGTGCTTGGCTTTGGGAATTAAATAAGTGGTGGGTGGGGGATAGAGGAATTTATGACCATTTAGAACAACAGAAGAATTTGTTGTGTCCCTTTTAGCAACCAGAACTAGATGAGCTGTTTGGGTATAAAGTCAAAGAAAAACAGTGCATACCCTCAAAGAACATAGAGTTCTGCTGAAATACGAAAAATCTTGAAGCAGCTTTAAAGATGATAGAGTTCTCATATTGTCTTTTAAAAGCCTACAGTAAATGTTTCTACACACACAGACACACAGACACACACTAATGTAGACTTGGATTGCATTAAAATAGACATTTTTTCGAGAATTAAGTAGTTGTTTGTCCTCTGTATTCTTATCTGTTAAAACTTCATTTGAAATGTTGTTTTCAATTCTTCATAACACATTTTAGGAATGCCATTGTGAAGACAGGAAATGCCTAAAGGAGTGTAAACAGTTCACAAAATAAAACAGAACACCTTGAGTCTATGCCATATAAGGATTGTTTCAATGTATTATCATTATTTAGCTTGGAAAAGAGAAAATTCCTATGATTTATGACAGTTTTCTTCAAGGATTTGAAGGAGATTCTTATGGCAAAGAAATAATACATCTTTTACTTGACCATAGAAGCCCAAACCTGGAGCAATGTTTGGATGCTGTCTAAGAATCAAATATAAGCTTGATGTCAGGGAAACATCAAAACAAACCAATAGCAAAACAAAACAACAACAGAAACTTGCTAATGATTAGAACTATTACGAATCATGTTTAGATGCTTTTGAAATAACTGGCTACTCCATCATTGGAGGTCATGAAACAAAGTCTTAAGAAGAATCATTTGATTCCTACCAGGCAGTTGGAATTAATTTTCAGGTTTTGATTGCATGAGACATCTCCTGACTTACTTGACAACTATGATAATATGTAGCTCTATGAAATGATATTGACTTTTTCCTCATCACTTACATAATAGAACTTAAAAGATCCAATGATAATGAGGCATTGGTAGCTGACTTGCAATGGATACAGCTGAATATCAGAGACATAAGAAGCAAGAGAAAACCAAGTGGAACCATATCGTTCCTGGGTAGCTCTTTCTTTATTAACTTCTTGATTTAATATATCAGGTTTCTGTTGCAACTAGGAGTGAATAAAGTTTTAGTTGTAGTATTCTAGTTGTTCTTTAATTATATTTTTCTAATAATTGTCCTGGACAGACTCAAAATGTGGTGGGAGTTAGTACAGGGCCAGGGCCATTGTTTTCTGGAGCTAAGCACAAGATGAATCAATTGATTTCCCTTTAGAACAACTTTATGTCTCCTTATATTCAGTGTTCCACTACTCCAAATGATCATATAGCCAAGTTTAGCACAGTAAATCAAATATCAAAATGTGAATTATAGTATTAAAATGGGATAGGTTAAATGGGATATTTTCTTAGAGGATAGGAGATGATCAGCATAAGTAAAGGAGAGCATTCAAAAATTTATCTAACTACAGGGAACACGAAGGATTTCTTACTTAAAAAATCAAATAGGGGAAGGTTATCAGTGCTTTGCTCCCAGTTTGGCAGGTGGGGGGAAAAGGAACAATGTCTGCAATGGGAAAATCTTACTGAAATGGATACAGTCCATATGATTGCATGCACATAACTATTAGCAACTCTGCAGGTCATTATACTCATAGTCTTTCTGGATGATAAAAATAGAGACGGGAGGAAAGTCATTTTCTATGTTTCTGGTCCTTAAAATGGAAAATATTTCCCTTTTCCTCCACAACACTATAGCACTCTCTCCTTCTATGCTTGCTACCAGAATTCTCTGTGAACCCATCACTTACACACACACACACACACACACACACACACACACACACACACACACACACACAGAGTCTTGAGTGATCTTCCTCAACATCCGTTACGATTCAGCCTATAATTGTTATACCTCTACAGTTTGCTTATGCTGAAGTTCAAATTACTTCTCTAAAAATGTTGATTTCTGAATTTGACCTTGAACATAAAGAAAATCATCACTGTTTTTAGCTATGTTGGGGTCATCTCTCCTGACGCTTCATGTCATTTACTTTCCTTTCATTTTATGTATTTCACAGATAGATAGATAGATAGATAGATAGATAGATAGATAGATAGATAGATAGACATACATACAACCTACATATGTATGTATGCATATATATACACACATATATGCATGTGTGTACATGTATGTGTATGTATTCTACTCTTCTTTTTACTACCAGAACAGTCAATTTTGGTACTTGAAGTCACGGATGGCCAACGTAAAGTCCATAATGTGATGATTTCTCTTCAGCTCTCTCCATCACTCTCTCTCAATGTCTTATTAAACATTTACCATATGCGTGACCCTAAGAGGATCACTTAATATTTCTTAATATTTCTGGACCTCCATTGCCTCACCTGAAAAACAAGGATTTGAACTCAGTGATGTCTAATGTCCCTTCTAGTCCTAAATATATGATCTCATGATCCAATGTTTCTCTCTACCAGATTCCCAGAAACTACATGGGATCCTATTTTAGCTACAACTAGCTATTCCAATGAAGAATTCCAATCTTCATATTACAAAAGAAGTAGTTTTTTCACTTGGACTTGTGTTTCAATTATATAGGATGGCTAATCATCTTCAGTATTTGAATCTTAGTTATTTATCTATACAATGAGTGGATTGGACTAGATGAAATTTATGGCACTATCAAATTTAGGATTTAGAACCCTATGGTGATTCATTTTGTTGTGGATTCCTGTTAACTTGTCTAATTTCCTTTGTGACTGAATGGAAGGAACACTGCAAATGAAGCCATGTTGGAGTTCTGAGACTTAGTCTGGAGGGCATTGCTTTCTATTTCCAGTTTCAGTTTTCTCCCTTAAAAGGAACAGCATGATACAGCAGTAGGAAATCTGGTCTTTAAATAAAAAAAAGACCTGTGTTCAAATCCCCTGCATCTAATTCCAGCTAGTTATATGACCCAAAAAAATAACTGGACTTTGTAATGCTGCATTTAACTTTCTAGATTCCAAGCTACAAATTTCAAAGATATTGATAAATATCAGCATAAGTGGAAGAAGGTTTCAAACTAAGAATTCCTAATAAATATTAATGAGATGGGAATTTCAACCCCTTCTCTTCTAACCCTGCTTAGAAAAATGCTAACATAGATCTTGGGTGCCTCAAAGGATTTTTACAAGCATAAAATATACATAGTTTCATGAGAAGCCACCCTAATTCAAAAATGACTGTATAAATTTTACCTTATTATATGACTGATGGGGATAGAGAAATCGATCTATGTCTCTGGACCTGAGCATAGTGGCCTGTACTATGTCAGACAGCAACCATTGGTCTTGGCTTCATGATCACTGTGTCCCTGGGGAATGAGGCAATTTAGAAGGCAGAGGCCCTGACCTTGAGCCTGGATTCTGATTTCATTGACTTTGGATGAATTATTGACTTCTTTTCTTCACTTCTTCATCGCTAAAATGAGACAAATTTTTTCTAACTGATCTCTAATGTGTTTTCTAGCTTGAAATCTATGATCCTAGGAACCAACAGAGCTAGGCAGCCCCAAACAAAGCATATGATCAATTTTTCTTTCTTAAGATAGGAACTAACTCTCTCTAAAGGTAAACAAAACCCTGAATCTTCTTGCACCCTACAAGCTTTCTTCACAACCATGAAATATAGATGAAAGTTTAAAATATTGTGGAAGATAGCCTTTTAATTAAGAGTGCATTAGAATAAATAAAAAAATTTAACCAACTTGACAGGTTAACATTTTCAAACACAGGAGAGCTGTAAGAATCATGGCAGCAATGCCAGGGTACCAATTTCTTATGTGATTAACCCCAGATTATCTCATTTTTAGGACCATTCCTAATTAAATGCTTGAAAAGAGGCCCCCATAAATAAAATCTAAACTATATATGACAAACTTGAGTTTCAATTTCAATATTCTGAATGTTCTAATACTGAGCTGTGAGTCCATCAGACCATGCTCAGCATACCAAACAATGGCTGAGAATATGGGCAGAATATAATGTCCAAAACTCAGGCAGTGTGGTCATCCTTTGGGTTTTCATTTTGTTATTAATATAACCCATTTATACAAGGACTCAGATTTTTAGCATCAATATTCTAACAATGTTGGGCTGTGGCTTCTGCACAAAGAATGTCAAATGTCTTAAAGAATTAAACTTGTCAATATCCCAACAGGTGAGGTAAAGGATCTCAGTACGTATAATCAGGGTGTGATACCTTCCCAATGTGCTTCATTGTAAGGAGAATCAAAATGATCTTTTCCTCCTCATATAAGACACTCCATTCTCCATCTCCATGCTTTTATACTTGTCCCTTATGTCTAGAGTGAATCACCTGCACCTCACAGAATAATGCATTTCCTTCAAAATACAGCTCAAATAATAATTTTGACATGAATAATTCCATGATACTCATGTGCTCCCTTCCAAATTACCTTTTATTTACTATTGTTACGGCATTTATGTGGCCTGATATAGAGAAGAGTCATGTCATAGTCGATAGAAACTGATTTAAAGTTAGAAAAAAATGAATTCAAGTCTTTTCTGTAACACAAACAGGATTTGTAACCCTCTACAATCACTTCATTTCCTAATGCTCTAGGCAACTCTCTAAGATAACATGAAGGATGAGTATAACATATAGTAGAAGAAACCACCCTACAATGGTAAAGAGAGTTTTCCAAACCAGGAATTCTTAATATCAATGAAATTGGAGGTCTCGACCCTATGCACATGAATAGAAAATATGCATACACTTCCCTGAAAAACAGTAAGCTCCTTGAGGGCAGGATGTTTTCATTTGCTTATTAATCCATATTAATTTATATATTATTTATCTCATATATGTGTATATGTTACATATATGATTATATGTATTGTGTATATATACACATACATATATACATATATATGTATACATACATACATATGTATTACTTATCTATGTTTATCATCAAAACGGATACAGATTTAGAAACTTAATACAGACTTGTTGGTTGCTTGATGTAAAGTAGCATAAACATAATCATAAGGGTCATATATGAGTATAGAAGGAGGGGCCTGGCCATGTAGGGACATTAAAGAATTATAGATAAGAAGCAAAGTTCTTGGAAGACGAGAATATTTCCTGATTAAAAAATATTATATTACTATCCTTTAGAATAGTTCCTTAAACCAAGTAAGTCCTAAACGGAGATCCTAAAAGAGTGTTTCTCATTAGACGGAAAATAGTCTGATTACTTCACTGTTATCTATATATTAGGAAAGATCTATATTAAAACTTCCTGCATGCTGTGTAGATGCCTCCTAGTGGATTTATGTAATTAGAGTTGCATTGGAGGAATAAATGTGATTGGGGTGTTATCCAGACTGTTGAAGTGAATACATGTATTGATGAGACCTTCAGTATATCAACATATTGAACCATGAAAATCATAAAGAAGTATCAAAATAATTATGAACGTAACTCCATATTTGAGAATCTACAATTCTATTGGTATGATTAAGTTATTCACTGATACCAGCCCCAATATCTTGACAACTAAATAAATTATTTTCAGAAGCTATTTTGTAAAACCTGATGAAATTTTGCTCTGGGCTTACCTAAATTGGTCTGTGTCTAACACAAATGCCATCTCTCACTAGACCCATATTAATGGGTCTTTCTATTCTAAGACCTGGAAAAGCAAGCAGATACATTTTGAACCAAGAAATTATAATGTGAATTCATACATTGAGAAGTCATCCAGAAAACATCAGAAGATAAAGAGATGAATCATATTGCTTAATAACTCTATGCTGTTGAATACTGAAGAGGATTTTTTTTTCTTGAATTCTCTGTTTCCAGGGAATGTATTCAAGTTGTGTAGAGCCTTCTATGTCTTGTCAAATCTGATGAACTCCATCAAATTCTAGACAACCACATTGAAACAAATTGTGCTGCCAGAAGGGATCTAGAAAACATTGCTGGGGATTATAAGGAGCTGAGCACGAAATTGAACACCACTGGGGTTGTGAGTAATGTTTCCATCACTTCTGCTGATTGAGGGTACAGGCTCCAGGATAGAAAAGTGAATTTTTTGATAGGTATATTTAGGAGGTGAGTGATGAACTAGTTTATAAATTGGTATTTAGCAAAAAAATGCTTCCTAGTCAATAGTTAAAATATTGAAATTATATGTTTTCAAATAGAGATAAAATGAATCTAATTAGGGCAGAAAATATATATATAGTGTGGGGTGTGTGTGTGTGTGTGTGTGTCCAAACACATACACACACATATATATATATATACACGTATGTATATACATATACATACATGCATATATATATAAATATATATGAACAAAACACATGATAAAAGTATAATAAAATAAGTATTTGAATGTAAAAGAGTGAGGAAATGTTGAAATAAATTAAAGAAAGCATAAAGAGAAAAGAGAAGATAGTTCAGG
Organism: Pseudochirops corinnae; assembly: GCA_028646515.1. Taxonomy (NCBI): domain Eukaryota; kingdom Metazoa; phylum Chordata; class Mammalia; order Diprotodontia; family Pseudocheiridae; genus Pseudochirops; species Pseudochirops corinnae. The sequence continues at coordinate 23,376,382 of CM053585.1, read as the reverse complement.
GCAGAGCCCTGGAGTTCACTCACATATAAGAAGTAGAACATTGATGATGATCTAGCCAAATCAAGTCAAATTACTCAACAAGTATTTGCTAAGTGCTTGCTATGAACACTATATATGTGCTCAGAATTATTTAAAAAAGGCAAAAACCATTACCCAAGATTTTTCATTCTAATTCACTGAAACCTAGAGAAAAGAAAATATTCTGCAGAAGATACTAATCAACAATATTAGTGACAGTAAAGAGGTGAAGAAGAATGAGGACTGATTAAAAATAGCTTAATAAGCATGGTAATTCAGGAAATCTTCATTAACTTGAAGAGGTGTTTTTTGGCTTGGCCCAAATTCAGAGTGTAAAAGGCTTAAGGACTGAATGGGACAGGGCAAATGAGTATAAGAGGTAGATGAGCATTAAACATAAGATAAAGAACAATAGCTTGAGAAGATAACAGGGTCAAATGAGAAGGTCAGTTGAGGATAGAAGAAATCTGCATATCTTGGGCAGTAATAAGGAGAACATCTGCATTAAAGAGAGATTGAAGTTTATACAGAGAGGGGATCAAGAGGGATAACTTGAGGATTAGTTTGGGGAAGAGTTTTGGCAAAGAGGATGGATCACTAATTCTTTCAGTCTACAATTAAGTAGGCATATGAAAAAAGCCCAGGTGATTCTAGATACTGTACATTTTAATTGATCCCTTCAGCATGACCTATTCAGCATCATGTGAGTAAGAATAGAGAAGTGCAATGGAGGTAACAAGCCATATTTGGAGGGTAGTAAAATGTTGGTAATGAAAAGACAAGCTGAAAAGAGATTAGGTGGCAGAACACAGTGAAAGACTGAAGTAGTTAATTATATGGTCAAAATTAGTAAGGGAAGGGAAAAAAGGTAAAATCTACCATCTTTAAAAAAAAAATAAGAAACTAAGGTTCAGTTGCCAAAGGTCAAAAAACTAGGACCAAAGGAGATGTTGAATGCTTGGTCTCTTCATCATGATACCAAGTGACATCACACTGCCTCTTAAACACAAGATCCTCATTTGTATTCATCCAAATTGCCATCCTCCAATTTCAGGCCCTCTTTTCCTTTTTCCCTAAACTCCTATAATTTCTTTTTAAGTACTCCCACTTTTCCCCCCTCTCTCTGTTGTCCAATTCATGTTCACTCTAACTCTCAAATGAATTTTCTTAGGCCAGGGAGTAACTAAGTCACTTTACTGCCAAAAATCTTCATTTTTTTTTTCTCCTGTTGCCTCTAGAATCAAACTATAATGAATGATATCCATAATATGCCCTTAAGCATGAAAAACACTTTTTAGAAATAATTTTATTAGATCCTCAGGAGAACCCTTTGACTTAAGTATTGACAAGTATTTTTATCCTTCTTTTCTAAATGAAGATTGATTGTGAAAGAGGATAAATGGCTTACCCTGGTTCACATGCCTGACAGGTACCCAAGTCAGGATTTGGAATCTAGGTTTTGCTATTTCCAATCCAGCGTTCTCTCTACTGTGTGTAACTTCTTTTCCATGCTGACATTTTAAACTGCCACGATCTGGATTTCATCTTTCCATTTTAAATTTATTTTACACTATTCTGACCATGTCATACCCAATCTTAATAAGTTCCAGTAGCTTTTTGTTGCCTGCACAATCAACAGAAACTCCTTTGAGATTTAAGGATTCTCAGAAATGGGATCTGATTTCTTATACTTATTATTCCCCTTCATTAAATATGTAGTTCAGCCAACCTGGTGCTCTTGCTCTTCCTCAAACACAAATTCCCATTTCCCTTCCCTATGAATTTGCATAATCTGCCCTTGCCTGCTTATATGCCCTTCCTCTTTACCTCCACCTCTTAGAATCCTTAGCTTTCTTTGATTCTTATTACTTACTGATGGCCCCAGGTTCTAGTGCTTCTCCATTCTGAAATTATATAGTTTATTAGTTAACACATTTCTTCATCAATATTTGGTATCAATATTATGTTCACATGTTGTTTTCCCTGATAGGTTTAAACTCCATAGTAGGAAGAATTATTTCATTAATGTTTGTTTACCCAGATCATAGCACTGTATTTGTCATACAATAGATGAATAATATCTGATTGATGGGGAGCCAAGATGGCGGCGTAGCAGCAGCAATATATCGCAGCTCTCACATAGCCACCCCCAAATACCCATGGAATAGGACTCTGGACCAACCTAGAACTTCAAAAACGCACACAGATACTTCCCACTAAAGTCAGCTCGGCTATGAGGAACTATCAGCACTGCCAACCGAAACCAGCCTGGCCTGAAGCTCCGGCTGTGC
>CM053585.1:23362259-23373573 GCA_028646515.1 Pseudochirops corinnae | reverse complement strand
CACAGGAGAGTAGGGGGGATGGAGATGAGATGTGGGATGATGGAGGGGAGGGCAGGGTGGGGGGGGTTGATGGAAGTACACACATCTGTAAAGTGACAGGGACAGGGTAGAGAATAGAACAAGGGGGGTGGGCTAGGAAGGAGTGTTATATAATCAGTCTCTCACAATATGCCCACTGTGGAGAGGTTCTGCGTAATTACACATGTACCACCTGTATCTAATGGTTTGTCCTTCCAGTGGGGGTGGGTGACAAGGGAGGAAGAGAAAGAATCTAGAATTTAAAGTTCTATAATCAAATGTTAAAAATATTTATGTATATGTATATATATATATAATTATTATTATTAAAAGAAAAAGAAGAAAAATAAAAAAAAAAGAGGTTCAAGGGTTCCAAGAGTCAAGGCAAGGAAGGAGAACAAAAGAATGAAAGTGATAAATTGTGGACTACTATCTGCAAAAGCAAATCTGGAAGAGCATTTGGGGAATAATTGAGTAAATTATAATATATGGATTGATGAAATGATTTTTGTCCCATAAGAAATGATGAAGGCGATAGTTTCAATAAATCCTAGGAAGATTGGTATAAACTGATGCAAAGGGAAGTGAGGAGAACCAGGAGAACAAATTATACAATAACAGCAATATTGTAAAAATAATCAACTTTGAAAGATAAAGTACCTCTAATCAACACAATGATTACCCATAATTGGAAAGAAAACCTGTGCTATCCACCTCCAGATAGACAGCTGATGGATTTAGAATCCAAACTGAAGCATATGTTCTCTTCATTCCTTCCTTCTTTCCTTCCTTCCTTCCTTCCTTCCTTCCTTCCTTCCTTCCTTCCTTCCTTCCTTCCTTCTTTCCTTTCTTCCTTTTTTATTTCCAGATAGTTTTGTTTTTCTTGGTTTCTTAATGACTGTGAAAGTGGGAAAGGAGAGAATTTGGAATTAGAAATAAAATGCAAATTAATTTTTAAAAATAAAAAATAAATGAATAAATAAAATTATGGTATGGCCACACTCACCAAATCCCCATTTTAGCATCCCTTTTTTTCACAGTATATTCTAAAAATTATTGAAAGTGATTCAGTGAACAAGTGTATTTGTTCCTAAACATAATTTAGAGTGGGGAAACTGTGTATGCACATTCAGAGACAGGACAACAATAGCAAGAAAAACACATTTGCTTTCTTTTTCATTGTTCCTAGATGGCAAAATTTTTGCAAGTCCTTCTTTTGGTGAATGAAATGGCTACATTTCTAAGAGTTTCTATTATACTACAGGGAATCCTGAGTGTGAGTATAATTTATAAAGACATTTAAGAGTACTTAAAAAAGAGATCTATATTACTCTCCCCCTTTTCTTCAATTACCGGGTGAAAGAAATCTGAGAGTTAGGATCATGAAAATAAAAGAAATAATTAAATGGTAAGACTGCTTAGTGCATGTCTTTACCTGGTTACTTCAGACACCAAATTCAGAGTTGTGTTCTGAATTGAATGAGAGGAAGAACCTGTGAACTGGATAATATTTGAAAAAGTAGTAACTGCTCTCAATAAGAAGCAGCAATGGCATAATGGAAAAAAGGCTGAAATTGAAAAAAAGGAAAATCTTCAAATCCCACTTCCAAAATTTACTAGTTATGCAATCCTGGGCAAGTTGTTTACTTTTGTTGAACCTTAGCATCATCATATGCAAAACCAGATGTAATAATAATATCTGGTTATCAAGGTTGGTCACATTAAATAATGCATCTAAAATTGTTCATGAACTTTACAAGAATACATTGATGTGTGATGGTGTTAACAAAACATCTCAAATCATTTATTAAGGGTTTTTTGTGTGCCAGACAGTTTGCTAGGTTCAAGAGATTTGAAAAGGAAAAGGAAACAATTCTTGACCTAAAGAGAGTCTTCTCTTCCCCTCCCAGCTGCTCATTTCTTTCCCTTCTTTTGAGATTTCCTTACATACCATCATTCATCTCTCACTCTTTGTCTCTCTCTGCCTCTGTCACTCTTGTATCTTTCTCTCTTAGTGTTCCTTTCTGTCTCTCTATCTCTGTGTCTGTCAGTCTGTCTTTGTTTCTATGTGTATCTTTCTACCTACCTACCTACCTACACACACACACACACACATACACACACACAAGTTCACCTAAGTGCCACATAAATAGTTTAAATTTTGTCCTCATTTTCTTGTTGCATGAACATAGACGTGTCACTAACTTTATTCACCTCAGTTCCTTATCTGTAAAATGGGGACACACTGGAGAAGTAAATGACAAATACCTCTAGTATCTTTGCCAAGAAAACCCCATGGACAAAAGCCTATATGATCATGCAGAATCAGACATTATTGAAAAACTGAAAAAATAGGAACAAATACACACACATGTATATTTGTATTGATACATACATATATATGTATATGTATATGTATTATATATATACATATACACATATATATTTGTATTGATACATGTATAAATGTATTTATAAATTGTATATGGATATAAGCAAACTCATTGGTGTATACATATATAAGTATATATATGTTATTATATATAAATATGCACATCAACATGTAGTACCTAGCTGTTTTTGTGTTTGGGGCAGATGGGTGGTCCAGTGCATAATGCATTGGAACTACAGACAGCAAGATCTAAATTTAAATCCAGCCCTTAGAAATGTAAAAGTTATGTGACCCTGGGCAAGTCACTTACTACTACCTATTTATATTAGTTCTTCATTTGTAAAATGGAAACACATTTGAAAAGCAAAAACAAAACAAAACAAAACAAAACACCCTCCAGCATCCTTGACAAGAATAGTTCATGGAAAAGTTCATGAGATCAAATAAAGTCAGACCTAACTGAACAGCAATTGCATTCTTGTGTTTGTCTCTCTTGTTAGAATATAAATTCCTTGAGGTCAAGAGATACTTTTATATTTTTTTTTGGGGGGGGGGCATGCCTAGCACTTAACAAAGGGTATGACACATCATTATTGTTTACCTCATGTTTGTTTATGTAATATTTATAAACTGATATTCAATTGGGAAATGCATTTACATATATGTAAATACATTCAAATTAAGTGACAGTAATAGGATGGAGGTACTGTCCACTGGGAGGATCAGAAATGGCATGGTCTCAAATGTGGGGATTGAGCTGAATCTTGATGAAAAGAGGAATTGAAAGAGGTAGAGGTAAAGAGAGTAAAAATATCAGGAGGCAGGGGGCCAGCCAGTGCAAAGGCAAAGAGAGCAGACATGTAGTGTCAGGTATGTTAAACACTAAGAATAACACCAAAACTCTCTCTAAAGACCCACCTTTTGTTTTTTTTTTTTAATCTTTTTTTTTTTTTAGTTGCTCGATGATTGTAAAACATGGAAAAACGTAATATCAAGAAAATCAAAATTCTGCATGACCTCCAAGGGGAATAGGCAATTGCAGGATGTACATATATGGGGTCCCTATCAAATTACTAATGATAAATTATGCAAATGAAGTGGCAATTAGAAACATGAAAAATATAGGAAAATGCAAAAGGATGTAGTCAAGTCATGTAGTAAGAATGCCAATAACAAAGAGGTCATGTGCCACCACAGAATTCTTAGACTATTGAAGACCTAGCCAAAATTGTTCCAGTATATTGGGTTGACATATTGTGGATGATTTATAGAAAATCATGTTCTAATAAGGCATTTGTGAAGACCAAGGAAATCACAGAAGTCATTAAAATATTTCGTATTTTGTGACCTCTATTCTTCAATAATTCTAGAGTTTAAATTTCCTGTTCTTACATTTATATGGCTCTAAACACAATTTTATTTATCTACAGCTATCGCCCTCTACTTATACCTTTTGTATTGCCTTCAAAGTATGTGTTATTTCATAAATTAGGCTTCTCCCTTCAGTGGCAAGGATTTAAACCCTTCCACAAATAAATAAATGAATTATTTAAGTCCTTACTATGAAGTATTAAGTATTATTATTATTATACTCTACTTAATGTAAAACTAAAAGCAATGGGTGAATGTATTAGCACCTATTAGACACAATATGAAACGTGTATAATTGTTAAATGTTAGGCATATAATTAGTAAGCAAGACAATCCCTGGCTTCAAGCAACTTAGACCCTAATGGAGACAGTGAATACCGCCCAAAAAACAAGAAAGAAGTAGGAATCCTACTCAACTATCACTATATTTAGGAAACAGTTATATAGTTAGGGATTTGTTTCCATACTAGCTAAGACAAAATCTTGCATATTAGAACCATAAGACCCAAGAGATGAGCCTTAATTTTGGTGGAAAGAGAATGAGGATCCTAGGCAAAGGGAAGGTAGCATGGTTTGGAGATTTTCATTAGTAGATTTTTAGGCAAGTGAAGAGACTCCAGAAATTGATTTTATGAAGAGTTGAGTGTTAATCCAACTTCTGATTTTTACTAGCTATGAGACTCTGTGCTGACACTAAATCTCAGCTTCTTCACCTATAAAAAAGGATAGTAGTACTTATCTCAAAATGTTGTTGTGAGAATCAAGTGAAATATGGAATATAAATGCTTGGCAAACCTTAAAGTGTTATATATGTCATTATACCTACATTGTTGGTGATAATATCTCTTCATCAGGTTTGATTCATGTCCACATTTTCCTGTAAATCTTTTTGAGAGGATCAAACAAGTGAAAAATAGATTTATCTTTCCTTTTATTATTTCAGGATAACCAGTGAACTGAAGTGAAGGGTTATTGAAATGGAGGATTTCAACATGCCTGTCTCTTTTACATATGTGTAATTCACTTGATGATGTATTTTATGTCACTTCTCATATGTAAGTTATAGATTCATAAATTTATAGCTAAAATTTCCCTAAAGAAACATAGTGTAATCCCTCATTTTGACAATGAGATTTTGAAGCACAAAAAGGTTGTGTTTTGCCCAGAATCACATGGTTAGTGAGTGTATGAGGTCCAGAATTTGTCAAAGTACATGTAATTCAATAGCCATTTTATAAATACTTCGTTGATTTGAATTGAACTTAGACCTAGGATTTCCTGATTGCAACTCTTAACACATCTTATCTTATCTTATCTTATCCTATCTTATCATCTTATCTTATCATCTTATCTTCTCCTATTTTATCTTATATCATCTCATCTCACTATATATCTTAGCAGTATTTATGATTCTAATTACACATAGTCATACTGTGTCTTTCCATTGTCCTTTTTGATGATTTTGAATTTTAAATTTTCTGAGATCATCCCAATCAATGTCAAGTATGCCACTATCCTTCCAGTCATTCAGCTTTACAACCAAGGACTCTGTTTTACAGTGTCTCTCTCCCTCACTTTCCACATTCAAACTATTGCCGTGTTTTGGGACGTTTACTCAGAGATACTCCTTTCTCATCATTTACAGTGAATGTCAGTTCAGACCCTCATAACATCTCAAGTGTCTTCTCTACCTCAAGGTTTCTTGAGTAATTGTAATGATAATTAATTTAAATTTGAAGACTCCTTTTTGTTCTGGTAAGGAGGTACTTAGCCCTTAGTAATGAATCAAGCCTCTGTGAAAAAAACAGAAGGTAAGAATCCCTGTCCCTGAAGTAAAAGGAAGGGGTTTATTAAAGCAGGAAGTTGCTAAGACTGTGTGTATGTAAGAAAAAACCCCAGAGAGGCACAGTAAGAATTTCCTGAGAACTTGTAGTGGCAGAGCTTCTTCTGAACAGGAGCCCAGGAGGCTCATGCATTGCATTACAGTAATCTCCAATCCACTCCTAACACCTATCAGACCAGTTTTCCTAAATATGGATCTGACCATGTTACCCGTCCATCAAAGAAGTTTAATTACCCAAGGTACATTCTAGAATAAAATAAAAATAGTGGTGTTTAGCATATAAAATCCATCACAATCTGGTTCTAGCCTGCATTTCCAGTCTGCTTATATATTATTCCAGCTCTTTCAATCTATATTATATTCGCAATGTTCTACTTGCTTTCCTTGCACACAGGACTGCACTGGAGCTGTCTTGAACTGTTTCATGAACACCATTTGCTAAATTATCAGTGTGTATTTATACAAATTACAAATCATCAAATACCACAAAACAGTGTTTAAATGATTTTATTGCATAGACCTATGAAAGTAATGGAGAAAATATTAATAATAGATTTAACATAAAGGTATTCTTTTTTTTTTAATGTTTCAAAAACATTTATTAGCACACTATTGCCTGCACATGCCATTTCACATCCTTTATGTGTGTGTGTGTGTGTGTTTAAAATATGCTATCCCTCATATCTAGAATTTTCTTCCTCCTCAAAACCTCCCTTACTTTCAAAATCTGGTCTCTAAACCTCTGTCCACTTCCCTACTACCTTTAACAGAAAGTCTTTCCAAATTCCTCCATTTGCTAGTGTTCAGAAAAGGGCTATGAATTTAGTTTTAAAATAAAATATTAATCTACATACATGTTGATATTTCCAAGTAGGATGTCAGCTTCTTGTATTCACAGACTATGTAAATTTTTTTTTCCTATATTTCAATATCTAATGAAGTGTGTGTCACATTGAAGTAGCTATAAAATATTGATTCAATTGAATTGAAGAAACCTTTAGATTTTCTAAATTTAAATGAATATGGCATTGTAAAAAGCTTACAGTTTAGTGCAAGAATATGACCTCAAAAAGGTTAATTATAAAACAACATTTCATTTTGTCACATGGTCCAACATACCAGAACTATGGTCAGAGGTTCTGGGTTTAAATATCACCTCTTCTTTTCCTTTCTTTTTTTTTTTCTTTTTCTTTTTTTTTTTTTATGGGACCTGGTCAATATCATGAAAATACCTCTAAATATTAGTCTTCATTCTCTGAAATGAAGGCACTAGACTATATCTAAATTCATTTCCATGAGTGAATTTGTGGTCCTATGACTAAATCTAGGAAGCTTTTCAACTTCACCTATGCTTAATATAAACAGTCTAATTCCAGGTAGAACAAAGAAGTCTATTTGCAATTCAAAGTCATCTAGGTTATCCATTTAACTTAACCCTTAATTTTCAAAAGCATTGCCCTTCTAGTTCAATCTTTCATTCAAAGTCTGACATAATGTCGATATAGAATTAGCTATTCTTGAGATTGAGGCTTATAATAGACACTGGAAAGGTGATAAGTTTAAATCAAGATTTCTTGGGTATTTGATTGACTTAAGTCTAACTCTTACTAAGAACAAATGCCATACTAATCTACCTCCCCACATAAATATGCCTTTATGGTAAAAAAGGGGATAATCATATTTGCATTAAGAGACTAAAAAAATCCAGCCATATTGTGTAGGACACAAATAGTAGGATACTTAACAATCTTGCCTAAAAAAATTCTAATCTTTTCAGAGCCAAGATGGTGGAAGAAAAGCAAGAACTTTTCTGAGTTCTTGCCCCAATTGCCACCATTATCTGTAATATATGACTAAACAAATTTCAGAGTTACAACACCAACAAAATAACAGAGAGGAAATAAAATCTGCCGAAGGCAGCCTTATACCAAGGTGGAAGCTTAGCACAGTCCCCCATGAGCCATGGGGTCCAAGACTAGGTATGGGTCCAAGTACCAGCACATTGCAGTCAAAGCTGACTTCAGGACAATGAATCACCAGCAGATGAGGAAATTTCCAGACTTCTCAATCCATAAATGCAAAAGACAAAGTAAAAGGTCAGTGGGGAACTGTATTGGAATCAGTTGGGTTATGGAAGATCTTGGGTCCAGCCACTGCACCCAGGATAAGAGGAGATAGAGCTGCAGGTGCAGCTGCTGCCACTTGATTGCCTCCACATCACTTGGCTTGCAGATCATAGGAGGACTAAGTGATCATTATCTGGATCACATTCATAGGTGGTGGCTCCGAGGTGTGAGGCCAGTGTGCCAGAGAGTAGGTTGTCTGTAGAGAAGATGACATCCTTAGAGCTTTGACAAAATTTGTGAAAACCCCATTGCTTTGGGATACAGCTCTCTCTACTCTGGAAGCAGAATTCTACTGTGGCAAAAGCTCAAAAGTCAACTAATTGACTGGCAAGATGAGCAAGAAGAAGTGCAGTCAGACCATAGGATCCTTTTTTGGGGACAAAAAGAATCAAAACACAGAACCAGAAGAAGCCAGCAAAGTTGAAATTATTTCTTCAAAAGCTTTCCAGAAAAATATGAACTTCTTATAAGCCATGAAGCAGCTCAAAAAGGATTTTGAAAATCAAGTAAGAGAAATGGAGGAAAAATTAGGAAGAGAAATGAGAATGTTGCAAGAAAATCTTGAAAAGCTAGTCAACAACCTGACTGAAGAAAATAACATCTCAAAAAACAGACTAACTGAAATGGCAAAAGAGTCTCAAAAAGCCAATGAGGAGAAGAATGCCTTAAAAAGCCAAATTGCCCAGATGGGAAAAGGAATTTCAAAAACTCACTGAAGAGAATAATTTCTTTAAAATTAGAATGGAGGGGACAGCTAGGTGGTGAAGTTAGTAGAGCACCAGCTCTGGAGTAAGGAGGACCTGAATTCAAATCTGGCCTCAGACACTTGACAGATTAATAGCTGTGTGACTTTGGGCAAATCACTTAACCCTAATTGCCCTCCAAAGAGCCAAAAAAAAAATTAGATTGCAGTAAATGAAATCTAATGACTTTATGAGAAATCAAGATACTATAAAACAGATGTGAACAAAGGAAAAAAAAACAGAAGAGAATATGAAATATCTCATTGGAAAAACCACTGACCTGGACAATATATCAAGGAAATAAAAATTTAAAAATTACTGGACTACCTGAAATCCATGATTAGAAAGAGATCCTAGAAATTATCCTTCAAGAAATTCTCAAGGAAAATTATCCTGGTATTCTAAAACCAGAGAACAAAATAGAAATTGAAAGATTTCACCAATCACCTCTTAAAAAAGATTTCAAAACTAAGACTACCAGGAATATCAAAGCTAAATTAAGAAGTTCTCAGGTCAAGTAGAAAATATTACAAGCTGTCAGGAAGAAACAATTTGAGTATTGTGAAAACACAATCAGGACAACACAAGATCTGGCTGCTCCTACATTAAGGGATCTAAAGGCTTGGGATATGATATTCTAGAGGTTAAAGGAGCTAGAATTAAAACCAAGAATCACCTACCCAACAAAACTGAGTATAATTCTTCAGGGGAAAATAAGCTCATTCATTGAAATCGAGGACTTTCAAGCATTCTTGATAAAAAAATCAGAAATCAACAGAAAATTTGACTTTCAAATGCAAAAAGCAAGAGAAGCATGAGAATGTAAGCATGAAAAAGAAATCATAAGGAACTTATCAAAGTTGAACAATTTACATGCCTACAAGGAAAAAGATAATTGTAACTCATGAGACTTTTTCTCAGTATGAGGACCGTTAAATGTAAAATATATGTATATATGTATACATGCTTATGTATGTATGTTTAGGAGGCTGCACATGTGTATAAATACATATGTCAGTGTATATATATATATATATATATATATATACATATATGTGTGTGTGTGCGTGTGTGTGTGCGTGTGTGTGTGCGTGTGTGTGTGTGTGTGTACATGTATACATAGACAGAGGGGATAGAATCAGTTGAATAGGAAAAGATGATGTCTAAAAATCTAATGAAAGGAGAAAGAGAGAGATAGAATAGGGTGAATTATCTCATATACAAGAGTCAAGAGAAAACTGTTACAATGGAAAAAAGAGCAGGAAAGTGAAAGGGAATGGGTCAGTGTTACTCTCATTGAATTTGGCTGAAAGAGGGATTAACATACACACTCATTTCATTATCTTACCCTAAAGGAATTAATGGGAAGGGGATAAGAGGGTGAATGAAAGAAGGGAGGGCAGATTGGGGGAGAGGATAGTTATTAACACATACTTTTGAAAAGGTATAAGGTCAAAGTAGAAAATAGAGTGAGGGGCAGGATAGGATGGAGGGAGATACAGTTAGTCTTTCACAATATAACTACTGTGGAAACGTTTTGCATAACCACACATGGACAACCTAAATCAAATTGATTATCTTGTCAGTGGGGGTGGGTGAAGAAGGAAGAAGGGAAAGAATCTGGAAATTAAAATTTTACAAAAATTTGTTGAAAATTTATTTTTTACATGGAACTCAGAAATAAGATATACTGGCAATGACATGTAGAAATCCATCTTGCCCTACTAGAAAGTTAGGGTGAACACAGAGGAGGATATAAGAGAAAGCAGATTAAGTGGAAGGGGTAATCAGTAGGCTCACTACCTTGGGGTGGCAGTAGGGAAAAGACAGGGAGAAAATGTGCAACTCAAAATCCTGTGGAAATTAGTGTTGAAAATGAAAAATAAATTTAAAAAAATAAATTAAAAAAATTCAAACCATTAAGAGTATGGTTTAATTAATTTATCAGATAATTGGAATTAAATTATGAAGTTTTAATTTACTCCAATGCTAGTTAATATCTTATCTAAAAATCCTTATTTATTTTGAGTAAACATTTTTATATACTTATTTTGTACACATGTATCTTACAGAAGCCATTAGAAAACTGGTTTTAAGCCAGGAAGATGATTTCATGTTCAACTTCTGATAAAATGACTGTATGGTCTTGGTCCAACTACTTAAATTTCTTAATATTTTAGGCAATTTTTCTTGTGTTCTGAAGTGCTAAGAAGGTGTTGATCTGCACTTATAAAGATTATTTTTATTGTTATTTTTTGTTTTTACAGGCATTCTTTGTACAAATTACATTTGGTGTCCTATGCTGCTTTCTGTTAAACTATCTCATATACATAGTATTCCTTTGATAAAGCATAACTTCTCCAGTCAGGTACTGTTTCATATCATCTTTTGTATTCCACAGGAAAGCATAGTTCCTGAATCACAGAAGACATTCAATAAATGCTCACATCAGGACATATACTTCGGAATGATACTGTGTATAAAAAATGAAGTACTCCAGATTCAACTTGGAAGGAGAGAGCAGACTAAATTACTTTGGCCAAATATATTTGGGGAATATATTCCTTTTAAAAAATATTTATTTTTAGTTTTCAAAATTCATTCACACAAGTTTATGAGTTACAAATTTTCTTCCCATGTCTCCCTTACCCCCACCCCAAGATAGCAAGCATACTGAATGTCCTTTCCACCTATTTGTTCTCTCTTATATTCTCCCCAATCACCCCCCCAAAGAAAAAACTTTCTAGTAGATCAAGGATTTTTATACCCCAGTGCCTGTATATCTTATTTCTCAGTTCCATGTGAAAAACATTTTTTTTTT
>CM053585.1:23326527-23353103 GCA_028646515.1 Pseudochirops corinnae | reverse complement strand
TTAACAGCTGTGTGACCCTGGGAAAGGCACTTAATTCTGTTTGCTTCAATTCCTTATCTGTAAAGTGAGATGGAGAAGGATAAGGAAAAGTTACTCCAATAACTTTGCCAAGAAAACCCCAAATAGGGTCAGGAACAGCCTGACAACTGAAGTGACTGAAAAACAATAACAAATTATCTTACTTAATTGAACCATATTCTTTAGTGGGAACAAAGGCCCCAATAACAAGTATGAATTATGAAAGAATTCTAAGTAAGTGAGGAAAATAAGATAATGTTGACTATGACTTCCTGATCAAAGGATTTAGCTATTTTGAATTCAGGAAATTGCCTAGGACTTAACAATCAAATCATAAATAAGCTGTGATATGCTTTGATAAAAATTGCCTGAATTGCATTATGGGGAACTATGTGGCACAGCAGAGAGAGAGAGAGAGAGAGAGAGAGAGAGAGAGAGAGATCTAGAGTTGGGAATAACTGAATTCAAAGGCAGCCTCAGATACTTACTTGCTGTGTGACCCTGAGCAAGTCATTTCAACTTAGTGTGTCTCAGTTTCCTCATCTGTGAAATGGGGATAATGATAGCACTCACATCTCAAAGTCATTGTGAGGATCCAATGAGATAATACTTGTTAAACATTTAACACACAGGAAGCCAAATATAAATATTCGTTATTGTTGCTGGTATTCCACACATTTAAATAACCACATTTTCATTAAAATTATTAAGTTTTCCCATAGCTTTGTGAATCTTTGTCTTAAAGACTCTTTACAGTTCAAATGTCTCCAAACAGAACTTCTTATACAGTTTCAATACAAGTAATACTTTTTTGTACACAGAGCCAAGGTATGGGGAAGGGGAATCAGCATATGATACCTAATGTATTGTAGGCACTAAGCATTTTACAAATATCTCACTTCACCTTCAAAACCCAGAATGGTAGGTGATATTATTTCTTCCCATTTTACTGTTGAGGAAACTGAGGCAAGCAGAGGTTAAGTGACTTGCTCAAGATCATATAGCCAGTAAGTGTGTGAGATTGGATGTTAATTCAGGTCTTCCTGCCTCCAGGTCCAATTTTCTGTCCATTGCACTTCCTATCTACCGCAGGTAGCTAATTTTATAAAGAATAAATTTTGTAGAAATGTCATGTTCCCACAAAAATATTCATAGCATCTCTTTTTTGTGGTGGCATTGAGGGGATACCCATCAATTGGGGAATGACTAAACAAGTTGTGGTACATTAATGTAAATGGAACACTACTGTGCTATAAGAAATGAGAAACAGGTCAACTTCAGAGAAACCTGGATTTATATGAACTGATGCTGAGTGAGGGGAGCAGAACCAGGAGAATATTGTACACAGTAACAGCCACAATGTGTGAGAACTGATTAAGACAGACTTAGCCCTTCTCAGCAATGTAAGAATTAAAAACAATTCCAAAAGACACATGATGGAAAATGCCATCCTCATCACTACAAAGAACGATGAAGTAAGAATGCATAATGAAACAGACTATTTTCTTCTTTTGTTGTTGTTTTGTTTTATTGTTTTTTTTTCTTTCTCATGGTTTTTCCTGTTCCTTATAACTCTTCCATGCAACATGACTAATCTGAAAATGTGTATAATGCGAATGTATGTATAGAGTCCATATCAGATTGCAAGCACTCTTGGTGAAGGAGTGGGGAGGGATGGGGACAAGATTTAAAACTTACGGTAGTGAATGTTTCTAACTAAAAAAAAAATTTTTTTAAAGAAATGTCTTATATTGATTTTCCTACCCTCCTCCATGGTAATATTCCTTTACTTCTAAAATGTGTTAATTTAATACTCTGACTGTTCTATATTCAGGTCTTAGCCAGCATGGTGCAAAGCATGCTAAATTTGGAAGACAAACTGGGTTCAAATCCCAGCTCTATTACTTGTTAGCCTTATGACCTTGGGAAAGGGACTTGATCTTTTAGAATCTCAGCTTTCTTATTTAAAAAAGAAAAGGAGAAAATGTGTCTTATCTCTCTTGGATACCAAATGATGTAATACAGAGATAGTCTTTTTTAAATTATGAGATAGAAAGTACATAATTTTAGTCCTAGAGTGGGGGCACTGAACCAGAAATTAAGGTGACTGAACTACAAATAATCATCTACTATGATCTACAGGGATTAAGAAGACTTAGCTTGTTTTGAAGTAGCCTGTGGAGGTGACTCTTTCCATGGAGCCAAATTGAGAATACCTATTTCAAATAAAATGTCCGTCCAACACAAACAACATATATGAAAGGGTCACATAGAAGAGGCTCCACAATATCATTGATATAACATTGCCTTACTGTTAGAAAGAGTGGGATTCAATTCTTTCTGTGATACAAATTGTTTGTGTAAAACTGTCCAAATTAATAAATTTCCCAGTGGTTAAGGAAACTCTGTATGGATGTTAATATCCGAGTAGGTGTTGATTTCTATTGGTAGGTATTTCTTGGGTAGGAGGTACTTATAACAATGGAATCATGGATTCAATGAACAAAATGTCATATCTATGTACAGAGAGAGACCAATCTGGATAATACGCATTTTTGGTTAATAGGTATGTGTGTACATTTGCATAAGAAGCTATTGCAATTGTTCTGACAGCATATGAGGAAAGGCTGAACTAGGTAGGTCTTTGCCTGTGGTAGTGTAGATAATAGTATGTCCTATGCATAAGAATATGAACTAGGGTGGTGACTATATGAGTCAAGTAAGATGAGTCCAACTAAAGGAGGTATTATAGAAGTAGAAATGACCAGATACAGAGAGCTATAGACATACATACATATATGAATGTATACATGCATGCGTATACACATATGTATCACCTATGTACACACACACACACACACACACACATATATATATATATATATATATATACATTCATACATCTGAATATATGGATATATAGCCACACATAAACACATATAGACTCATGTATTTAAATATACATATGCACACTCTCTAAGATGGAGAAAATACTTCATGACAAAAACATTTTTTCCATCAAATATTGTCCCTAGTTCAGAGTTATTTTAACTTGAAGCCAAAAATTAACTTTCTTCTTATGATTTATAAGGATGAGATAGGTCAGGATGATCCAGAGTTAATCCATTGAAAAAAATTGACCCAGTAACCATCAATCTTATTCTTGTCTTGTTCTACTGCTTAAATGGGAGGCTATTCTTCTCAGAAGGATACTATCAGACTGAACTGTCGATCCTTGAAATGGAGTTATAGTTCCACAAGTATGAACTCATTCTCAAGTAAGGAGATGCTATCAGTGATGAATCTCCATTCCTGTCAATGATGCCGTACTTCCTAGTACACTGGCCACTGCACTCGAGTGGATTGCTATTGAAACAAATCTTCAGTGAAGAGGGGAAAAAATCCATTCCCAAACACAATAACCATACTTTAAGCTATGTATGACAACTAAGGAAATATTTCTATAGAAAAAAGGACTTCATTAACTTTCTCCTTAAGACTCTTTCTTCAAATTTTGCTGTTTCTAATGAGGTTATCATTATCCCTCTACTCTAGATAGTACTTTAGATTGACTGATTGATTTCATTCATTGATTAATTTTATACTTTAAAATATCCATGATTTCATCAGCCAAGTCTGCTCCCTCCTTGATTTAGTAGATAGATGGCTTTCGTGAGCTAATATCACCCAAAAAGCTATCATCAGGCAAAAACTCTTTGTACAATAAGGATCTCCAAAATCAATCTACTCTGTGACAATAAGACCACAATCTATTACAATATTCATACTCAGTGCCATTCTAAGGTGAAAAGACCTACAAGTGTGTTATAGGTTGTGCCTTTGGGGACCTCTGCACTACACTGCTTGGATACAGATTTTAATAGAAGGCATTATCTTTCATTGATATTTTGTGTATTTTAATGCAACTGTGTCTTCTTTATCAAATTTAATTAAGAGAATAACTGTATTGCATTTGTGTTTCATAATCCCCTGCATAGTTTTGCAAACATTGTCAAGTTAGTACTGTGTGACTGAATGAGTGAGAGCATGATTGATTATACTGATTGCAGTGGTGAAAAAAAAATAGCATACTGAAAGAATAAATAATTTATGAATAGTGCCCCCAAAGCATTTTGCAATTTGAAGCTGTTCGGGGGTCAAACTCTTCTAAGATTTTTGGAATATGTGACAGAGACTCTTCTTCTATGGGAAGGAAATGAAGCATACAGAAAAATAAATAAATAAGGAAAATATTCATTATTTATTTGTTTATTTAGCACTCCTGTACTATGCACCTACTATGTGCCAGTCACTGCAGTAGGCCCTATGAAGTCAAGGACAAAAATTATGGTACCCATTACTTCATAACATTTACAATATATGGGGGAAACTGTAGGTGCAACTATTCTATCAATCAAAAAATCATTTCCTAAGTGCCATTTTATGTGCCAGACACTGTTAAATAATGGAAATACCTAAACAAATGTATGCCCTACCCTCAAGGAGCTAACATTGTGATCAACAGATTAGAGATTTTTCTCATTTTTCACCTGTTTGAATTTCCCTGGCTCTCAAATGGCTTCACCCTGCCCTAGAAAGTATGTTGTTGATAAATAGTATCATCATGTAAGATCTCATCAACCTTGGCATTTACCTCATCTCTACTTCCTGTCCCTCTAGGGAAAGTAATGAACTCTAAAACATCCATTTAACAAGGGAGTTCAGTTCAGACAACTAGGTGGTACAGGGAAAGAGTTATGGGCCTGAAGTTCAAATCTAGCCTCAGACCCTTAACTAATTGAGTGACTCTGGGCAAATCACTTACCCTGCTTTTCTTAATTTTCATGTTTTAAATCATTTGTAGAAGAAAATAGCAAATAACTTCAGTTTCTTTGCCAAGAAAACCCCAAATGGGGTCATGGAGAGCTCAACATGACTGAAAAGAATGAACAATGAAATCAACTCAGACATTTCATTTCTCAACTTGCTGCACTATTCTCAGACTTCCTCTGACTTCCACATCATGCCCTCATTGTTAGGTGTCTTTCTCCCCTCCATATCTCCCCAGTCCATCTGTTTTTTTCAGTCTTTCGTGTGATGTATTACCTTACTAGAGTATATGCTTGTTGAGGGCAAGAACTGTATTTCTTTTTTTTTTTCATGTCTATATCCCCATTACCACAGTATCTGGCTAGTATTAGATACTTAATAATAAATGTTTATTGATTGTCTGACAATTGATAAAAAGCAAACACAAAGTATTCATTATCAGTCAAAAATTATCCATATAAACTTAGACCAGAAACTGTCCTTCATTGGGTCTTATTTTCCTCATATGTATAATGAGCAAGAATGAAGAGAGAGTTTCTGACATAAGTTACACTATGAATGGTACTTTAGTTACTCCTTGCTTGACAATTCACAGGTGTGGAAATTTAAACTACTGACTAGCTTTGCTTGACTTGGTTTCTCTTGAATAAGGGCCAATTATGTGGTTTCAGTTTGGTCTAATACCTTTCAGTACATGCATCTTAGAAGTAGGAAAAATACCTCTCATAAACAAATTTAAAAGAGATGCTGGACTTAAGATTTAATTGAGTGATGGTGCCTCATGCTTTCTCTAGAACTGCAGTTCTCAACCTGTGGGTTGCGACCCCTTTGGAGGTTGCCTAAGACCATTGGAAAACACGTATTTCCAATGGTCTTAGGAACTGAGACACCACTCCTCTATCCATCTCCAGACAGGTCCGCCCACATGCTGATACGCCCACATACAAGTATTAAAGGGTTGGGGCATTAGGAAGGTTGAGAACCACTGTTCTAGGGAAATATGTAGACTTGATCAGCAAATACAAGCAAAAAAAAAGTGTTAATTTTTAAGCTATCCATGCATCCTCTGTGAGTTCTGTTGAATATTCCAAGCCCAACAACAACAGCAAAAAAAATATGAAGGAAGTAAGACAATGAGAGGAATTGAAACAAAGTAGAATAGGCTCTGATACCCCCCAAATTGACCTAAATAACTCCCACAGTCTCTAGAAGCATAAAAGTACCAAAATCATTATTATGGGGTAGGGGGAAGTTCCATCTGTTACAATTGGTTTGCCATCAGCAGCTGGGCTCCTCCAAAGTTCAGATTCTGGGGCTATCATCCCCATTCACCTCCCCACTGTACAACTCAGAGATGGATCTCTTGCCATTGTTCTAGACAGACTAAGGGTAATTCATTTAAGTGAATGTAACAAGCAGCCAGTTTGGCTTCAGTTCTCCTGTGTAATATAGAGGCTGAATTTCTGAAAATATTCTCATAGCTCACTAATGACTTCACAAAATCAGTGCCAAGGACAAGATTTATTCTATCCCTGACCAGTACCTCTCCAAATGGGACATAAAAGGATTCAAATGGCATATTCACAGTTGTTTAAAACTGCTGCTTTTTCTGCCCCAGGCCTAAACAAATGGGTAATGATGCCAAGGTGGACATCTTGGTAGAGAGTAGCCAAGTCAGCCTTTGACAAGAGAGATGGCAGTCAACTTTGTTGATCAGAGTATTTCCATAAGAAGTATTTCAAAGGGCAAATCAAGTGAATGCAGCCAACATAGCCCCAATACACTGTTTTCAGTTGCTAAGTTTTGAGGCCAACTCCTAACCTACTGAGTTATATGAGTTGCAGAACTGAATGGCCATGGACAGTTGGGGTGAAAATACAAGTTTAAAATCAGAGCTATGGGTTTACATAATCTATCCATTTTTATGGAACTAGGTTTTATGGTCCTGGAGTAGAGCTAGAACAAAAAGACAGAAAGATTTAGCGGTATGAGTGCAAGATTGAGAATCACACAATCAGGGTTTAATTCTTAGATCTCTTATTTTCTTCTTTTCCTTCATTTGTCATTTTGCTACCAAATATATCCAATCATTCATCAACATACCTTTGTATTAACTGGTTACTATGCTTAGAATGAACCTCCTTTCATCTTCATACTGTTGGTTTTCTTTAAGTTCAAGTCAAACACCGCCATCTACAAAGAAGCATTTGCTCCTCCCTTCCTCTTTCCAAATTCACATACACATACACACACACACACACACACACAAACACACACAAGTATATTTGTATATGCTAAAAAAAAATGTACGTGTGTGTCCATATGTTTGTTGTATCCAGTAGTAAATTTTAATCAATAAAGTGCAAGAAATATTTCATTTGTGTCTTTATATTGTCATCACCTAGAACAGTGTCTGACATATAGTAAGTACTAACTAAATGTTCCTTGACTGATTACTTAATCTTACTCAGCCTTGCTTTCTAAATCAGTAAAATAAGGGGATAAGATAGCAAAAAGCACCAGAATTCTAAATCCTATGATCCAATAATAGCCAAATTTCCATAAGGAGCAATGGGAAGGGGATTCTCTTTGCCCAGAGTTTGGGAAAGAAAAGAAAAGGAGAGCCATAGAGTTGATATATTCATGGCTTCATTACTTGTGGCATCGCAAAAATTTCTTTACAAATCTTAGGCAGGTTTAGATCAATAATTCACCTCCAATCTCTTTCCAAGAATGCTTATATATGTTTTATAGGAAATAATCAATATTTCATTCACAAATATTACAATTTTGTCTTTCTTTTCATTTCTTTTTTATCAGTTTAGATATTTCTTATAAGGCCAGATCTTTTATTTATTTATTTATTTATTTTGCAAATACATCCAGTCCTTTTGGGATCCAATGGATGTCTGAGCTTATGATACTAGTTCCTTCCTTCTGAGGTTATCTCCAAAACTGACCTGTCATGCTTTCTTATCATACTTCATTTAAATATATAACACAGTAGAAAAAACCCTGGATTAGATGTCAGAAGACCTTAATTCAATCTGATATTATTACCTACAGGACCTTGGATTGGAGCAGTCACTCTCTATAGTGCTTTGTAGGTCAAAATCCTATGATCCTGTCCTTTCTTGGATAAGAATTTATGATCCTATGATCCTATCCTTTCTTGGATAAGGACTTGTCTGTAATTCCTTGTAGAATTCTCATGTTTCCTCCATGCCATTTGGGAAATGCTCATTATCTATTCATTGCCGACTATAGTCATAGAACATACTCATCTTTATCAAATAACTTTTACCTCTCAAACGAAATTATAATTGATTTAATGGGTTTCAGTCACACACACAACGCAAACGTATATACATATGTGTGTATACATATATGTTTGTATATATACACAAATAAATCCATATTTGTATACGTATATGAGTGTAAGTATATATAAACATTTACATATACATTATGCATATGCATGTGTGTATATATCTACATATATGTATGTACTTATTTGTAGTCTAGCACTGAAAAGGTCCTCTCCTAAAGTATCCATTGGACATTGATGGTTACTGAGGGGAGGAAATGGGAGTTATACTTAAAACAAAAAAAGATTAATTGAAATTAGATTCCTATATGATAGATGCAAAATGTTCCTTGAGAAGTCATAATAGTTGGAGAACACTTTAGATCTGATGAATCAAAGAGTCATGAAATGATGAAAGTAGCATTGAATTGTAATGTTTGAATGGGAGAAAAAGTGAAGAAAAACTTCTAGGTGGATGGAAAGATGTTCACAAAAGTAAGGATGTAGGAGAGTAAAGAATGCATGTGTCATTTGGGTTTTCTGTTAGTGACTTAAACAATTTCCAGGAGGATTTTCTGTAATGGTAAGATCAGTCCTAGAGGCAGCAAGATGGTTCAGTGGATAGAACACTGATCCTGATATCAGAAAGACGAGTTCAAATTTGACCTTAGACACTTTCTAGCTCTATGACAATGTTCAAGTCACTTACCCTCTTTCCTTCAATCCCCTGGAGAGGGAAATGGTAATTCCCTATAGTATCTTTGGTGAGAAATTCCCATGGATAGAATTGTGCTGTTATGGTCTAGGGGATCACAAAGAGCTCAACATGACTGAATGATGGCAAGAACAATAACAACAACATCAATTCATCCTACGTCCATACCCTAAGACACTTTTTTCACAGAATTAAGTAGTAACAGACTTTAACAATTTCATAACCACTTGAGAAATGCTGAGCAGTAAAATATTTTTCTAACTTTATTCCTTTTCTTCTAATATCTTCAGTTTGGTAGCAAAGCATCATTTCTGAGACAAGTACTTTAGAATCTAGCAAAGTCTTATTTCCCTGATCCAAAAATAATAATAATAATAATAATAATAATAATAATAATAATAATAATAATAATCACCAAAGGATTATCATCTGTCTTATTCTGAAAATACCATTTTTTGCAGAGCAGAAATATTTCATACGTACAAGTAGTTGGAATTACATACTCATTAGGTAAGTTTCTAAATAAGAATGGTTTTAGTTAAGTGATAACTATAGATTTTCTTTTGATTTCTTGGAGTTTCTTTCCTCCTGTAGTTTTTATTTTAAATAGATTCTCTCCATATGATTGGGTGAAAGAAAATCTTCCCAATAAGAGATGCTTAATTGTATCAGCAATGCAGTATTCATTGCTACAGTAACTATAAGTATGTTGATATGGTTATTTTTTGCAAAATGTACCAGGCTGTCTACATGAGAAGTTTAGCTAGAATATATATTTAAATACCGGAAAACTGAGTCCCCAAACCAGAAAGTCAAAGCCAAAACAGCAGTTATGAAGTTGGCATGTGAAGTTAATGTAGTAAACACCCACATTCTTAAGCCTTCAAACCCAGACAGGCTATTTCAGGCAAAGATCCTCCTCTCCTCACACGCAACTGCTCAGAGTCCAGACAGCTTGCTCCCAGAAGCTCTAGCCCCCTTTGTTCCCATCCCTGGCAGTCCTCAGCAGGAGTCCTTAGCAGAGATTCTGGCAGGCTCAATGAAAAAGGAGTTTGCGTTGCAACCACAGCCACTGCCATTGCCGCTGCTTCTAGTCACCATGGCATGGATGTTAGCTTGGTACTGGCTTTCTCTGTGCTCCACCCCTTCTTCTACAACCATAAATTCAAGGGCCATGGAAGATCTTTAAATCTCAGTATCATTACATTAATACACATATAATGAATTCCTTGCCTAGAATCACAATTGATAATTAATTGGGCGGCAGAGTAGAAACATGACTTCCCTGTGACTCTGGTTTCCACTTCCTCTAATACATGTAAAAAATTACTCTGAACAAATTTTACAGCTACAGAACTCACAAAGTGGCAGAGATAAACAAATCTCCTGCTGAAGGCAGCCCAGAAAGCCAGCAGGAAGGCTCTATCTCAGTGAGCTATGAGCAGAGCCCAGCCCAGCATGAGCCATGTGATTTTGGCCCCAGGGCAGCCCTAACCAACAGTGGCCAGAGCAAACTTCAGGAGAGTGAATCAACAACAGCTGTGACAGTTTCCACACTTCACAGCCCATAAATACCAAAGAGCAAGTAAAAGGTCAGTTGAGAACTCTGCTAGAAGAAGGGTGTTGAAGAGCATGGTCTGGCCCCTGCCCCCAGGTCAAGAAATGGCAGAGGAATAGCAGCCCCAGCTACTGCTGTATGGCTGCCTCCAGAGCTCCTGGGCTGCAGATTGTAGGGGGAAAACGTGACCATTCAGAAGGTAATTGCTCTTTCTTTGCCCTGCTTGGATCTGGATTGTGGTCTTGTGGTATGTAGCCAGGTTTCAGAGCTGGTGGGGACAGCAGAAAAAGCCCCACAGTAATTGCTCTGGCAGCTGCAAAAACCTCAGTGATTTGGGAAAAAGGTCTCTCCATTCTGAAAGCAGAGTTCTACCATGGCAAAGAATTCAAAAGTCAGGTAATTGACTGGCAACATGAGCAAGCAGAGGAAATGCAATCCTACCAAAAATTTCATTTTCAGGGACAAAAAGGATCAAAGCATGGAATATGAGGAAGATAACTCAGTCAGAACTCCTGCATCCAAAGCTCCCAAGAAAAATATAAACTGATTATAGGCCATAGAGGAGCTCAAGGAGGATTTTGAAAACCAAGTAGGAGAAGTGGAGGAAAAATTAAGAAGAGGAATGAGGATGATGCAAGAAAATCAAGAAAAGCAAGGTCAACAGCCTGACTGAACAAAATAACAATGTAAAAAAATAGACTAACTCAAACGGCAAAAGAGGCCTGAAAAGTCAATGAGGGGAAGAATTTCTTTAAAAGACACATTTACCAGGTGGAAAAGAAATTTCAAAAACTCACTGAAGAGAATAATTCCTTCAAAATTAGATTGGAGAAAATGGAAGCTAATGACTTTATGAAAAATCAAGATATTATAAAACAGATCCAAAGAAAAGAAAAAAAAATAGAAAGCAATGGGAAATATCTCATTGGAAAAACCACTGACATGGAAAATAGATCCAGGAAACATAATTTGAAAATTATTGAAATGCCTGAAAGATATGATCAGAAAAAGAGGCTAAACAACATATTTGAAGAAATTTTCAAGCAAAATTGCCCTGATATTCCAGAACCAGAAAGCAAAATAGAAATTAAAAGAATTCACTAATCACCTCTTGAAAAAGATCCCAAAAAGAAAACTCCTAGGAATATCATAGCTAAATTCCAGAGTTCACAGTTTAAGGAGACCATGCTGCAAACAGCCAGGAAGAAACAATTTGAGTATTGTGAAAACAAAATCAGCATAACATAAGACTTAGCAGCTTCTATATTAAGGGATCAAAGGGCTTGGAATATGATATTGCAGAGGTCAAAGGAGCTAGGATTAAAAACCAAGAACCACCTACTCATTAAAACTGAGTATAATCTTTCAAGAGAAAATATGTTCATTTAATGAAATAGAGGATTGTCAAGCATTCTTGATAAAAAAAACAAACAAAGAAAAAAAAAAACAGAACTGACCAGAAAATTTGACTTTCAAATACAAGAAGAGAGAGAAGCATTAGAAGGTAAACACAGAAACCCCCCCAAACCCTCTTCTTGACTCTCTAACTTTATTTTCCCAATATTCTGTAACAACCTTGTCACCCTAGAAGATGCCTTCATACCTGTACCTTTCTCAACCTAGAACTTCTTTCATCCCTGTGACTTCATCTGTTCTTCCCATAAGAAAGTGCCTTTGTCAGCAAGGTTCAATACATTCCTCTTCAGACTCATTCCTAAGTCTGGATTTCTTTCATTAGTCCTCCTCCCATGTACCTCTTTGTAGCTATTTCTGTTCCCCCACCTACTTTTCAGCAGACCCTTATATATTCTTCCTCATTAGAAATACCAGTCTTCTAATGTAGGAACTTTGCTGTTGCTTGTATTTGCATTTGCAGCACTTAAGACCACACAATGCAGATAGTATTTAATAAATGCTTTCTGACTTAGATTAATTTTAATATACTCCATCATGATTCCTTGGTATCTATAATTAAACCCTTCATCTTGAAAGTAGTACAACTTAACAACCTTCTTCTGTCCTCAATATATAGATAACAGGCCTCAAGGTCATTGGTTTTGCCTCCAGTTTGTCATCTCTGTCATCTATCCTTCTGCTTAAGCACATTTCCTTTGAAAAAGTCACCACGGGTTATGTGTTGTGGGAGAAAACATTACTTTACAACATTAATCTTAAAGCGTTATCAACCCATCACAATCACCTTTATGTGGTACAAAATAAGTGAGTGCCTATGATTCTTTCATTTAATTTTATCTAAATTAATTTGATCATAATTATCAATAACCATACCTCTGAGGCTAAGTGATCTCAGATTCCACCTAAGATAATACTTCCATTCATATAGCCTAAAACTACTTTCTTTAAAGATTGGGGAATTTTTCTTAGGATATTATAGAATTGGATTTGTTTGAAAGGAACATTGAATCTTAGTGGTTTTAACCCTTTTATATCTGAAAATTCCACTTTGTGACCAGTACTGTCCTCAGATGGATAACTATCTCTTCTAGGACAATACTGACTCCCCACATTACTTCTCCTTTCCAGTTCTAAAGACCTGGTCATACTAAACATTCCTTTTTTCTTGGATGACTTGTATTAGGCTGTTCCATTCAATTTCAAAAACAAAATGTTCCTCCCTCTCCACCACTCCTTTAGGTGTTGTGTCTCCTTGATTAGAATATATGCTGCTTTGTGTCAGGGACAATTTTTGCTTCTTTATTTGTATTCCTAGCATTTAGCACAGTACTTATATAATACTATATTAATAATATGTGTTTCATTGATTGATTCACTGTTAGCTGCCATTTTATTGGTTAAAAAAAAAATAAAAACTGAGGTAGATGACGGCTAAATAACTTTTCCAACTGTCCACCAGCTCTAAATACATGATGATTTGTACTGTACTCCATTTTCCCATTTTATTAGCTTTTCCTAGGTTTCCAGGATTTTGTGAATGAATAATTGTTCCAAAATCCATTAGGTTGAACCATCAGAATCTTAGATGATAGCATTAATTAGTTTGCTAAGTAACATTTTACTCTTATTGTTTCCTCTGCTTTAATGTTTAAAGAGAATCAGAATTTCAGTATTGGGAGAGACATCAGTGACCATCTAGCTTGACCTTTTTTTGAGGAAGAATAGACTCTTTTCCTCAAGCAATCAACAAAACTTGATTATGTACCTATCATGTAATAAGAAGTGGGTATGCAAATACAGAGAACAAAGGGATCTCTACTTCCAAGAAGCAAACATTCTAACAATTATATGTAGAAATGTGTACATGTAAGGATGAGGTGTTGCTTTAGTAAATCAAATTAGTTAATTACTCACCCTTCTAAAGGAAGTGATAAGATGTTCTGGTATCTTAACCAGATGAAAACTATCTCTATTATGAGATTTAAGAACAATGAAATGTGAAAAATTGTTGGAAGGAGTGTGAGTGGAACAAAAATTTTGTTATGATTTGGTTGAGGAAATTTAATCACACCCTAGTTATTATCTAGAAAAATAGCAATTTAGTTAAAAATAAAAGTTATTCAACAAATTGGAGGAAGTATACAATAAAATTAAGCCCCTGAAGAGAAATCACTTAGGGAGGAAGGATATGCTTTGATTTGGTCCTGGTTTAGATCTCCTTC
Source organism: Pseudochirops corinnae (assembly GCA_028646515.1). Lineage (NCBI taxonomy): Eukaryota > Metazoa > Chordata > Mammalia > Diprotodontia > Pseudocheiridae > Pseudochirops > Pseudochirops corinnae. The sequence continues at coordinate 23,339,037 of CM053585.1, read as the reverse complement.
TCCAATCTGTTTTCTAGAAGAGGATGTCCAAGTCTGAAATTATCAGAGTGATTTTAGACTTTCCAACTTCCTGTTACCATACTACTAGCATCCCTAGATGAGATGCATTTGGAACAAATGACAAACTGAATGATTCATGGCTCCAAAAGGAGCCCAGCAAACAAACTTCAACATATCTAAGGAAAATTTCTTGAGCACCCCACAAAGTCTTTCTAGCAATTAACAGCTTTGAGTAATTTGTTTGGCTCACGCACTCTCTGATCTTGAGCTTACTCTTTCCTGGATTCTGTATGGATTGGTGTTAATATGTGTCACATACTTTTGGGAGGACATTTCATACTAACTGTTCTTACTAGACCACTTTAACTAAAAAGTAATTATATCTTATGGACTGAATGTTAATTTTTTTCAAAATTAGAGGGAAAACACATCAAAATATATACCAAACTGCTAGCATTAGAGAAAGATAACCATTGAATGTGAGTTATCCTTCGAGCCAAATGGGAGACATGTAGCCTCACTCATGGAACCAGCTGTGTTATGGCAGTGTGAACCTAGAGCAGTGGTTTTCAACGTTCCTAATGATATGACCCTTTAATGTAATAAGTCAAATACAATGTAATTTGGAACTGAAAGCATTAGCAGTTAGTAGGGGAAAGAAAGGCAACATGCAGAAACTATTTTTTGTATTGTATCTTAAGGAAGAATACATAAATATATGAATGGGAATCTACTTTTGGAATGTAGACCTCAAAAGAGGTAGGTCTCACCAGCTCTAGAGATCATTGGTTACATTTAGGGATAACTAAAAATCTTAAGATGTTTTGACTGGCATAAAACATGCGATTGACTTTTTGCAACTTTAGAACATGTCCTTAATTACTCTTTCAATGAGTTTTCACTTTTACAGCTGAGTTTGACATTTTTCTGTGAAGTCCATGTACTCTCTCAAATACTCCAATGAAGTGAGATCCGTAAGTGTATTTTTTCATTGATGTTAATTCTCTTTGCCCTTCTGTCTCTGTCTGTTTGTCTGTCTCTCTCTCTCTGCCTCCTTCTGTCTATCTTTCTGTCTCTCTCAGTCCCTGTCTTGGTCTCTCTCTGTCTGTCTCTGTTTCTGTATCTCTGTCTCTCTGTCTCCCCCCATTCTCATTCTCTCTCTCTCTCTCTCTCTCTCTCTCTCTCTCTCTCTCTCTCTCTCTCTCTCTTTCTCTCTCTCTTCCTCCTCCCCTCCAATATGCACCTACCTAGGGTTCCTCTTAAATTTCTATTACAATTATAAAAATACAAGTTGAGAACATGACCTAGAAGTGAGTTATCCCTAAATTTCATTAGATGATGTCAGTACATTAATTTTTAAGTACATTTGGCAACATCTTTTAATTTTGTTCTAATTCATGTACTCATTTTGATTTCTAATACTAATTAAAGTCCTGTTTCACCCTTGAATAAAATTTGCTTTTCATTGGGCATTCTTTAGCAAACCAAGCATCTTATTATCCATTACTGGTTAAGCCCTCAAGGAAAACACCATTTGGCTTTAAAATTTTTAGTTCAGGATAAAAAGAGAATAGTTTCATAGAAGAAGTAAAAGACAATTGGTGGATTTTAAAAAATATATTATTAATGAGCAATTGATTAGACTAATTAATTATTTAATATTGCTTAGAGTAAGTGTACTATCTATCCTCTTTTTTTTTCATCTCTGGTATATATACATTGAGTTGCGAATGAAAGGGGAACATATTAGAAAACAATTATGATGCAAAAATAGACAAAAAGTAGGATATTCAGAAGAAATAAATATGTGTAATTCATGTAGCAAGCCCTAGGGAATGGATCTTGAGTATTCTTAATGATAATAATTTTGATAATAATAATTAACATTCATATAGCTCTTTACAATTTATAAAGTATTACATATATTATTTCATTTGAACTTTACAATTACAATGTTGTTTAGGTTTTATAATTATACCTATTTCACAGCAGAGGCAAATGAGACTGAGAGTTTATAATTTTTTTTTAGGGTTGCACAATGACAAGTAAGATTCAAAGTGATGTTCTTCTCCAAACACTAATGCCTTGTACCACCAAAAACCCCTTTAAGTATCCTATGTGCGGTGACTCAAAATACAGAAAATCTTATTCTGAATCTTACTTTAGTCATTTATTAACTGTGTGACTCCAAATAAGAAAAAAAAAAACTCTTTTCACTGTATATAGGGCATTTAAAGGTCGCTTTAATGGTAGAAAGCATTAATGTTTGCAGAACTCAGTGTTGTACAATGACTGGGCAGAATATAGTGGTTTTGAGAAGAAAAAAGTATGATATTATTGAATATAGGTGAAATTTGTGAGTCCTAGTTCGCTTCTGTCTCTGAAGCCCACTGCAGAGACTTTAGCTTAAAATAAGATCAGCCATGGGATATGACTCATATTCTTAGAAAGAAGGCTTCACAAATCTTACACGTGAGTTGAAGGTTCCATAGAAAAGCATATGCCACATAAAGGATAATCAGATAACAGAAACTTTGATGAATAATGAGTTAAAAATCCAGTGCTGGTTGGGCATCTGAAGCTTCCTTAGAGAAGTTATTTTTCCTACCAATGAATGGTTTTCTATAAGTAAAGTTTAGAAATGGAATTTTAAGTTACCCTTTATATTCATCAATTTTTCAATATACTGAAACTGAGTATAGTGCTCCCCTTGCAGTCCAACCAGTTGCTTTTATTGAACCTTATTCTGGTCACCTTGATTCCATTAATCAAGTTCATGATCACATTAACTTTAAGGGAGAAAAAAAAAAAAAAACTATGTCTCACTTTGGCTCATATCACAGTTCCAGGTGTTTCAACTCCATCTGTCTTTTCCACATGGACTGCTGTTAAACTAGGTCTCTGCTCTTATGCCCTTTTGTATTTCTTTTAATTAAATGCACGTCTTTAATTTTATCTCCATTACATTTCATCTGATTATTTGAAACTCATAATTCCATACCAGATTTTTTATTTTTAATATCATCTGTAAGGATCCAATCCATCTTTGTTTGGAAACCAGGATTAACTATTTAGCAAATGATCTTATGTTGACCTTTCTTTGCTTTTGCTTTAGTTTTGTTTCTATCTTATTTTTTTTCTTCCTTTTTTCATATTCCTAGAGTATTTTTGTACATGGAAAAGAAGGCAACAAAATGCTACAATCTTCTTATATTTGAAATCTATAATTCTTTTAGAAGGAATTTCCACATCGAGTAATATATTAACAGCAGAGGCCCCCTCTAAATTTCCTGTCCATATCTAGTTTAAGTCAATGAAGATAAAGTGGATTGAAAGTTAGATAGGACCTAACAAGTCATCTCATACATCACCCTCTTATCTCAGTGGAGGAAACAGTCTGAGAGCATTTAAATGACTTTGTAGTCATTTCATAAGGTGAAATAGAACTGAAAATACAGCCCAGATCCTTTGACTCCATTTCCTTGTTCTTTCTTTTTAATGCTTTTAAAATCAGTATAGTTTGCAGATCTTTTTTAATATCTATTTTGTTTTGTTTGTTTATTTTTTTTAGACTAAGTACTATTTAATCACATTATCCCATCAGGTATATGTGATGTTAATCTTTGGACCCATACTAAAGCATTAACATTTTCCTCTATTCATCGTTTTAAAAATTACATTCAGTCCAATGCCTCTTTAGTTTTACACATTTTTTTTTCTTTATGCCACATACCAAGGCAATGATACTACCCCTTCCTTTTTCATCTGAATTCAGTTTTAATAATCTCTCACTATTTTCAATGGAACTTCTCCATTTCTCTTCATTCTGAACTTCAGGCTCCTTGAAAATATCATTATATCTCATGCTTTGTGTTTTTCTTCAGTAATATTGATTCCTCTATTTTTAAATAATTTTGGTTTATAAAATCAGATTACAGTTTTATTCAAGTAGATTCCTTTGAGTAACTCATCCTTTTCTCCTTCCTCAAAAACTTTCAGTTCCTTGAATCATATAAATAGAGGTAATAGGGACCTCAGAATGCTATTGTATTTATGTCTCACCATACTACTCCTCTCTTCATTTCAAAGTTGACTTATTGAATCAAATTAGCAACAGTAAAATGTTCCTCATGAAATTTCACTTCATTAACATTAATATATTTGCTGATTCCCCAGGATTTTCTTCACATATGCCATCATACCATCAGGAAGTAGGGATTGTTTTATCTCCTCTTTACTTATATTTATGTATTTAATTTCTTTCTTTTGTCTTACAAATAGTGCTAGCATTTCAAGAACAACATTTAGTGGGTAGTGAAGGAAATGGAAATCCTTGCTTTACTCCTATATTTATTTTAAACAGTTCTGGTAAGTCTCCTTTGCATATGATGCTTTCTTTTATTTTTAGATAGATGCATTTTAATATTATAAATTATCCTTTATGCCTATATATTCTGGAGTCATTAGCATGAGCATTGTACATTTTCAAAATTTTTTTAACATCATTAAAATATGTGCTTTTTCATGTTTTATTGTTTTTTTTAAATGTTTATTTTTAGTTTTCAACATACGTTTCCACAAGATTTTGAGTTACAATATTTTCTCTCCCTGTCTTTCCCCTAACCCCTAACCCAAGATAGCAAGCCTACTGAATACCCCTTCCCTCAATCTGTTCTTTCTTATACCCTCCCCTTTCACCCCCCTAACTTTCTAGTAGGGAAAGATGGGTTTCTGTACCCTAGTATGTGTATATCTGATTTCACAGTTGCATGTAAAAAAAAAAAAAACAAAAATCAATTTTTAAACATTTGTTTTTAAGTGTTTGGGCTCCAGATTTTTTTTTTCCCCTTCTCCCTTCCTCACCCACCCCCACTGGGAAGATAAGCACTGGAATATAGATGGTACATGTGTAGTTACCTGAATCATTTATATAGCAGTTATATTGTGAAAGACTAACTGTATTTTCCTCCATCCTATCCTGCCCCCTACTTATTATATTTTCTCCTTTTATGCCATCCCTTTTTAAAAAATGCATGCTTCAAACTACCCTCTTCCCCAATATGCCAACCCTTCTATCCTCCCCCTCTTATCCCCTAACCCCCTATTTTCCTGTAGGGTAAGATACCCAATTTAGTGTGTATGTTACTCCCTCATCAGGCAAATTCAATAAGAATCATGTTGTCCCATTCCCTTTCTTTTTTGAGGGAGTAGGGTATGGGGGTTGTGGGCTGGTATGGGGTTAATAATCTTTAATCAATCAAACATATATCATTTACCTAGTTCAGGGGAAAAAGTTAACACCCTGAACTTCATGGAATACAAACAATATAAACAGAAGTTACAAGCATAAGTTACAAGGTGACAAAGAAACAGATCAGCAGACAGTCTTCCAGTCATCTGACCATTACTTCCATACCTAGTTAGTTACCAGAGAGTGAAACACCAGCATCTAGGTTTTCAAAGCCAGGGGGCTCAATGGCTGCCCAGAGTGTCCTCTGGCCAAATCATATAATGCTTTCCAAAGTGAGCCCCAAAGCAAAATCTCACATCATGGTATATGTAGCCTTCTCCTGGATCAGAGAATGTCACAATCCTTTTGACCAACTACCCAATCACAAAGTAATAAGGTGTCGGCATTCCTGAAAAACAAGCTTCGTGCCACTGGCTTCATGTGACCACAGTCAGCCCATTAATGGGCAGAGTATATTTTCAAATCAGGGAAGGTTCTCAGAGTCACTTAAGTCTATCAAAGGTCTTAGGGACAGGGAAGATCTTCAGATTCCCATAACATTCATCCCCAAGATCTTTGATGCCCTTTACATAGGCAATTTACATCTGAATTAGCATTAACATCTCTTAAGTACAACATAATCTCCAGAAAATAAAGACATCACATTTGGAAGATACATAACATAACAACTCATTACCAGCAATTCAAAACAAAAATGTCCAAATAAAGTTCTTTTGGGGGGTGTGTCCTTCCCCCCCCACTGCCCTTGCAGGCTGCCTCCTGGCATTTTCAGGTGCAGGCTCCAATGAGCCAAGTCCCAGTCTTAACACTGCTCCAGCCCTGGCTTCCAAGTTCTGAGGGGTGACTGGGCAACAACACCAACAGGGTGGGGTATTTGGGGGTCCAAAGCTCTTCATACCACCCACCATAAATATAACTTCATCCTCCCACTGTGTCCCAACCAATGGGATGCAGCAAGAAAACAGATTCAGTGCTCCTGCCTTGCTGCACAGTCCTTATCTTGTCCTGAGGCTGAATTCCAAACTTCTGGGTTCCTCCACCTCCCACAGGAGTCAGCCACTCCTGCCTTCTGCCTCAATCCCAATGCAGGTAGCTCACCATTCCTGCTCTCATCTAAGCAAAGTCAGCATGCAGGCAGTTCTGTGCTCCTGTTCCAAGGCTCCACAGAGTCACAGCTACCAGAAATCCAAAAAAAAAAACCAAAAAAACAAACAAAAAAAAACAATTATACCAACCCCCATACTTTCCTTTAGTTGAAGATCCTGTTTGTGACTCCATTTGTATCAGCATGCACCTAGGATGGCTGCTAACAAAAGTTCTTAGATCTACTTTTCTAAAGGAAAGCAACTCAAGAATGGGTTAACAATTTTACTTTAATCAATCAAACATATAACATTTACCTAGTTCAGGGAAAAAAGTCAAAACCCTGAATTTCAGAGAATACACAAACAGAAGTTACAAGCAGACAAAGAAACAGATCAGCAGACAGGCTTCCAGCCCTCTGACCATTACATCCATACCTAGTCAGTTACCAGAGAGGAAAGCACTGACATTTGGGTTTTCAAAGCCTGGGAGGCTCAATGGCTGCCCACAGTCTTATCTTGCCAAATCACATAACTTTTTCCAAAGTGAGCCCCCATCCCATTCCCCTTCACTTTCCTTCTCTTCCTCCGCCATTTTAACAGTTTTTTTTTTTGCCTCTTTTAGATGAGATAATTTATGCTAATATATCTCTTGCTTTGGTCTTCTCCCAATAAATTTCTGTTTTACTTCTTAATTTTATTTTTTAAATATCATCCCTTCATATTCAAGACATCTGTACACTCTGTCTATGTATACATGAACATACAAATGTCCACACTCACAAATATATTTATATACACATATGTCCTCCTATACACACATATATGTACATATATATTCCCTTCAGCTCTCCTCATACTGAAAAAAGTCTTATGAGTTACAATTATCGTTTTTCCATGTAATAATGTACATAGTTCAACTTAATAAGTTCCTTATGATTTCTTATTCATGTTTACTGCCTCATGCTTCTCTTGTTCTTGTATTTGAAAGTCAAATTTTCTGATCAGCTCTGGTTTTTTTCATGAAGAATGCTTGAAAGTCCTCAATATCATTGAATGACCACATTTCCCCTTGAAGCGTTATACCCAGTTTTGCTGGGTAGGTGATTCTTGATTTTAATCCTAGCTCCTTTGCCTTCAAGAATGTCTTTTTCCAATCCCTGCAGTCCCTTAATGTAGAAGCTGCTAGGTATTGTGTTATACTGATTGTATTTCCACTACGCTCAAATTGTTTCTTCCTGCCTGCTTGCATTATTTTCCCCCTGACCTGAGAACTCTGGAATCTGGCTATGGTTTTCCTAGGAATTTTCTTTTTGTGATCTTTTTTCAAGAGGTGATGGGTGAATTTTTTCAATTTCTATTTTCCCTCTTGCTCTGGAATATTAGGGCAATTTTGCTTGATAAATTCTTGAAAGATGGTGTCTAGACTCTTTGTTTGATCATGGCTTTTAGGTAGTCCAATAATTTTTAAATTATCTCTCCTGGATCTATTTTCTAGGTCAGTGGTTTTTCCAATGAGATATTTCACATACTTTTTTTTTTTTTCATTTGTCTGGGTTTCTTGTATAATATCTTGTTTTCTCATAAAGTGATTAGCTTCCAATTGCTCCAATCTATTTTTGAAGGAGTTATTCTCTTCAGTGAGTTTGTGAAATTCATTTTCCATCTGCCAAATTCAGGTTTTTAAAGCATTCTACTCCTCATTGGCTTTTTGGGCCTTTTTTTTTTTTTTTTTGCCATTTCAGTTAGTCTATTTTTAAAGATGTTATTTTCTTCAGTATTTTTTTGGTTCTCCTTTAGGAGGCTGTTGATCTTGCTTTTCATGATTTTCTTGTATCATTCCCATTTATCTTTCCAATTTTTCCTTTACTTCTCTTACTTGATTTTCAAAATCCTTCTCGAGCTCCTCCATGGCCTGTAACCAGTTCATATTTTCCTTGGGGGCTTTTGATGCAGGAGTTCTGACTTTGTTGTCTTCCTCCCACTCCATGCCTTGATCCTTTTTGTCCCACTAAAAGGATCCTATCTTCTGTTTGTGCCTCCATTGCTTGCTCTATTTGTCAGCCAATTACATGACTTTTGAGCTCTTTGCCACAGTAGAACTCTGCTTCCAAAATGGAGAAAGCTGTGTCCCAAATTACTAGGGTTTTTGTGTCTTACAGAACTATGTGAAGGGCATTCTCTCTACTGCCCCCACATGCTCTGGCTCACTGGTCAAATACTCCAATATCACCAACCAAGACAACAATCCAGATCCAAACAGGTCAAAGCAAGAGCTACTACCCTCTGAATGATCGCTTGATCTGCCTACAATCTGCACGCCAGGAACTCTGGAAGTCACCATGCTGCAGTAGCTACAGCCACTGTGCCTCCTCTGTTTCTTTCTCTGGGGTAGCAGCTGGAGCATGCTCCATCATTCCAACAACATTCCACACTGACCTTTTACTTTGTCTTTGGCATTTGTGGATTGAGAAGTCTGGAAATAGGTACAGCTCCTGGTGATTTACTCTTGGGAAGTATACTACAGCAGCATCTAGTTGAGGCCGCCCTACATCTAAAACAGCGGCTCAGTGGGGACTCTGTTTGGCTCCCAGCACTCTGTAATGGATGCTTTATGCCAGCCTGCTGGGCTTCTTTCAGTGGGAGATTTGTTTCTCTCTGTCATTTTGTGGGTTCTGTAACTGTAAATTTTGTTTATAGAGTCATTTTTGACATGTATTGGAGGGTGTGGAAGCTGGAGCCATGCGGAAGTTCTGTTTCTATACTGCCATCTTGGCTTCATAACCCTCATGTTTTTATTCATTAATATGATTATTTTGATTATTTTCCTAATGTTGAACCATGTTTCAAACCCTAGCATAAATCCAACTTCACTATAATGCTTCAAATCATGGATGAGTTGCTAAGAAAATTTGGTGAATATTCATTAAAATATTTATGTTTTATGCATTTTGTTTTTTCTTTATTCTTTGATCAGTTTTGTTGTTATTTCACATTGTATATTTGTTGTTAATTTTCTTCCATTGAAAAAAATTCAGATTTAATAAAAGTTTATTGATTTTATAAAGAAACAGCCTTTATAAAGAACCAGCTTTTCATTGTACTTCTTTTTATATGTTCCCCCACCCACCCCAGAGTTTTGGTTTATCTATTCTTGTATGATTTTAATAGTTCACTATTTTTTTTAGTTTATATGACATGTTGTCCTAATTTTTAAATCTATGGTAAGGTCATTGATCCTATCTTTATATATTTTGTTAATGTATTTTATTAATATGATTTTTGCCGTGAGGACTACTTTAACTACATCCCCAAAATTTTAGTCTCTCATTTCATCATTATCTGTTTCTTTCATATGATTATTAAGTATTCCAAATATTCCAGCATTTTTTCACTTCTATAATTTCCTTTTATATTTATTTTTAAAATATGATGCAAAACTAAAAAGGGAGAACTGGTGGGTTTGTATAATGTATTTTGTTCTTTGAGACTTTATGCATTAATAGATGCAAAAGTTCAATCTGTGGTAGAGATTTTCAAGTTCATATTGGCCTGATCAGTCTCAGCTTGACACAGTACACATTGATCCTGACACAATGATGTCATTTTGGTCTACTTCGAGTAAGAAGGACAAAAATTAATATTGAGATGTATTCTCTGAGCAAGAATAATGGTACCTAGAGGCATGTACAGGATTCTTAGGATAGTCAACAGGAGAAAGGCAGCATGAGAATAGAGGTAACTCATACTAATCTTTACCTAGTTAAGTGGTGAATGGAAGGAACTGGATTAGGATTAAACTCACTAACGTAAAAAACAAAATAAAACAAAGCAAAACAAAAAACAAACAAACAGCATCTTCTACATTACCTTGTACCTTCAAGTATGGAGATCTCCATCAAGTAATTCATCACAAAAAAAGTGTTACGAAATTACAAACAAATTAACTAAAAAAAAAAAAAGGAGTGTCCATGATTTTTAGTTCTACTAACAGACAAAAAAAGAGATAGAAAAGATGGGGGGAAATATCTCGCAGATGACTACTGTGGATGAACTAAATAAAGAGAGTAAGAAAGAATGACTAAATACATGAGTCATGAATGGGTTTAAGAATGCATTTAAGCTGATACTCAAAAGGAGAGTAAATAAGGTTAAAGAAGTAAATGAACACTTTATATAATTACTTGGTGCACGTGAACATGACTCAGATTAGGAGGATAGATAGTTAGGGAAGAAAGAAAAGAAGAATTAAGAACCATATACTATGTATCTGTGTTGGGTAAAGATAGAGTCAGACACAACTAAAACAACTGAACAACAACTATATATGTATATAATATGGGAGCTAACAGACTAAAAAAATAAGAAAAGAAAACCAAATAATAAATTTAATAAATATGAAAGTAAGAAAAATAATAGAAACAAAACCCACATGAAATAAAATATGAAAATGGCAACATTTCACATTTTGGAAGACCATTAAAATAGTCCTCATTATAAAGAATGTTATAGCAGTGAATGCCTTTGTGTACTTGTGTGTATATGTATATATGTATATGTATGTGTGCATATATGTGTGTGTGTGTGTGTATGTGTGGACACATTACATTGTAATGGTAATTACCCCTTTTTTTGTATTGGCACTAAGCAGGTACTTAGCACATTGTTTCAAGTTCAGCAAAAGTAGCAGGTACTTAGCAGTTAGTAATTGATCAAGCCACTGTTGGGGCAACAGAAGGTATAAACTCTTGTCTCCTGTTACTGACATAACAGGAAGATACTGGCTGAAAGGGGAAGCTAATGCTAGGTGTATATAAGAAAAGCCTCAGAGAAGCACAGTCAGAATTTCTTCTGACAAGTATCTGGTGGCAAGAAGCTATTTGGCTGGGGAGAGAGAGAGTTTCTCTCAGCATCATCCAAATGCTGGGCTGCTACTGCTGGACTGATAACTGAGTCAGAATTTTCTTCGGACAAGCATAGTGGAGACTGAAGTTGCTGCCACCAGGAAGGCTAAAGAGGAAAGTCTCCCCCTACACCCCCATTTCAAGATAGAGAAAACAATTATGATTTTGAAAACCTGGAAGGAGTGATTTTGATTCCAGGAGGCAGCTGAGATTTCTTCTGGGTCCTAGGGCTAGCCAAACTGCTGGATAATTGAAGAAGCATGACAATGGTACCAGTAACCTGTCTGTCTATTTTGATGTTGTTTTGCCAAATTTGTCTGCTGTTGTTGTAGAAGTCCTGGAACCTTGCTGTTGGCTCAGAGGTCCTAAAGAAGGATTTTCTTGTATATTTACAGAAATCCTGGAAGAGGGTCTTGTTGATTTTTTCAGGGGTCCTTAGACTGTTCTGCAGACAGACAGTGAATTGATGACGACACTGGCAATGAATATTGTGGTTTCATTAAGGTTTGTCTCCCCTGGAACAGAAATTGGTGAGAACTTGCCTTGGGTCAAGATGAAGAAAAGACCTCTCCTTGGTTATGGAATGCTGTGATGGTAATGCAGTTTACTAGTGACCGAGGGGCAAAGGGTTTGTGTATTTTCTAATGATTGTACTTAGTAATTGATTACAGAATAAGTGCTAATTGAGTTGACTTAGTTGCTCCATGAGTTGAAGACTATTATACTCTGCGATGACTGAATGACTGAATAAGGAGGCAAACCTCCTTAGGGATACCAGATGATTATTCTTTGCTCTAAATATTGTAACCACTTTGGTGAAAACTATGTGGCCATTTTAATGATAAAGTATTGTGAATTCCATATGGTGATTTTCTGTGATAAGTTGTGATATTTTGAATGCTGTACCTTGATTTTCTGTGAATGTTTTTTCTTTGATTTGTTATGGAATAAAGAGTGTTCACTAAACTGTGTGATCAGAACCTTAAAAGCTGTTCACAGTAGCATTCTTTTGGAAAGCTGCTTGTGCATGGCTTTACATACACACATGTACATATATGTATAAATGTGCACACATATATGCATATAAATGCATGACTCTGTATCTATATATTTATGTGAGTGTACACATATATACATGTAAACATATGCACAAATATATATATTCACATATGCATATATTTTGTGTGTATGCATAACAAAAATAAATATATAATATAATATGTATATCTATAATATTACAAATAGAAAAGATAAATTAAAATGCATATGAAAT
>CM053585.1:23295030-23326027 GCA_028646515.1 Pseudochirops corinnae | reverse complement strand
AGTAGTAGCAGTAGCAGTAGTAGTAGTAGCAGTAGCAGTAGCAGTAGCAGTAGTAGTAGTAGTAGTAGTGGTAGCAGTAGTAGTAGTAGCAACAGTAGCAGTAGTAGCAGTAGTAGCAGTAGTAGTAGCAATAGTAGTAGTAGTAGTAGTAGTAGTAGTAGTGATAGTAGTAGTAGTAGTAGTAGTAGTAGTAGTAGTAGTAGTAGTGATGGTGGTAACAGAAGCAGCAGCAGTACTCTAAGTGGTGGTAGTCATGGTGGTGGTGCTAGTAGTAATAATAGCAGTAGCAGTAACAGTAGTAGTAATGATACTGAGATATACACTTTTCTGTCTCAGATATTTGGTCAATGATACCATTTTCTTATTTCTTAGGACCCTCAAGAGCAAAACAAGGTAGAAGAAATAGTTTTTTCAGAAAGAATAAAATTGGGTGATGCAATTAGAGGATTAGATCTTCTCTTCATGACTTACTCTCTGTCATCTGTGGTATTTAGAAAGAGATAATCTGACATATATCTTATTTTTTTTTTTCCCATTAAAATATAACCATTTAAAAACTCCCAATTCAAATACGACTTTCTCACAAATCTTGCCCTGGATAACAGATAGTAATACTCCCTCCCTTCTCCGAGATCATAAAATGTTCTTTGTACCTTTATAAGCATTTATTATATTATAATTTATATTGTACTTAATTGTGTCAGATTATACTAAATTGTGGGGGTGGGGTTAGAATAGTAGAGAGCTGGTCATGAAACCAAAAAGATCTGAATTCTAATCATTCTTCTGATACATAATGGCCATGTTACCCTAGACAAATCACTCATCCTATCATTGATGTAATCAATATTCTAAAACATTACAAAGATGAGAATTTGCATTAGAGGGAGTTTTCTCTTTTGAGAGTTAACAATGGAATCTTTGTCTATTCCTTATCCTTATAGAACTCCATTGTAAGGTTTCTAAGGGAAGAGGTAGGTTTAATTTATTAATTTGTTGTTCACTCAATTTTCAATGACATCTAACTTTATGTGACCCCATTTGGAGATTTCTTGACAAAGATACTTGGAGGAGTTTATTTATTAATAAGTGCTTGTGAAATAAATAAATATATTATCCGAGCATAGACTCTGCTGTGAATATTATGGGACACTTGGACACTTTACAAATCAAAGATGATTGATGCTCTTAAAAAATACAAAACACTTTCACATCTTAAACTTCCTTAACTTTTAGAGAAAAATAAAATAGAATTACACTAGTCTTTGTGGTCAGTTTCATTCACCATAGTATTGATTAAAAAAATAAGAGCCTCACCCACAATGCTTTATGTGATTATTATTTTTTCTGTCTCTATGGGAGGAGCCATGAAATACTTTTGCCATTCTGAAGCCCAGTTTCTTCATCCTATGGGAACTTCATGACCTGAATCCTTTCTTTGACCTTTTTGTTTCACTGTCTTGGATGCTCTCCAGACAAATGCTCATACCAATGAATTTGTGCTTTGTCTTCCTAATAGTGGTAGGGAGGGTGTCATTGTCCTTTGCACAAGTATAAAACTGACATCACCCTATTGGGATATTTACCAAGTTGTTAACCTAGGCTAGCCCTGCTAAGGAAGGATAGGACATTGCAGCAGAGACCATTTGGCTAATATTAGTTTTCTAATCCAAACTGAATAATGATAAAGTCAACAACTATATATGCCATATGACCAGTAAGGTACTCAGTAGGAGTGGGGCCATGCTACTCAAGGATGACAAACAGAGGAGATAAACTAAAGAGGACAGAATATTTTGTGCAACCCCAAATCTGAACTCATTATCTCTGCCCCAGACCTCTCTCTCTTTCTAAGTTACCTATTACAACAGAAGGTACTATTATCCTCCCATTTATCCAGGCTCAAAACCTCAGTGTCATCCTTAACAATGTTTCTCACATACTCCTCCTCATACTCAATCAGTTAACAGGTCCTTTCATCATCACTTTCATAATCTCTTCAGTATATGCTATTCACTGCTCTGGCCCTTCCACCACCATGGTTTAAGACTGTTTCAACTCATCTCTAGACTTTTTCAATAGCTTGCTGCTTGGTCTCCCTCTCTGGAAGCTCTTCCTCCTCTAAGTCATTGCTCACTCAACTGTTATTTTTCCTCAAAGGCATAGATCTGATCAGGTCCCCTCCTTTCAATAAACTCCAGTTGCTGCTAATTATATCAAAAATGAAATATAATGTCTTCTATTTGGCCTTTAATGTCCTTTCTCACCTGGTGCCATTCTATATTTCTAGTTGTCTTATGCCTAACACCTATCATAAAATTTTCAATCCATCGACACAGCTTCCTTGTTGCTCTCATGCAGGATTCCATCTCAGTTTTCTGCATCTTTACATATTGTCCTTCATTTCTGGATTTCTTTTGCTCCTTATTTCAATGTCCTGGCTTACATGACTTTCTTCAACTATCCACTAATATCCCAACCTTCCACAGGAAGCCTTTCCCTTTTCTCATTAGTCTTATTTCTTTGCCTCTAAGATTATGTTTAATATGTTCTGTACATATTTTGTTTATAAATAGTTCTTTGAATGTAATTTCCCTTATTAGACTGTGAACTCCTTGAGAGTAAAGACATTTTTTTTTTTCATTTTTGGCCTTTCTTTGTACTTTGCATCCGAAGATATTAGTACAATGCCTGGAACACAGTAGGTGTCTAATCAATGCTACTTTTGATTGTTTGATTGAGTAGCATATTAATTTTTTTTCACTCGTCCAATGGAGTGACCTTGTCTGTGATATATTGATAAAAACTCACTTCTGGCATCATTTGGAATAGGGCTATAAAACAGAGGGGAAAGAAAGATTTGTAGTCTTTTTTCACCTCCTTGCCATAGTTTTGCTTTAAATGAGTGGTGCAATGTCATATTCAACTCGTCATCAGGGGTCCTAGCAAAAAGATCAATTGTTCTCCCCATTACAAACATTATTTCACCCCAAGTGGTAGCTCAAATATTTATTCAATTATTTTTTCCCCTTCACTTACTTTTAGAAGACTCTGCTGACTGTAAAATCCATTATTTCCCTAATGACAGCTATGCCTTTCATAGCTGATAACTTTTAGTCAAATCATATGGGAACTTCTGTTTTGCATTCCATGATCCCAGCAATTTTCTAGCCCAGAAGCATGTCAAACCATAATTTTACTCAGTCATGGGATTTAAGAATTAGAAGGGATGTTAGTGGCCACCCCCCCCCCCAGCCCATAACCTGAATAAAAGATTCCCTTGATGATGATGCTGACAATTTGTACCCCAGCTTTTACATAAAGAACTCAAATAAGGCATAAAACATTACCACCTGTGGTAGTGCAGTCTAGTTTGTCAGGCTCTGATTATTAAACATTTCCTTACATTGAGCCAAAATTGCCTCTTTGGAATTTCCATTAATTGCTCTTATTTCTGTTGTCATAACTAATACTTATTCCAGTTATCAGCTTTTCAAATATTCGAAAACAACAATAATGTTACTACCCCACCACCGCCAAAAAAAAAAAAAAAAAAAACAACTCTCTTCCCCTGGTTTCAAATCCCAGGTCTTCAAAATGGTTCTCTTATGGTACAGACTCATGCCCTTTTGCATTTCTGATTGTCTTCCTCGGGATTCCCCATCAAATCTCCAAATTCTCATTAAATGTTAAATTATTGTAGATATTCTCTGACTAGGGCAAACTACATTAGGAACTTGGCATTTCTGGTTGGGATGACCTCTTAATGTGGACAGTGTGTTGTAGTGGATAGAGAGGTCAGAACTATCTGGGTTCTACCACTTCTGCCAAATAACGTCATCTCTTTTCCTCTGGAAACTAAAGTAACCCCTTAGTACCGACAGACATCCCTCCTTGTCTTGAATGTATAGGAAGTTAGGAAACTGCCTTGGTAGCTCTTTTCAACTTTCTCTTCCTCCCCTTGCAACCCTCCCCACACAAAAACACTCTCAACATAGCTTAAGATCATGTTAGTTTATTATGTAACCACATAACATTACTGGCATTGGCTTTTAATGGACTCTCTAGTTATGACTTTCTTATGTACAAAATTTTATCGTACTAAATTCACTCCAATATTACAGCCTGTCAAATTTTTGAATCCTTACACTTCAATTCAGTGTGTTAATTGTACCCTCTCCCTTCTTTCATTGTTCCTTCCTCACCAAGTGAAGTTAGATCTTCCTTAAATATACATGCTTACATAAAGCGTTAGATTTGCAAAGCACTTTCACATGCATCTTCATTGGTTTTCTTAAAAGTATTGTGAAGTAGTCAAGAAAATTTGGACTTCATTATATGTAGGCATCCCTAGAGCCAACATCATCATTCATCCCAGCAACTTTGTCCTTTGTGTTGTCACTTTTGTAGCTTTTCCTTCACTCACACTTTTTTCCTAACTTGTTCTGATAATTATAATAAAATCCATACTGTGATATCAGTTGGCTGTCTTCTTTCATTCACTGTTTCTGTGATTTTGGAAACAAAATAGCTTCCCTGGCCATGTCTTATATAAAATTTATTATTAATGTTTATTATTTTACTTTTTATTTATATATAAATATAAATAAACAAATATATATACATATACATATGTGTGTGTGTGTGTGTGTGTGTGTGTGTATATATATATATATATATATACATATATATATATATATATATATATATATATAATGCCTTTCTCTATTAGGTTATAGGAGGGACCATCTAACATTTGTATTCATAACATCAGCATTTGTAGTATGTTTGGCACACAATAAATGCTAAAGAACACTAGCACCATTTTCCAATTAAGGAAAATGAGGCATATGTTGAATTCACATTTTTTCTTTTCCGTATTTGGTGCCTGGCTACAATGGCAGATATATATGGTGAGCACAGTGAGAGAACTGATAGCAGTTTAACTGCTCTCTCTCTCTCTCTCTCTCTGTCTTAGTCAGATGACTCGTAGCAAGTTTTTTGAGCCATATCTTAAGAGTGGTGGACAAGTGGCATTGAGAGGAGGATAGACAGAATGGTGAAACATACAAAGGCTAGGGAACATACCACATGTACATCACTTTGAAGAACTTGGTATGTTTAACTTGGAAAACTGAAGGACCAGAGGCATGATCACTGCTTTTACATATATGAATTACTGTCATTTGGAGAGGAATCAGACTGTTCTTAGTCTCAGAGGGTGGAAGTAGGAACCATGTTTTTCAATTGCAGGGAAGGGATTTTTAGAAGAATTATGAATGCTTAATAGAAATTAAAACTACACGAAAATTAACTTAGCTGTTGAAAAATGGGGGAAACTCCCCCTCCATGGAAGATTTCACATGGAATGTTGAAGGCCATTTGTCTGAGATGATGTAGAACAGTGGTATCTAACTCAGAAATGGGAATCACAAATTTGCAATTAAGGGGCCCTGTAGATCACATATTCACTTAGTTTTAAAATATAATCTATATTTTATTATATTTTAATTGAATTTGTTAACCATTTCCCAATTATATTTTGATTTGGTTCAGGTAAGACTCAGGAGTAGGCTTCATGAGTCCTGCTGGTCAATATCTGACACCTCTGCAACAGAGCATAGTTACAGTGAAGCTCAACTTAGACCTGCTAGGCCTTTGCGGTCCCTTCCAAATCTGAGATTCTGCAGTTCTATGCCCAAAATCATAACTAAAGGAAGCAAAATAATTGAAGCATGTTGATATTGAAGCCGTTGGATAGATTTTTGTTTCCAGTTTTTTGTTAAAGGGGAAACAAATGTAAATGATCTGCCTTATGGGTCTTTTGTGAGTACTGGTGACTGAGTGCTTGAATTTTACTGCCACATGATTAGTTAAGGCACATTAAAAGTTTCTGCATACTCAGTTCAAATTTCTTAAGTTTCTACTATGTGAAAAGCACTCTTCTATGACTTTGTATCCATTCAACCAATCAGCAAAAAAATCTTTGTATTCAGTCTTTGACCCAATCCCCTATCACCTAAGGTGTAGAGACTCATGTGGGAAACATAAGGTACCTGCTTATGAGAAAATATATTCTGCATTTCTGTATCACATGGGTGGGAAGAGTCTTTCCTTGTTTTTGTTGTTGTTGTTTGTCTGTCTCTTTCTTTTCCCATTAACTTCGTAGCTAGTACTGGCCTTAAATTTACCTGATCCTTCACTTTTGTTGTCCAGGGTCAAAGGTCATGCTCACCTGTAGCAAGGGCACCATGCAAGAATTTGTGTGAGAGGAAGAGCAACTTTCCCTTCCCCCTAGGCTCTGTAGCCACAAGAAACTGGCTTGAGGTTTTGGTCTTATTTATTTCACTTGCCTCTTCAGTTCTATGCACAGGAAGTAGCATCTCAGACCTGAAATTTGCATGTTGGGGAGCTTAAATCCCAGTATTTCATCTCAGATGTCACTGTCAACCCATTAGAGCAATGCTGAAACACTAGGGGCTGAGGCCACAAGACAAGGATGTGGACTTGAACTTGGAACTTTGTAGGACTATGCTACATGAGAATTAAGTTAAGCTATGTACCTCATTACCCACTTCACCCCAGAGACCAAGGTGAAACAATACGGAAATATGTCCCCAAGATGTTGGAGAAAATATTTAATATCTGTTCCTGCTACATCTATAAAAGTAGTTCTCAACCTGTGGGTTGCAGCCCCTTTGGGGGTTAAATGACCCTTTCGCAGGGGTCACCTAAGACCATCAGAAAACACATATTTCTGACAGTCTTAGGAACTGAGACACCACTTCTCTATCCATCTCCAGACAAGTCTGCCCACATGCAGATATGCCCACATACAAGTATTAAAGGGTTGTGGCATTAGGAAGGTTGAGAACCACTGATCTATAAAATAAGTTTTTGAAAAACATAATCTGACTGTTAAGTGGTTAAAAACTACTGAAGTTCTTAAACACCTAAAATTGGAAGCATAAAATAAGTGAGAGCCTGAGGTCATTTATAGAAATGAGAGATTGACCTAAATCCATAATTTAAATCCATACCTAGGGAAGGGGGAAAGGTAATATACTTGGCCTTCAGCAAATGGGGTCCAGAGTACTCATTGTTACACATTTATTGAGCGTATATGAGTCCCGGTGTCTCTGCTAAACACTGAGTATATTAAAGAACAATAATCCAATTGTTAAATGCATATATTTATTTAATGTTCATAAAGTGCTAATCATAGTACCTGTCACATAATGGGTCATTAATAAATATTTGTTCCCCTTCCCTTCCCAAAGAAATTCTAAATATTGAAGTTATTAATCAGCAAGCACTTATGAAATACTTTCTATCTTCCAGGCTCTATGTTAAATGCTGCACAGACACAAAGAAAGGCAGAAATAGCCCTTTTCCTTAAGGGACCTACATTGTAATGGTGGAGAAAATATGCAAATAAATGTGGACACAGATGAAACAGGCAGATGACATGAAAGGTAACTTTATATGGGAATCTTTATACTGATAATTCAAAAATGTAGTCCCTCTGATCGAGGCTTTTAAATTGAAATGAGGGGGTACCATATACACACAAACAGACAGAGCATTCATTTTGGGGTGATAGGAACTAAACCACAAGTATTCTTGTGATATTGTCTGGGTGACTGTTGGCAAGTCATATAACCTTGACAGGTCCCAACTTTATCACCTGTGATATGAAGAAATTAAATTACATGATTTTTAAAGTCTCTTCCAATTTGAACTCTGATACTTTAGAACTCTGGAGTGAATAATGAAGAAGGTAGAAGACTGCCTCTGATCTGAAATACCTTAAAATTTGGATCTTTGATAGGTCAATATATGTGTGTGTGAATATGTGTATACATACATCCATATACAAACATACATATATGTGCATATATGAGTATGTGTGTATACACACATAGGTATGTGTATGTTGAATATGTGTGTCTTTATATCTCTAATAATCAAAAATATAAATGATACAATAACCAAACCATCTCTCTCTCTCTCTCTCTCTCTTTCTCTCTCTCTGTTTTATTTCTTGTTTTCTTCTCTCCTTTGATAACTCAATTCAGGAACAACAAGATCAATGATCTTACTATTCAAATGGTGAACAACATTTCAGGAAATATAAGAATACCAGCACCCAGAATGGAATTGAAAGATTATTATTTTGCATTGGACCTTCCTGAATCTCCACATCACCTTTGGAAATAAATTTATATGACTTTGTAAATGCTTACTATTGATTTTTATTTTGGAATGCATAGGCTTTTCCAGCAGAAAGGAAACTTCTTGAAGGCAGGAATTATCTTTCATTGCTTTGCCCAAGGCAAGTGATTCTTAAGCATTTATTGAATTTATTGAGTTAGAACAAAGAGGAGGCAGTTTTCAAGGACGTTGGACCATACTGTCCGTTCCCCTAAAGGCAAATGGTATGTGAAGATGATGAACACAAGTGCTAGTCTGAAGGGAAAATCATCTTGTGGAGGACAGCCAGCCAAATTAAGAACAGAGCACAGGCATAACCCCAGGCTCTGCTGCATCAGCAACCGATTTTTCTTGGGAACATCACAGTCCAGGGGTTTGAATAAATATGAGAAATTGCTAGCTCCAGGTTTTCTTTTTAAAATAATGGCACTGACATAATTTGTTGTGACATCACCTCTATTTCTAGAAGAGTATTCACTAACATATGGGGGAAGGGAAAGGAAAAAAAAAAAACACAATAAGAACCCAACAGAAACAAAACAAAACTTTTCAGCAAAACAAACAGGTAGAAAAATCTCTATATCATATACAATGTTTTTTCTCCCACGGTCCTCTTCTTCTTCAAAGAAGAGATTGGGAGTGTCTTTTCAGATTTCTTCTTTTTGAGTGATGTTTTCACAACCTTCTTTTGTGATTGTTTTCATATGATGTCTCCCTGTTGGATCTTCTCTATTTCTTATGGAGTCTGTCAGTATCACAGAGCCAATGAAGAACCAAGGACACAAATATTTGGAAATCAAATCACCATTATTTCACCAAACTCTTTCCTCTTCTTCCTTTGATTCTTCCTGGCTTCATTTTTGTCACTCAATAGCATCTGTAGTTCTATTATGGCTTTCTTTGAAGGACAACTTGTTTCTTCTAGCCCAAAGAAATAAACTACTTGGTTATATTTATTACTCATTCACTGATGGTCCATCTCCCTTTCTCTCTGGGCCTCTCTATGTATATACACACTCTATATGTGAATATACATATCCACACATATACATATTTATCACACATATAAACATCTGTGCATATTCACATGTATATACATATATCCTAGTCCCTATCTACCTTTCTTTTTAGTATTTACTTATACTTATACTTCCTATAATTTACTCCCCAACATTTAGACTTTAATGCAGTCAAATTAGCCTCCTGACTGTTCCCTGATGGAAACACTCCATCTCTTCATTCCAGGCATTTTCTCTGGCTTTCATCCATACACAGAATGTTTCCCACCTCCATCCTGTCTATTCACTTCCCCAGCTTCCTTTAAATCCCAATTCAAATCCCACCTTCTATAGGAAGGCTTCACTTCTTAATTCCAATGCCTTCCTCTTTTAATTACTTCCTATTCATCCAGTGTGCAGTTTTTCTTGCATGTATTCATTTGCAGATTATTTCCCCATTAGATTGTAAGCTTTTGAGGAGGTGGCTGTCTTTTGCCTCTTCATATCTCCAAAATTTAGCACTGTGTATGATGCACATTAAGCACTTAATAAATGTTAGTTGTTTGATTGATTGTGTTGAAAGGAAACTTCTTCATTTGGACTTTCACCCTGATTAATGAAGCAAAACTCAGGACAAAGAGAATTATAAAAAAAGGATTTTATTATAGTACCTGCAGGTAGCATTGAAGACCTGATTGCTAAAGATAAGCAATGACTTCCGGGTGGAAACATCTCTTATGGGTAATGTTAAGACAATCCAGAAAGGTCAGCCTCAGCAAAAGAGGTGGGCCACTCAAATCTCAATTCCTTTTCTAGATAGCAGGAATGTGACAATTTATAGGTAGGGGGACTTGACAAAGAATGAGTGATAGAAGAACTACAGACTTCATCTCCCCTTCTCTACCAGAAGCTCCCTCAACACTGTTTCATAAGAAGGGTCAAGAACAAGAGGTAACTGAGACAATATAACTTTCAACAATTGTTTGTTTTTCCTCCATGTTCGAAGGTAAGCTCCATATAAATATTTTCTTTTCATGTTACTGAATCCCTAGCACCTAGCATAAGAGTACAGGACTAGGGACATATGTGCGATAAATTTGTGAGTTGATTTAATAATTTATGGAAGCACCATCTCACATCCTTCTGCTTCATGTTCTTTCTTTCCTACTTTTCCTATTGAAGTTTCTCTTACTATTCTTTGGCAACATAACATTTCCTCTAATAATCAAGTATGAGGAGAAGTGATCTTAAAGTCCCTTCATTTCAATGAGGAAGGAGATCATCCACAATTATTCCCAAAGCAGCAGTCATTTGACTGTAATCACCTCCATTACATTCCCAATAACTTGTTAGCCAGCTATTGTTGGGAAATACTGATGATGCCCCTTCTTAGGGTAGTCCATTTCATCTTTGGATAATTCTAGTTGTAAGGAAATACTTCATTATGTCAAACACAAGTAAGTTATCTTTCCTCAATTTCTCTTGATTGTTCTGCATTCTATCCTTTGGGAACAAGTTGAATCCTAATTCTTCTTCCATGTGGTAGTTTTTGAAATACATAAAAATAGCTGTCATGAAGGAAAATGTGTATTTTTATCTTCCAGATGTGAATAAAACAGGATGCAATTACACAGTGCCTTCATTCCACTGTATCATGGATAGTCTATAACAAAGATCTCTCCTTGGCCTATAAAACCAGTTACCAACTAGTATTGGGTATTAATCCATGAGAAATTTAAGTTCAGAAGGAAAAGCCACCAAAATAAAGTTTTAGGTCCATCTCCTTTTTCCTCCAAGAACAACCAAATAAATATTCCCTTATGCAGCTTTAATCCTCTTTCCTTAACCCTCTGGATGAGGGATTTCTCATTTGACTGCCTTCTTTTCCCATTCACAATGGCTTCCTATGTCTGGTCAGTCAAGCTTTTTGTATTTCTGGCATCACCTGCTGAACAATTGTTTTGCCTTTACTATAATGAAGTGGGGGGAGAGGAGACTGACATTTGTTCTGACTTGGAAAATTTGGTTCCTTGATTTTGAACCATTTTGTATGAAGGGAGGTACTTAGCTAAATGATTTTGTTAGCAAATGCAACACAGATCAAAAGGATGCATAAAAATATGACACAATACCAATTTTTCTTCCTATTTTGAAGTTGCATCAGAAAGGAACAAGAGGATTTCTATCATAACAGATACAAGACTTGTCTCAGAAATCAATTATCTGGGCTAAAGTCTTTTTCTGACACTTAATAGTTGTGCAGCCCTACACAACAGATACTCTGAGCTACAATTTCCTCATATACAAAAGAGGGGTAATGTGGTGTGACAAAATGAGATCCATAACAGGTTCCAGTCATACTTTAGGCATAAATTGGTTAGGTACAACCCTGGGAAAATCGCCTATCTCTAAATGCTCTACAGGATTCTATAGTCTATAGGTCTTTAATCTCTTATACAGTGTGGACCTGATGAGGTGAAGGCTCTGGGAACCCCCTTGAGCTCTCCTTGAATCTTTGATGTACAGGTCTGGGAATCCCCTTTAACTGCCACTTGATGAGGCATTTGCCTGAGGTCATAAGTCCTTACTAGCCAAGCCTTCCTTTGTCTTTCTGTTTCCCACCCTTGAGCCTATCAAAATATTAATCCACCCTTGAACTGGACTAGCCCACCATTGTCTATTGCCTCCAGGGAGCCTCCAGCAACTTCCAACCCTTACTCATTCATTGACTTCATTAGCTCCTCCTCCAGACCACCTCTAGATTCCTCTCACAACCTTTCTGTATATAAGACCCCTTCTTCCCCCATGTGTTTGAGAGCACTGTGGAATGACCAAGCATAGACTTACTCTGTCCAGCTTGCCCAATGCAAGCATCACAGACACCTAGGATCCTTCAGAATCTACCTAATATGGCAAACTTATAATAAACTTTGCTTTTCTTTGGCTGAGAAGATTCGAGTCGAATTCATTCAGCAGGACCCAGCATGTTGGTATTTTGGGTTCTCCAGAGCATACCGAACCTAACCACATCATTTCTATGGTTCCCTGAAGCCAGGAAACACTGCTAATCTCAAGCTCTTCTCCAGCTGGGAATGGAAGGTAAGTAAGCCTCTCTCTTTCCCTATTGCATTGCCTTCCTGTTCTCCAAGTACCTTGGAGGTGTATTTGTGTGTGTTTTTGTGTGTGTGTGTGTGTGTGTGTGTGTGTGTTGGTGTTGTTGTTGTTGTTGTTGTTGTTTTGGGGGTGACCTCTCAGATCACATTAGCCTGACACTCTGAGGTTCTCAGTCCTGTTTGGTTATGTTGGAGAACACGGACCTGGATGAAGTTTCTGAAGAATGGAGGACAAGAACAGATGCCTTATCTGGAAGTGTAAGCCATATTCTTTCCATTCTCTTGGTGGTAGGGAACTGGGAAAACTTCACGTACTTTTTTGTGTGTTTTTTGAGCCTTACTCTCAAACCTTCGTTTATGGAGGAAGGAACTTACAGGCCCTGTTCCTGTAGCTCCCAAAAGTGTGCCATATTAGGTATGTTGAAATTTATGGAACCTCTCTCAGAATAATGTGAACAAAATAAAATACATAGTATTACAATGGAAGCAGTTGATACTGAAATATAGTTAACAAACATTTAAAAAAATATAATCATACCCCAAAGTAGATGGACTACCATTTATGAAGCCAAAGAATATGAACTACACAGAAAGTACTGATAGGGTATAACTCTAAGAACCCCCTTGAATTCTCCTTGAATCTTCCCATTTGATAAGGTATTTTCCTGAGACCATAAGCCTTTCATTAACACTAGGTCCAAATTTTTGGTTGTCTTAACTCAGTCCAGCCATTCATTGTCTAGCTACTTTCCACTCTTTATGCTATCAAAAGATCTATACACAAATCTGTTACCCTTAAACCAGCCTAGCCCTCCATTGTCTATCATCTCCAGATAGCTTTCAGTTATTTCCCACCCTTAATCCTATTCCTAGAGTCTGACCTCACTTCCAACAAAGATCCTCCTTAGACTTCTCCTCAAGACCCTCCCCAAAGCCCTCCTCTAGACCACTCCTAAATCCTGCCACAATCTTTCTCTATATAACAACCATCTTGCCTCTATAAAGTGGCTGAAATTCAATCCAGTGCAGACTCACTCTGTGTCAGATTGTTCCAGTCCCATTGTCAATACAAGCATCACAAATACTTAGCCTCCTTGAGTCTACCCATTATGGCAAATCTTTAATAAACTTTGCTTTATTTTGATTGAGAGAAGATTTGAGTCAAATTCATTTGGCATATTGGTATTTTGGGGTCTTGAGAACCCCTAAACCTCAATGGTATTAATCTGCATTGATAGAGGTAGCATCCTCATATGTGCTTTCCCTATATCAGTGAAATCACAGGTCTAGTACCTCTCAGGTAATATATGTAGGATGTTACCTGCTTTACAGGCACAGAACTTTGTAAAACTTAAAATTCTGCATTAATTTATTGAGCATGAATTTATTAGGTGTCTAATATTTTCAAAGCATTGTGAAAAGCACCGGGGATTAAAAGAGGGGAAGAAAAATAGTTACTGTCTTCAAAAGAGCTTAGAGTCTTCTGGGATTGGAATGGTGGATAAACAAAATACAACAAAGAAGATAAAAATAATATGTTTGGAAGAAGAAAGCAACAAAATGAAGAATGCATTACAGTGATAAAAGCTGGGTTTGTTGTCAGAGAAATGTTCAAATTCTGCCTTTGATACAACTACCTCGATACGTTTCCCAAGATCTCTGTGCTTCAGTTCCCCCATATATAAAATTGGGAGGAGGGTTAATCTAGCTGACCTCTGTGGTCCTTTCTAGCTCTACGTCTGTCATCACCGGATTACTGAGATCATGAAAAACTTGAGGGGACAGTCATCACTTTATCTGTGCCTTCAACCATCTAAGACTCTGTTATGTCAGAAAAGGAAGCATTTAATCCTACTCAAGTACCAAGGAAGAATGGGAACTAGGTCAGAACAATGGAACTGTAAAAAGCATCACAGAAATCAAGATCTACAGCAATATACAAAATTCTAATTGTTCAATTCCCTCATTTTACAGATGAGAAAACAGAGAAACAGAGATATCAAGCAACTTGCTCAGAGTTCACAAAACTAGTAAGTATCTAAGGCAGGGTTTGAAAACAAATCTTGACATCAAATCCCAGATCCCATTTATCATGTATTCCATGTTCACCCCAGCATCTAGTCGCTTCATTATTCTTACTGAACTTGCCTTCAGTTTCAAATCCTTTGTTTCATTCCAGGATGGTGGGTATCGATGAGGGGGAAGGGGAAGGGGGAAGTGATAGGCAGGTGTTGCAATAAGAACACGCCATGCACATGGTGCCTCAGTTTGTCTCTCAGTTAGCCAGGGATTTGGAGGTGATGCAGCTGGCAGTTAGCCTTCAGGTTTTGGAAGTTCTAGTACTGGGTTGTGTCTGAGAAGGGAGAAGTCTGGTGTCTGAGGCTCTGGTCCTGTATACACGCAAATCATGGTATCATTACCATTGTGATCACAATTGTCACAGTTATTATTTTACTTAGCAAATATTTAGTAACAATTGTAAGGAAGTGAAAATACAGGGCTCCTAAATGCTTTTTTAGCTCAGGTAAATGTATCACTGTGGTCTCAGCAGTAGCCAATTTTGTAAACTAATACATATTATGACTTGCAAATGGATTACTACATTAACCCTCCTTGGTAGAATATTTGCATTTTAGCAAAGAACTTGTGTAGACTCAAGGAAATCACTTTAATGGTGGAAATTCCAGTCACAGGACAGATATATAGGGTTCACAGTTGAGCAAGAGTGTTGGCTTCCTAGGAGGAACTCCTCAGATGCACAGTCTATCTTTTGGTTCATGATTTAAGATGATTCTGCATTTAAGATGAATGCAAAAATTCACCTAAGTGGAATGAGGGAGCTGCATAGTTATTCTGTAATCAAAGTATGCAGACTTTTATCCCATTACTGATGCCTTCTTCCTTTGTAGCTTTGGGCAATTTATGTCTTCACCTTTTTGGTTCTCAGGGTCCTCATCTTGAAAAGAAAGGGGTTAGGCTATATGACCTCTTGGGGAACTTCTGGATCAAGGTCTATAATCCTATTTGGTACAGTGAGGAGATGGCTGGAGTTGAAGAAATGGCTCCAACACCTGTTCAGCTGTGTCACTCATGGAAATTCACTTAAGCTCTCATTGGCCCAGGCAACTCTTCCAAAACTAGAAAGACTTTCAGTTTCAGTTCGTTTTCCCCTCTGCATTGAGGGAATAATTTGATAAACCAGGAATTTCCCCCACTGCTGAAATCAGAGACCTGGATAAATAAAAATTAAAAACAGGCAAACAAATAAAGGGAAAAAAGAGAGAAACGAATAAATGGATGACCAAATAAACAATTAGATAAGGGAATGAATGGAGGAACAAATAAATGAATAAACAAATGCATGAATCATCTGCTTTAAAGGCCAAGAAAGGACTTGGGACAATGAAGAGTCAAGTTCCACTGAACTTGTCCATATCACCCTGTTCAAGGAACATGATGAAGTGAATTATTTTGTGAACTTGAAGTCAGGAAGTATTGATTTTAACTATGAGATTCCTGAAATTTGCAGTAGTGTGACCCTGGGCAAGTCACTTAAAGGCTATGAGTCTCAGATCCCTCATCTATGAAATGTAAAAGTTGGGCATCCTGTCCTCTGGGGTCCCTTCAAGCTCTAATTTTGACACTTTGAAAACAATCAAGGAGGGCAGAGAGAGGGTCTGTTGTGGACACAGTTTTGCAGGGCCCTGACAATCCCTGCTCTAAACTTTTATCAGGCTTTGCTTCATGTGTTGGAAATCTCAGCATGATATTCAATTACTGGGGCCACTCGAAATACATAGAATGAGAGAGCATCAAAAATTCTGTCTACTCTCACAGCAGGTGTTCAATACTTGGTACTGTCTGCTGTAATTAGTCTTATATTTCCAGAAAGCTGTATCCTAGAGATAACCCTCTTAGCCAGTTTAGGATGACAATCAATGCATGTTCTCTCTCCCTTGGCATGCCGCCTCTCACCTTTTCAAAGACCCACAGTCTTCATTGGGAGGTTCATTGTCAACTGCAAAGTTGCATACTTATGCAAAGAGTATGGTTATGATGATGTTTAGGGTGTTTACCCATCAAGCACTAAAGGCCCATGCATTGGAAAGAATTATTTTATTTCAGATGCTCAGCTTCCTATTATAGTGATGTCTTCACTACAACCCTTTCTGAATATCTTATTTTTAGTTTTCATAATCTTTTCAAAGAGAAAACATATTTAGGAAGTAACATTTTCCTAAATGGTGCTCTGCTAAGCGCCAAAACTCTTTTATTACATATATAATAATAATATGTATTATATATATATATATGCACACAAAGATATCATATAGCATATAGAACATATATGCATGTATACATGTCTGTATGTGTGTATATATATGTTTATGGATATATAAATATGTGTTTACACATATCTGTATTGCATATGTATATATGTTTGTGTGTATACAGTTTATATGTATATATTAATGCATGCATGAGTGCATGCATACATACCCATGCATACATATATGCTGTGTGCATGTGCCCCTACATATGCATGTGTGTAAAGCAACAAACATTAATATTTACATACACATGAATATATGTATACATATGATTTTATGTCTACATGTGTATTCAAGAAAATCATATATTCCCTTGGGAAATCAAGCAATTAATCCGTAAGCCTTTATTCAATGCTTACTATATGCTGTACCCTTGAGATATGAAGACAAAAATGAAAAAAGAAAAGTTCCTATTTCCCCTCAATGAATTTAAATTCTATCCAAGGAGAGCCTAATGATCTCTGAAGGAGATTGGGAACAAGCTTGTGATTGCATTGTGCTGCTATCATTATGATATTCCATTTGTTCTACCTCTTAGAGTTTTAGAATGTTTCCCAGAGTCCTAAGAGGCAGTGACTTACCTAGGATGACATAGATATCATGTGTCAGAGGAGAATCTTTGACTGAGTTCTTCTTGGCTCTACCCCAGCTTTCCAGCCTCTACACAGTACTCGGTATTTATTCTCTCTCTCTCTCTCTCTCTCTCTCTCTCTCTCTCTCTCTCTCTCTCACTCTCTTTCCAATACATACAGATATATATGCATGCATGTGTGTATCTAAATTTTTCTCCTCCCCTTCTATCCCCCTTCCCCAAATGTAAAGCAATCTAATGAAAGTTATACAGGTGCAATCACTTTAAACACATTTCCATATTAGCCATATTGTAAAAGAAGAAACAAAACAAAAGGTAAAATCATGAAAAAAATGAAAAGATTCTGCTTTGATCTGCATTCAGACTCCATGGTTCTTTCTCTGGATGTGGATAGCATTTTCCATAGCAAGTCTTTTGAAATTGTCTTGAATCATTGTATTGCTGAGAAGAATTAAGTCAATCATAGTTGGTCATTACACAATGTTCTCCCCATTCTACTCACTTCACTCAGCATCACTTCATGTAATTCTTTCCAATTTTTTTTTCCTGAAATCTGCCTGCTTATCATTTCATATAGCACAATAATTTTCCTTTCCTAGATATGCACTTTCAAATCATTTTGGCAGCTGAGGGGCAGTTGGATTGGATTGCAAAGAGATTAAGGCATGAAATCCGACCAGAAGGCTTTCTAATAGTTTTAGCTTGCTTGTTGATGGTCTACATAGAGTGGAGGGCTTATCAGTTGGGGAAAGGGCACTGCGAGATACTGTGCAAAGAGAAATGATGGCAGTCGATGACAACAGATTGGATATGTGGTGTGAGTGTGAGTAAGGATTCAAGGATGATGCCAAAACTGTGAACCTAGTGACTGGGAAGATAGTGGTGCTTTTAAAAGTGATAGGTAAATTAAAAAGAAATTTGTAACAAAAGATGAGTTCTCCTTAGGACATACTGAGTTCAAGATATCCTGATCTAGATGCCCAATAGTCATTTGGTGACACAAGTCTGAATGTCAGAGAGAGATCATTGCTGTTGTTCAATCATTTTCAGCTGTGTGTGACTCTTCATATGGGGATTCCTTGGCAAAGATATTGGACTGATTTGCTGCTTCCTTCTCCAGATCATTTTTTAGAGAAAGAACACTCTATATTTTTAAATTAATTTTATTGCTTAATTTTATTCTAATCAGTTTTTTCCTTTTTCAAAATTTTATTTTAGACTTAAATGCCAAAACATAAATACAGAATAGAAAAAAGAAGCAAAAATGTATCATAAATTTAAATATTGGAACTTAAATTCAGAATTAGAAAAAAAAAGCATTTCATGTGCTTCACAGAGCATAAGAGAGGATTCAAAATATATAACAATAGATTTTCATTTCAAGAAAATATATATAATAAATAATAATTGTTGTGTTGAAAATTATCCATCTTGTCTTTACTTCCTTTTGAGTTTTCCTTTGTTCTCTGCTGAGAACTTTTTTACTTTGTTCTTTTTTTTTCTCCTTCCCCAACATGCCCCAGTTGGGATATATTTATCTATAGTGATAGATATATACATGCACATATGCATACATACTTATAGACATACATATGCATATACTTCCCCAAACCTATTCTACTACTGATCTTGGTGGTTTTTTTTTATGTATGATTAATCTCTTGTTTCCTGTCCCTTCTGCCTCCTCTACTTTAGTTTTACCCACTACTTTGCCCCCATATGACTTTGCTACCCCCCTCCAAGGTTTCCCTCTCTCTCTCTCCCCTCTAAAGCTCCCTCCTTTGTCCTCTCCTCACTCCCTATGCCCCTACCATTTTATTTCTTCTGAATTTAGAAGACTGTTATACTCATACACACACACACACACACACACACACACACACAGAGAACACACAGTACATATATATGGTGCAGTGAGAATCTATCCTTGGAATATATACTCACATATATGTATATGTATATATGTATGTATGTACATATGTATATATGTATGTAAGTATGTATGAATAGTTCCCTCTTAAACCCATTCCCAATGAAAGTAGGTTACCAGAACTACAAGCCTTTCTCCCCATCTAACTCCAGATCATTTTACAGATGAGGAAATTGAGGATTACCTAGCATCACATAGCTGGGAAATGTCCAAGGTTAGATTTGAACTCACATCTTCCTGAATCCAGGCCTAGCACTGTATGAACTTGTTACCTTTGTTGTAAGGTAACACCTTGTTACCTTAGAGAGAGATCAGAGGTGTGGAGTTTCAGAGTCAAGATAGAGGCTTAGAAGGAGCAAAACTCAGAAACTCTCTGCATAGCCACCTCAAATGCCTATAGAATATGACTTTAAACAAATTTTAAATCTCCAGAACTGACAAAGTGACAGGGTGGCAGAGCTTCCACTGAAGGCAGCCTGGCAAACTGATGGGAAGGGGTTCATCACAGAGTGCTGGGAGCCCAAAGCAGCACTGCATGAACCCACAGCTAGAGCCCTAGAACAATCTGTGGCTGGAGTCCAATCACGGGCAGCTGTGGCATTTTCCAGAATTACCAATCCATAAGAAGCAAGCACTAAGTGAAAGTTAAGTGGAACTTGGATAAATTTGGGGGACAGTGCCCAGCCCAACTGCCCAGGGCTAGACGTGGGTAAAGTAGCCATACCACCTCCACATGACTTGTTCAGAAGCTCCTGGCCTGCAGATTGCAGGGGGGCAAAGAGATTATTCAGAGGCTAAGTGCTCTTGACTTGAGCTGCCTTGATAGGGATCACAGTCTTGGTGGGTGGTCCTGAGATGTATTTTCAGTGAGCCAAAGCTGGTGGGGGTGGCAGAAACATTGGCCTCCTAATAGTTCTGGCAGCTGCAAAAACCCCAGTGATTTAGGAAAGAGCTTTCCCCTCTGAAAGCAGAGTTCTATTGAACCTAAAAGTCAAGTAATTGACTGGCAAAATGAGTAGGGAAAGGAAGCAAAGCAAACCCAGCAATGCAACTTTAGGTTCCTATTTTGGGGACAAAAAGGATCAAAGCATGGAATGGGAGGAAGACAACACAGTCAGAACTCCTGCACCAAAAGTTTCCAAGAAATACGTAGACTTATTACAAGCCATAGAAAACTTAAGAAGGATTTTGAAAAACAAATAAAAGAATTGGAGGAAAAATTGGGAAGAGAAATGAGAATGATGCAAGAAAATCATGATAAGAGAGTCAACAACCTGACTGAAGAAAATAACACATTAAAAAATAGATTAACTCAAATGGCAAAAGAGGCCCAAAAAGCTAATGAAGAGAAGAATGCCTCAAAAAGTTGAATTTGCCAGATGGAAAAAGAATCTCAAAAACTTTCTTAAGAGAATAATTCCTTCAGAATTAGAGTGGAGCAAATGGAAGCAAATGACTTTATGAGAAATCAAGATACTATTAAACAGATCCAAACAAATGAAAAAAATAGAAGGCAATGTGAAATATCTCCTTGAAAAAGCCACTGATCTGGAAAATAGATCCAGGAGAGACAATTTAAAAATTATTGGACCATCTGAAAGCCATGATCAAAAAAAGAAGTTAGAAAGAATCCTTCAAGAAATTCTCAAGGAAAATTGCCTTAATATTTTAGAATCAGAGGGAAAAATAGAATTTGAAAGAAGTCACCAATCACCTCTTGAAAAAGATCACAAAAAGAAAACTCCCAGGAATGTTATAGCCAGGTTTCAGAGTTCCCAGATTAAGGAGAAAATATTATAAGATGCCAAGAAAAAACAATTTGAATCATGTGAAAAAACAATCAGGATAACCCAGTATCTAGCAGCTTCTACTTTAGGGGATTGAAGGGCCCAGAATATGATATTCTGGAGATCAAGGGAGCTAGTATTAAAACCAGGAATCACCTACCGAGCAAAATTGAGTATAATGTTCCAGGTGAAACTATCAATGAGGTAGAGGACTTCCAAGCATTCTTGATGAAAAAACCAGAACTGAATAGAAAATTTGGCATTCAATTACAAGAAGCATGGGAAGTTAAACATGGGAAAGAATTCATAAAGAACTTATCAAATTTGAACTATTTACATGTCAACATGGAAAAATGATAATTATAACATGAATCTTTTCTTAGTATGACATCAGGGGTGTGTAAATGTATCTGAGAATAATCTACATGGAGATGACAATTAAATGTGTGGGAGTTTATAAGTTTACCAAATGATACAGTATAGAAGGAGATGATAAGAGGTACCAGGGCAAATTAACCCATGCAAGAAATATCTTTCAATTAGTAGAAAGGGTAAGCCAAATATCTAGCCCTAAGTATCAAAGAGCAAGACAGTTTAGAATCAGATGTGGCAACAGTCTACTGACCCCACACTTCAGAGAGTGAATTTTTAATGGAGGAAAGAGTTTCTCTCTTTCTCTTTTCCCTCACCTCCTCAAGTGTCCACATGAGTCTGAGATTTCTCAGTCATCACCACCAATGCGATTCCTTACCCAAATATGTTGACATCATTACCCATAACCACCAATAGAGAGTGCTCCAACAGGAAAAAGGCACTGAAAATGGAAGCAACTTCAATGTGGTGACCCCTTGTGATGTGAAGAATTTCCAGCGATGAACACTATAAATGAGATAACTTACTTGCCCAAATTGAGAGCCCTACTTTATGTGAAACCTTATGAGAGCACTCTAATGGCACACAATGAGTTCCAGTAGCAAGGAGTGTCATCATATCACTTTGTCACATGCTCTTTACAACTCTGCCTGAGTAATATTTCACTTTCAATTTGAACCCATTGATCCAAGAGATCTTGTGTTTTCCAGAGAAAAGGGCACATTAGTTTCAGAGAAATACAGGATGTCCTCAATATTGTAAAGAAGTTTTAAGTTTATTAAAGTTTTCAACTGCACTAAGACTTTTGGGACTCTCTATATATTTTAACAGTTGTTCTTAATATTCTTAGTAAATGTTCTTCACTTACAAATGTGAGACCACTTATTATTATGAAGGGAAAGCATACTGTTATGGGATTATTTGTGTTAGGACTTTGGTGTTCTATAACACCAAAATGCATCAAATCAGAATAAGGTCCATATTTAAAATAAGGTCTTTATTTCATATTTCAGGGAGAATATTCCAGTAATTAGAACTAATTTGTGATTTTCTCTAGGTAATCCAACTTGTTCTCCTTCTCTTCTTTAACTCCAGGTTCAACTGAATCTACATTTGCCATGCTTCTCCTTCAATATTCTGAGTGTGGGTGTGCACACATGCATCCACCAAGTGAAAATGTATCTTAGCAGTTTCTATCCAAAGCATTCAGTTGTGTGCTTGGAGACTAGACCAGAAAAGTCTGTTCCCTCTTTTTGCGTGATGATCCTTAAAATACTAAAAGAAGGCTATCATGTTTCTGTGAAATCTACTCTTTTTTGTTCTTAGCATTCTTATTTCCTTCATCTGATCATAGTATATTCTAGTTGCCCTCTTCTTGTCTCTTCAAGGCATACCCTGGATGTGGTAACGAGAAATGAACATAGTACAACTGATTTTTAACCAGAGTAGAAGATAATACTACTATGACCTACATACTCCCTGATTTCTAAGTCATTTGTATGAAGTCTAAGAATGAGTTTGCTTTCTTGATCACCGTATAGAAATGGAAGTGTGTAAGGGTCACAAAATAGGTGCCAGATTGCAAGTGGTGATGTTGAGACACAGGGAGGAGTGAGGCCCGGGAATTAGTTGGGTCATGTGGAACTCAGAGCATATTGCACCATCCCTGGCCAAGGGATATTGCATTGCTCAACACTTTCTTATGTGGGATACCTGAGGTTCCCGACTGGTGTCTCCACACCCTGGGGTCTTGATGCCCTTGTAATTACCTCCCCTGTCACAATTCTGCTCAGCTGGGCTGTGTCACATGTGGTGTGTGGATCTGGGGTAGATAAAAGGATCCAAGACTTGGAGGGGTTTGGCCTTAGAGTCCTGCTGTAAGGCTTCCCAGGTGTGACATCAATAAACCCTCTTAACATATACCCCCCATCATGACTTTCTTTTTCAAGAGAAAACGCCAGAGTCTTCTCCTTTGAGGTAAGTAAACCACCTGCGGGCGAACCCTGATAGCAGTGTGCATTGAATTTTTAGGTAATGAATCTTCCTGGATATTTTCCAAAATATACTGCCTATTCCTATTTAATCCTTTTTGTACTTGTGAAGTTTAATTTTCTCTTGACTGCTACCATAACCATCCGCACCCACACACTTACCTTCACAACCCCAAGATATCACATTTATCTTCTCTGAATTTCATCTTGTTAAATAAAGAGCAAGGCTTTAGTTGGACAAGTTTTCTTTCAATCTTGTCTTTGTCATTTATTGTGTTAACTATATCTTTTCTAAGCTTCATGTAAGATGCAAATTTGATTCAGATGTTAATTGTACATTCATAAAAAATATCAATTACAAAAATGTTAAGTAGTACAGAGCTATGAAAAGTTCAGTTTATGACATGATTGAAAATGAATGTTTGATGGGAACTGTGTTGTTCATCTTTTGTTCTTGAAGATGATGAATGACATTATGACGATGATGTCTTGATGCCTATGAATTGCATTTAAGTGAGTCAGAGTTGCACAAAGTCCTCAGTTTCACTCTCTCCTGAGTTACTGAAGTCCAATGGCAAGACAAAGAAACTGGTGACAGCCTGGAATTCAGTGGATGAGTAGATCTTTCTAAATTAAGGTCTATCCCAGGTCAAAGTTTGTCTAAGTCAATATCCATTCAATGACTAAGGGGTAGGCAACAATTGAGATAAAAGATGGCCTACTTTGTTATCACAGAAATATCAGTTTAGGAGGGGAAGACCCTCAAAGTTTCTGTCCAGAACAGAAAATTATTGCTATTTACACTCATTCTAAGTCATCAGAATCTAAGTAATGAGTCACAGAGACTTAGGCTAAGTTTTTTTCTTTTTTTTTAATCTACCATTCAATGAAAATCAGAGTGACTATGGGTTTAATGGAATAATCAAGGTAACTGTGGCAGCCAGGTGGCACAATGTATAGAGCCTTGTCCCTGGAGTCTGGAGGACCTGAATTCAAATATGACTTACGATACTTACCAGCTGCACGACCTTAGGTAGGTCACTTAACCCTCTTTGCCCCATTTCCTCATCTGTACAATGAGCTGGAGAAGGAATGGCAAATCACTTCAATATCTCTGCTAAGAAGATCCAAATGGGGTCACAGAGATCAAATACAGCTGAAATGACACAACAACAAGTAGCTCCATTGCAAACACAATGGGATGCCAGTGCAGAGAATCACTGGACTCCTCTAAAATCAGAATTTTAAAAGCCTGTTTTTTTCAGAGCTATATTTCAAGGAATCACAGATAAAAACTCCACAGAACAAAAAAGGAAATTGCTCCAGCATTTAGGAAAAGCAGATCTAAACTGTAATCCTCAAAATATCTTGCAAAATATAAGCAATCAAAACCAATATTCCTACAGACCACCCACATGTGGGTACCCTGCGTGAAGAGAACGACCAGATGTGGTGTGGGGATATAGATGTGTGTGGCTTCAAGGGAAGCAGAACAAACTTCTGTAGCCTCATCTTCCCCCACCCTTCTTCGAGAGAGACTTTCATTCCTGCCAGTTGCCTTTTTCAGATCTATGGGTGATTTGCAACCTTCAGTTCTTCCAAGGTGGCATGATCCAAGGAGAGGCATGCACACTGCTCTCTGGGCCTATATTCTGGTTTGTGAGCAACCAAAAACACTCTTCTTGGCCCTGTAACTATGACCAGGGACTCTGTATCCCACCTATAAAAGTCTAAGTAATGCCTTCCCAAATCTGTCTCTTTCAAATGCAGTTGTTGTTGTTTGTCTTGGTTTTGGTTTGGTTTTTGGTCAAACTGACTATGCTTTAGTCAAGGAATTGTTCAGTTTCAGGGTGCACATATGTGTGTGGGATTCGGCAAGGTGGTGGAATCTGTCATATCTAATTGATTCCTTCTCTTAATCTGAATGTTTACAGTGGTAATGCTATATGAATATCTCCATTTTGCCTGGATATTTCTGGACTAAAAAATGAAATTCTCATGCTAGATCTAGTTAAACCTCTCTATATTTGCAGATATATGTTAACAGAAGCATACAGGTTATTGACAAATAAACATTCTCGCAATGCAAGTAATTAAAACCATACAAAATAAGGAATCAAGTGATATCCAAAAAGGGTTTCATTTTAAGGTAATGTTCCTTCTTCCTCTGTGCTTTACTTAATTATCGTGACCACATTTTTCTTTCAGCTCAGAAGAGAAACAAGAAATGAAATTCTAACTTGAAAGAAAAACAATAGTGGACACAGCATGCATATGGACCTATAAATATCCAGTTTATGGTATTACTCATGTTTCTTCTCAGGCTGGGATCAGTCTTTAAAGTCATTTCATTTCATTTCTGATCAATTCCTGCAAAACTATGTGATTATTTCCTGGTTGGTGAAATTTTTTCCAGCATTATGAATATCTTTGGTACTATGTTATTGTATTGGTAATGGAATTTGGAGATGCCCCTGTATAGGCTTGGTTTTTGGGTTGAGTGTTAAAATCCAGAGCTTGTGAATCCTACTTGTGGGATGGACTTGTTGAAGTGAAGAGAGAGGGCTGAACTGGGAGGAGCCGTGAATTGGAAGAGAAGTTCAAGCCTAGAGAAGGCCAGGAGGACTTTGGGAGAGCAGTATCCAGCATTGTGGAGCCTGAGGTGCTGAGAGAAAGACTGCTGAGAGTCCATTGGAACTGCCACCTGGAACTGCCACCCGGAAATGCCAGGGACTGAGGAGGCATGGCTGCGATGCCAGTATTTTGTCTGTCTGTTTTGATGTTGTTTTGCCAGATTCACCTGATGGTGAAGGACAGTGCTGCTGTTGTAGAGGTCCTGGAAACTGGGTAGAGGTCCTGGAAACTGGCTGTTGGTTCAGAAGCCCTGAAGGAGGATTTTCCTGTTGTATTTTTACAGAAATCTTGGAAAAGGGCCTTGCTGATGTCTTCAGGGGTTCTGGGACTGTTCTACAGGCAGAGAGTGACTTGATGAGGACACTGGGTATGGCTTGCCTGAACCTTGTCTCCCCAGGAACTGAGATTGCTGAGGGCTTGCCTGGAATGAAAATGAGAGAAGAACCTTTCCTTGGGTATTCAATGCTGAGCTCAACCTTGTAACTTGAGGGTAAATGGCCTTTTGTGCTCTCCTGACCCTTTTGAGATTCAGGGATGGGAAGCCTTTGAGTGATTGAACAAATGAATGTACTTTGTTTATGGTTGGAGACTAATCCCCATTTGAGAGGAGACTTTTGACTGACTAAATGAATGTACTGTCTAGGGGTGGAGTAGTACCTGGATTGAATTGAGGACTTGCCAGAGGAACAAGTTACACTGTATTTTGACTTTTTCTGTTCTGTGAATGTTTGCTGAATAAATGGGGTTTACTATGCTGCTAATCCGAACCTTCGAAGTTGCCTTTACTGGGCATTACAGTTATCTAGGAAGTTTATATGATAATGGCAGAATTTGAGATTTGGGAGGGACCTCTGAAGTCATTTAGAGTAAATCATACCTGTGCAGGTATCTTCTTTTCATCATCCCTTCATAATCCTGCATAAAGAATGTGCCAAGCATCAGGTGTGCCTTTGCATACCTGACAAATGCTCAGCCAGGCTCCACTTGAAGATTTCTATAAACTCAGTTTTTTTTTTTTCTCTTAAAACTTTCTAATTTATTTTATACTTATTCATGTGCATAGCCTATTTCCCTGGTACTTTGTAAACCCGTCAAGGGCAGGGAGCATGACTTCTTAATTTTAAAAATCTTACTGAGATTCTACTAGATTATGGTATGTATAGCAGATATCCTAAGAATATTTATTTACTTAAAATTTGTCTCTTGTTTCATTCTTAAAATTTTCACCTGGCTTTGTCATTTTAGGTTCTACTACTGATCATAGATGGAGAGGACTAGATAATAGTTGTTTGGTTGTTTAGAAATATATTCTTTGTGCTTTCACCTAACTGTCCTCCTTCTACCTTTCTCTTTTCTTTATTCTCTGTTTTCTTCCTATTTCTGTCCCCGTTTTGTGTTACCTCTACAGGAATTCCACTGGAAATGGAGTCTGGAAATTTGGAGTCTATTTCACCTAAGTAATCCAAAAGAGATGAGATGCTGGGCAAATTCTTTCCTCATTTATAAAATGAATAATTTCACTTGAGGACCTCAACTTTTCTCTTCTACATCTGACTCCCTATAAGTCAAGGATGTACTATAGTTAAATTCTTAATGGGGTTTTTCTCTGTTTTCAACACCCTTCCTACATTCTAGAATTTTTCTGTGAAATTGACTTGTAAACATCTTGCAAAAGTGTACTTTGGATTAGGTCAGAGAGAATCTAATGTCAAAATTAATAATCTCATAGGATCATAGATTTAGCATTCAAAAGGATCTATGATGCCATGTAGTTAAAGGCCCCAATTTCAAACTGATGACCAAAATGACTAAATGACTTAAGCAATTTTGCATAGATAGTAACAATCGGAATTTGAATGCAGGTCCTTCCCTAAAAGTCTGATATGGGAAGGTGGGTATATTTCTGAACCTAGAGTCAAGAAAGACTGAGTTAAAATACAGCCTCAGAAAGGAATTATGTGTGTGATCTTGGAAAAGTTGTTCAACTGGTTGCCTCAGTTTCCTCATCCATAAAATGGGCTTGATAATAGCATATGCCTATGAGGGTTGTTGTAGGAATCAAAAGAGATGTTTGTAAAACACTTTGCAAGTCTCAAAATACTATACAAAGTAGTAGTTATCATATTAGTATTATTATTACTACTACTACTACCACTAATTATTATTATTATTATTATTATTATTTTCATATACCATTGGCCCTTGTCTTCACATAAGACAGGACCTTCAAAATGTCACTATAATGTCCTTCACTGGCATATGAGCTAGTGCAAGGAAGAGGCAAAACCCCAGAGTAATGAAAGTAAGAGATGATCCCTCCTTAAAATTTTAAATTGGCAATTTTGTGGTGGGGTAGGGAACACTCAAAAACACTAATTATATATGTGTGTGTGTGTGTGTGTGTGTGTGTGTGTGTGTGTGTGTGTGTGTATCAGTGGTTCTCAACCTTCCTAATGCCGCGACCCTTTAATACTCCTTTGTGGGCATATCTGCATGTGGGCATACCCACCTGGAGACAAATAGAGGAGTGGTGTCTCCAAATATGTGTTTTCCAATGGTCTTAGGCCATCCCTGTGATCCCTATGAAAGGGTCGTTTGACCCCCAAGGGGTGGTGACCCACAGGTTGAGAACCGCTGATATATATGCTATTATAGCTGTACAAGTGAGTGGTGATGAAGGTCTGAATTTAAGCTGAGGCTGTTGCAGTGGATCATGACAAATATTTGGGCAAAAAATCAACAAGTCTTGAGCATAGATTCGATATATTCCATTGGCTAAGGCTAAAGCTCTACTTTTCTTAGTCTGCCAGACCTTGTGAATTATACTATCTAGTCAAGCCTGAGAATATGAATCAAACTCCTGGTTTTCTTGAAGAATTTAGCCATTTTTTTTTCCATTTTATATATCTCCAAGTAAAATGTAAGCCATTATTTTATTTCTGAATTTGTTCTTAACAAAGTTCTTAGAATATAGTAAGTATTTAAATGGGTGATTATTGAATGAATTTGAATGTAGTTGTCAATGCATAGGAAGTAACAGAGTAGGAAAGCTCTTCCCTACCTAGAAAAGGAAGAATGTTTTTTGGTGTCATAGGGAGAAAATAAGGTCAGTAACTGTTGACTGATGGTCCTTTAAGATATTGCCTTGTTATACCACCTGTAAAGCAATGCCTTATGTTCTGGCCATGTTTGCTAAAGCCATCTCCATCTTTGAATTACTTTTTCTCTTTATATGATGTTTTCTCCTGTTAGAATATAAAATCTTTGAGGGTAGAAAAGGTTTTAGCTTCTTAGAATTTGTAATTCTAGAGTTTGGTAGATTTTTGACATCTAGCATTTCATTATTGTTCAACTATTCTGCCGTGTCTGACTCTTTGTGAATCCAAGGACCATGGCATGCCAATATTTTCCATGGGGTTTTCTTGTCAAAGATAGTGGAGTGCTTTGCCATTTCCTTTTACAAAGAATTAAGTGAAACAGAGGTAAAGTGACTTGCCCAGTGTAATATAGTTAGCACATGTCTAAAACCAAATTTGAATTCAGGTCTTCCTGACTCCAGAGCCACTACTCTATTGACTCAGACACCTAGATGTTTCCGATAAGTACTTAATAAATGCTAATCAAATAATTTTGTAATATTCTATCTTGTCATAATGATATATATTTGACTCCATAATGCTCACAATAGCATTATCTCCATATTCTAGTGGGTTTCTGGGCTTATTTTTAGCAGACATGTTAGGAATCCCACTTACTTCCTCCACATGTAAGGAGAGGAATGCTGCCATGGAAACCAAATTTCTGGTCCTTCCATACTTTTACTTTACATTGAACAGCAACTTAGCATTGCATTAATGTGTGGGATGGGGGGAGTAGAAATATGTTTTCATTTAGCTACCCCCTGAATCCCTCTTGCTGTCACTTAGGAAGATCTAAACATTTTACTTAACATGATTTTGGATAACTTTTAGCCTTTTTAGAATATTTTGGTTTTAGAATTTCCTTCCAAATGTCACAGCCCATAAAGGCATTTGTCTTCATGGAAAAGGTCATCAGGAAAAAAGAAAAGTTAGACTCTGGCTGAGTGACACTTTTTTTCTGTTGTCTTTGTGATGGTGTCAGGCATACATTGTGTAATCACTGCATGAGACCTTACGCGGGGCAGGATGCCAGGAGACAAGGGCATTGCTTAGGACTTTCTCACTTCAAGATCAGTGTAATTTCAGTGAAATGTGACAATTACTCTGAAATTAACTGTCATGGTAAATGCAAACCATCTACTTGAAGTGTACACCTTTTTGTGACAAGTATTTGTAGCTAGTCTAAATTGAAGGCAGGTGCCTTTTGGAAAACATACTATAATGGGAGAGCCAGCATAACCTAAATGCAAAAGTACAACAATGAGTAAAGGTCAAATTCTGTGAGTATATAATAAAGAAGAGGAATGGATATGCCAATTTGTTGTAAGGGACTTCCTTCAGGTGAAGAATGACAGAACTTTAGAAGACAGAATGACTTGTGTGGATATCTAGTGTATGTTATATTTGGACAGGAAAAAAAATTGCCAACTTCCTCCCCATCATCCTCTTTTTCTGAACATTCAGTAATGCGCAAATTTCCACTATATTTCCTCTTGAGACAATCTTTCATTGGAATCTCTCTCATTGGTAGGAAATTTATTCATTAATTTCTGTTGCATCAATTTTAAATGTATCTGTTAACAACTGTTTTAATTGTAGCTAGATTTGCTTTTTATGGCCAATTTTAAAAAGCTAATTAAATTTCATTAGAGCCCACCTTTTGAATAAGGCTGTTATCACACCCTTCCCTCATAGTCTTAGCCTTTTCCCATGAGAGTTTGATAATCAAAATTTCTTTAACTGAAACTTAAAGGACACAGACCATCAAGGTTTCCTTCTATGATACAATTTCACATTTTTTGTTTATTGTGATTCTGATCACTCTTTCTGTGTTTCTTATGATTGTTTATTAATCATCTGTATTTGCATATTATATTTATGTTTATTACCCCCAT
>CM053585.1:23258004-23294530 GCA_028646515.1 Pseudochirops corinnae | reverse complement strand
ATGGCTGTTTTGGGGTGGTGGGTGGGGGAAATAGTGGGAGAAAATATGTAATTCAAAATCTTGTGGAAATGAGGGATGCAAAATATAATAAAATTAAAAAAAATAAAAGGTGAATTGACTTTAAAAAAAATGATAAGTTACTTGTGTTTTTTAGGCAGATAGAAATTCTAAGATGTGCATGAAGACAAGATAGGTTCCAGGCAATGAGGACAGCTTGTAAAAATATGTAGTCAGGGCATTCAATTCTATGTTTGACAAAACACAAATAAGTCAATTTGGATAGAATGAAAAGTACTGGAAGAAGAATAGTCTTTACTAATGCTACAGCTTTATTGTGAAGGACGCTAAATGCCAAACATTAGATTTGTGTAACTTTTTTTCTTTTTGCTAGAGAAATAGGGAGCCATTGGAATTTCCTAAGCAGAGGGGAAATCATGAGAGTTCTGCTTTAGAGATATTGCTTTGGAAGCTGTGGGGAGTGTGGATTGGAGAGGGTAATGGCTTGAGGCAGGGAG
This sequence comes from Pseudochirops corinnae, assembly GCA_028646515.1. Lineage (NCBI taxonomy): Eukaryota > Metazoa > Chordata > Mammalia > Diprotodontia > Pseudocheiridae > Pseudochirops > Pseudochirops corinnae. Next base: position 23,294,015 of record CM053585.1, on the reverse strand, counting down.
AACAGAGAGGAGTTTATTGTTTTATATAAGAATGATGAGTTTGTTTTGAGAGTAGAGTAATGGGTCAGAACTCTAAACTCACTTGGTTAATGTCTAATTTATGCCCTAAGAAATAGAGATTATAAACAAAAAGACACAATGAGAAATTCAGAAAAAAAAAAAAAAACATCTTGAAAGAGACTAGAAAAAACCATTGGACTAAGATAAAGAGAAACAACTGGAGACAGATGGGAAAAGAATTGAAGTGTGATGGGGTTGGGGGTGGATGGTGAGAGGACACATACTCTTTCCTTGAGTGAAAGCAGCATGTCTTTGTTCCAAATGTGAACTCCTGAATGGCCCTCATCACAGCTGATAAGTATAAAAGAGTGGTAGACATAGACCTCCATCAAGGAAGAGCAAAGCTGTTGCTTTTGAAGTGAAATTAGACATAATAAGGAAGTAGTGCCATCAATTTGGAAAGCTCTCCAAAATGCTCAGAAGGCCCTGTCAGAATCTCCACAGTTAGCTCCATCTTCCACTACTGAAGTAGTTCTTTCCTCCAGCAGCTGGAGCAGCAGCATTGAAAATATAGCAATTTTGCAAGCCTAGCTATTAATGTGCATGCCTCTTAATCTCAGTCCCAATTTCTCCCTCAGTTTAAAAAAAAATAAGAAAAGGAAAAAGAAAAAAAAAGACCAAATCTTTGTTGTTCTTTCTCCTAGGTCTTCATCTAGAGAAAATTGAATAGAAATAGGCAGATTACCATAAACCTGGAGAGTATCCTCTTGCTTAATTAATTGTAAAGTTGCATGATGTTCCAGGAAAGAATCTACTGTGTCCTTGCAGTTGAAGAGATCAAGGTTAGAAGCAGGCAGAACTTTCCAATTTAGATTTGTGTTGGTTTGTTCATTTATTTTTAAATCCCTGACTAATCCACTTGTTCCTTATGAATAAATGGGATGATGTTGGAGTTGAAAGAAGCTTTTGAGATACTCTGGTGTAATGGTAATGAAATTTGGAGATTCCCTTGTATTGGCTTGGTTTTTGGGTTGAGTGTTAAAACTCAGAGCTTGTGAATCACACTTGTGGGATGGACTTGTTGATGGGAAGAGAGAGGGCTGAACTGGGAGGAGCTGTGAATTGGGAGAGAGGCCCAAGCCTGGACAAGGCCAGAAGGACTTTGGGAGAGCAGCATTCAGCATTGTGGAGCCTGAGTTGCTGAGAGAAAGACTGCCACGAGCCAGTTGGAAGTGCCACATGGAACTTCCACCTGGAACTTCCAAGGACTGAGGAGGCATGGCTGTGATGCCGGCATTTTGTCTCTGTTTTGATGTTGTTTTGCCAGAGTCACCTGAGGATGAAGGACAGTGCTGCTTTTGTAGCGGTCCTGGAACCTGGCTGTTGGTTCAGCAGCCCTGAAGAAGGATTTTCCTATTGTATGTTTACAGGAATCCTGGAAGAGGGCCTTGCTGATGTTTTCAGGATTTCTGGGACTGTTCTACAGTAAGAGAGTGACTTGATGAGGACACTGGCTATGGCTTTGTTGAGCCTTGTCTCCCCAGGATCTGAGATTGCTGAGGGCTTGCCTCAAGTGAAGATGAGAGAAGGACCTTTCCTTGGGTATTCAATGCAGAGCTTAACCTTGTAACTTAAGGGTGGATGGCCTTTTGTGCTCTCCTGTTGCCTTTTGAGATTCAGGGGTGGGAAGCCTTTGAGTGATTGACCAACTTTGAGAAAAGACTTTTGACTGACTAAATGAATGTACTGCCTAGGGGTGGAGTAGTATATGAATTGAATTGAGAACTTGCCAAAGGAACAAGTTACACTGTATTTTGACTTTTTCTGTTCTGTGAATGTTTGCTGAATAAATAAGGTTTACTATGCTGGTAATCCTAACCTTGGAAGTTGCCTTTGTTTGGCATTACATCTGGTCCAACCCCTTACATAATGGATAAGGACAGAACTGGGAGTCATACTGGGCTTGGATGCAATTTTTGCTTTAGATATTTTCTAGCTGTGTGATTGTAACTACCCTAGGTGATCACTTCATCACATCCTAAATTTTATCATCAGAGAGATATGAGATAAACATATAAATAGCTATAATCTATTAGTTAAGAAGCAATTATTAGGTTTTTATTATATTGCAGGTACTGTGCTAATCCATGAGAATACAAACACAAGGAAATATATCTATATTTATATCTACTAGGTCGATAGATATAGAAATCAATATATACATCCATCTCTCTCTCTCTTTCTCTCTCTATTGCTCTCTATATATCTATCTGCCTGTCTGTCTATCATCTATCTATCATCTATCTATCTATCTATCTATCTATCTATCTATCTATCTATATCTATCCATCTATCTATCTATCTGTCTCTCTATCTCTCTATCTCTCTGTTGCTCTCTATGTATCTATCTGCCTGCCTGTCTGTCTGTCTATTTATCCATCTAAACACATGGAGGTTTTTTATTATATAGACACATATACCTATGTGTATATATGTATATAGACATATACACATACATATACATGTGCATGCATACACTGTATAGATAGATAGATAGACAGATAAATGGATGGATGGATAGATCAATGGGTGGATAGATGTATGGATGGATCAATAGACAGATTATAGATAGATAGATAGATAGATAGATAGATAGATAGATAGATAGATAGGTTGACCTCAAAGAGCTTACATTCATAAAGGGAAAAGCATCACATAAAAGAAATATGTAAATTATAGCACTAACCTCACTGGGCTGGTTTAAGAATCAAATGAAATATTGTATATGGAACACTGGAAAAGTGGAAAGACATTATTATAAAAATATCAATTAGTATGTGGAGAAAGTTAAAATACTGCATGATGAAAGTGACAGAAACTGACCAAGGCCAGAGATATTTAGTTGTAGAATCTGGAATAAGATCCATCTATGATAGCCCAACTTTCCTCTTTTACCCTAGATACTCTTTCTTCATTGTTCCTTACCTTCTATAAACATGTATATGACACTCAAACTAAAAAAAAAAATGCCTCCCTTCAATTTACTTATCTATATGTTTTTTTGGTTGTTTGTTTCCTTAGATAGAATGTAAGCTCCTTGAAGATGGGGACTATATTATTTTTTTTTTAATCCTATCATCAGTTTCTAACACAGTACTTGTTGTCCAATATAAGAATGAGGAGTTTGGTTTGAGATTCAAGTAATGGGTCAGAACTCTAACCTCCCTTGTTTAATGAGTGAGTCATGCTTCAAGAAATAGAGATCATGAACAAACCTGATTTCTTGATTCAACCCATCAAACTACTATATCATTTCTCTCTTCAGGTACATCTATAAACTTCTTGAAAAAAAAGTGATTAATTAATCCTTCAAAGCTAACCAATGATATCTACCATTATATGAAGTGAACTTTTCCCACACCTTTTCCTTAACTACTGTCGTATGAGAAATACTGTTTTCTGCGGGCTATTCCTCCATTTTGATAAGGCGTTGACCTGGTAATATTATGAATTATCACTCTCTCCTGCTGGCCTTCTACCTCTTGACCTACTTCTTTTTTGTCTCCTCTGCTCCTCCTCATCCTCTATATCTATGTAGGTCTAACCCAAAAGATTGTCCATGGTGCACTTCTCTTCCCTACTACATTCCCTTGACAATCGCAATCACATTTCATTCTATTATAATAATAATAATAATGACAATACATTTAATTAAATATATTATTATTACTAACATTTAGATGATACCTACTGTGTGCTTTGAGGCACTGTGCCATATTCCAAAATTCATTTCATTGGATCGTCATCACAACCCTGAAAGTTAGGTGCTATTATTACAGCATTTGAGAAAAAATAGGCAAATGGATGAATATGACTTGGCCCAAGTCACACAGTTATGTCAGAAGCAGACTTGGAAAAGGACCTTCCAGACTTCAGGCCCAGTGCTCTAAGTGCTGCATCTGCCAGCTACCTTCAAAAGACAGTCTGGGGAAATGATTCCTGCATCACTGTAGTTAGTCTGAAGTGCTCTGAGTTGTGGGCCCACATTTGTAATGTCTGGGGCCATAGGACTATGTTAAATGTGCCATCAGTTCAATTGAATATGCCTCCAAATTAGTTTATTAGCCGTCCTTTATCAGGTTTCATTTTATATTAGAATAATTTTCATATTTTTCATATTCCCCTCTTAAAGTTCAGTTTCAAGTATAAAGGAAATTTGTCTTATTTAAACTTTTTTTTAATCTTCCCCAACAGTGATGGCACAATCATCTTTATGAAGTAGATATTTAATAAATATTGGTAGAATATGGAAGCTAAATCTGCAGATTTCCAAATTCATGTTTGTTTCTTGACTTATTGGAAACTAAATCCTTCAGGGTTTTAAGTAAAGACTTATAGAACATTCATACAACCTGCACACACATAAGCACACATACACACATAGACACACATCCTTCACACAACCATTCAGAAGTCCTATATATTCACATATACAGAAATACTATAGACATACACACATATCGATATCAGAAGTACCTTAGCACACTCAGAGTGGCTGCTACCATAGGTTCATAGATCTGCTTTTTCTAAATAAAAGCAACTCAAAATGGGTTAAAGATCTTACTTTAATCAATCAAACATATCATTTACCTAGTTCAGGGGAAAAATTCAGCACCTTGAACTTAAGAAAATGCAAACAGAATACAAATAGAAGTTACAAGTAGAAGTTACAAGCAGACAAAGAAACAGACAGGCTTCCAATGTCTGACCATTATAGCCATACCTATGTAGTTACCAGAGAGGTAAGCACCAAAATTTGGGTTTTCAAAGCCAGGGAGATCAATGGCTTCCCAGGGTCTCATCTGACCAAATCACACAACTATTCTCAAAGTGAGCCCCAAAGCAAAACCTCACATCAGGGTATATATAGCCTTCTCCTAGATCAGAGAATGTCACAGCCCTCTTGTCCCACTGGCCAATCACAAAGTAATAAGGTGTGGGCATTCCTGAAGAACAAACCTCCTGCCACAGGCTCCATGTGACCACATTCAGCCTATTAGGTGGCAGAGTATACTTTCAAATCAGGGAAGATTCTCAGAGCCACTTAAGCCTATCAGATGGCCTACTGGCAGGGAAGAACTTCAGATTTCCATAACAATATCCTACACATATAAACCCCTTGCACAGAGCCCCTCACATACTATACACACACATATCCATATGCCACATATATACCCTATATATACATATCCTACAAATGTATAGAATATAAACACATATACCTAGACATCCACACAAACCATACACTCATAAAACATACACACTCTATACACAAACATATGTCCTATATACACACTTATATAAATGAACACACCCAACCTACCCACATATTCTACAAACACTAGATACATACATGCCCTACAAAATATACTAACACATATATATGGTTATATACACTACATACAGACATTCTACATATATCCACTTTGTACACACATATGCATGTCTATGAACATGCCCATATAATACATACACATACACAAACACCTTACACACATAAACTGTACACACATATTCTAATGCAAATATATGTGCATGCATATATAAAATGGAAATACATACTCTACACAATATATTCTACACACATATACATACCCTATAAACATACACTAAAAGAAATGTGTACATTGCATGCAGATGCTAGAAGTACATACTGTATACATGTATATATACATGCACACCCAATATATATATGCATATATTACACACACACAAATAAAGGTACATGCATATATACATGTATATGTATACATATGTATATGTGTGCATATATAGTATATGTATGTATTATATTATTATAAATACATATAGTATATGTGTATATTATATATACACACATATACATATATACACATATATATTATACATGTATACACACATTATATATGTATATATTATATGTGTATATATAATACTTATATATACTTGATATAATATACTTTACAGACATGCACACATTTACACACATTCTCACACCCTACAAACATGTACTGAATACAATACACAGACACTAATATACACACACATAGGTGCATTCACACACCATATATGCACACTTTACACAATATATTCTATAGGCATAAACACACATAGAACATTATCAGTTAAATGTACACACAAACAGGCCTGACTACATGCTGTTTCAACTGCTATTATATGATGTTAGGTATATAATTGGAAGGACTTCAGAGGTCATCTAGCTCACCTCTTTCATTTTTCAGATAAGAAAACAAATGCATGAATTTTGTTATTTATTATCATTATCCTTTATACCAAGGACAGAGAAGACAGATCACTGAATTTGCAGTCTGACTAGGTGAGTTCAGACATTAGCTCTTCTGCTTTCCTACATCTGGGCTGTGGCCAAGTCACTTAAACTTCAGCAGCCTCACTTCAATCATCAATAAAATAGCAGGACTGACCTAGATGACCTGAGAGGTCTTATTCCATTGTAAATCTCTGATCCCATGCTCTAACTCGTCAGGTCTGATCTGTAATAGCAATGTGGCATAATGGACATAATGATGAGTAGAGAGTCAAGAAAAGGTGTCAAAATCAATCTTCTGACATTGTTTTAGTTTCTTGTCCCTTAGGAGATTAGTTCCCTTTTCAGATCTTCAGTTTCACCATCTGTTTCTCCAGGATTCAGAATTTTTCTTACGTCTAAAGCTGCTTCTAAATCTAAATCTGTGATCTATTTACTGGTTGGTCACTTTTGTTACTCCTTAAAATCACCCTCCAAGGGCAGTCACTGATTCATCCATTATTTCATCCCTGCACAAAAATTTAATTCTGCTCAGCAAAGTCTACCTGGGGCAATGAATATGGTGGCACATATCCTATACTTTTGCTTCAGAAGACATAGTCTGGTGACTTCCCTCAGCTGAGAGGCAATCTATGGAAATTCACTCTAGGGGACAATTTGGAAAATTCCAAGTTTTACACTGGCTTTGGACATTACAATGATTTCAGAACATTATGTGGGAACATGTAGAGTGGAGTAAGAGTTTGACTACCTGAATTTAAATCCCAGCATCACCATGGATAATCTCTGTGATGATGGGCAAATTATGTCAATGTTTTAAGCTTCAGTTTCATTACTTGTAAAGTGGTGGAAATAATCCCACCTTAATCTATTTACCTCTCATAGTTCTGAAATGAAATAATGCATATAAATTATTTTTAAAATGACAAAGCACTAAATAATGGATCTTTTGCTAATCACCATCACCTTCAGCATCATTATTATATTCCTGCTGCATCAGTTACCAGTAAAGTGCTCATTTCTCTTCTCCACCATTCATGCACCATTCCAAGTGTGCTACTGAGTTAAACTCAAGGTCTCTACTTTCCATCATCTTTAGACAAAATTCTAGGAGGCCAAGTACCTTGGCTGTGGAAGGAAATTGTTATAAATCTAAAACTTAAGTCATATGTCAGCACAGATTGTTGTCATTGATGTTGAAGATGAAGGGAAAAAAAAACTTTCTCATCTTCAAGTGTAGCTAGATGTCATCTTTCTTAGTAGAAGAAAACAAGAGTAATAACTGAAAATCTTCATGCAATGTAATGTGGGGAATAACTTCAATCTCTGCTATATGTGAAGAATGTACAGATTCCTCCTCAGGGAAGGATCAATAATGGAAAGGAAAACTGGTCAACGAGAGGGAGGAAGAAGCATATCTTGTGGCTTCTATCTCTGCCATCTCTTTAGAATCCATTTCTCCTATTATAACATTCTGTTAATATTTCACTTATTTTACAATATACAAACTGATTCCTTATATAACTTGATGAGATAGGCAGAATAAGATTATCTTTTATTTAAAAATAAAGGAAACTGAGGATCAGAAAAGTGAAATGTCTTTTTTTTTTCAGGTAACACACCTGAGGGGGATCAGAGAAGGGAAGTCAAGTCAATTGAAAGACTTTGCCTTTGGAGTTAGACGATACAAGGTCAAATCACACTCCTCACGTTTACTACCTGAATGATCTCAGAGAAGACTCATTTCCTTGGTTGCTTCAGTTTCCTCCTGTGGATGGTCTTTGAGGTATCTTTCAACTCTCAGCCTATGTTCCTATGATTGCCATTCAGTTCTCTTTCCACTCCATCATGTGCCATTGCAAGGACAAATGTCACTCCCCCCCACCTTCATGTTTTCTGGAACATTGCAGTAGATTGCTACCCAAGCTTCCTATCTCCATTTTTACATCTCTCCAGCCCACCCTCAACACAATTACTGGATTCATGTTTCTCCTGAACAGTTCTGATAACTTCACTCTCCTGATTAGAAGTCTTTCATAGCTCCCCATTGCCATATAACGAAATCCATTTTAGTCTATGTTTTTACTACTACCCTGTGGCTGCAATTTGCTTTTTCACCCTTAACATATACTCTTGTGATTGAGGCCAAAATGACTATTTTCCTGCTCCCATAAATTTGTAACATGCTTTCAAACTTGTTTACCTTCAATAATGATGGTAATGTTTCCAAACAATAGCTAATGTGAGTGAGTGAATGTGTGTGTGTGTGTGTGTGTGTGTGTGTGTGTGTGTGTAGTTTGGTTGTTCTCCCATTGTATCCAACTCTCGGTGACCCAATTTAGTGTTGTCTTGGCAAAGATTTTGGAGATGTTTGCCATTTCCTTCTCCAGTTCATCTTACAGATGAGGAAACTGAGACAAACTGGATCAAGTGCGTTGCTTAAGGTTACACCACTAGTAAGTGACCTTGAATTTTATCCATTGTGTCACCTAGCTGTGTACATACATACATACATACACATATATGCACACATATGTATGCATGTATATGTGTGTGCATGTGTATACACACACCACAGGGCTTATATCCCCAAGGATATATGTGTGTATATATTATGTATACATGTATGTATATGTGTATAAATGTATGTGTACTGTATATATGTATGTGTGTTCATATGTATTGAGAGAGAGAGACAGACAGAGAGAAAGAGGGCTTCAGAGACAGACAGAGACAGAGAGAGAGAGACAGAGGGAGACAGAGACAGACAGAGACAGAAAGAGAGAGACAGAGAGACAGAGAAAGAAGAGAAGGGGGGGGAAGCTGAAAATAGGAACACAAAATTAGATTTACACAATGTAATGACTATTGGCTAACTTCTGTGTGAAATAATCAAGATCAACATAAAAACCAAAATGTTCTTTGGGAAGGATAATCAGCTATAACAGCCTGGTGAATATGGCAAAATTATGCCAACTTATTTACAAAAATTGAGAGGTTTATGATAACATTACAAGGCAACATTATTGACACCAGAAATTATAGAAAGGTGTCCAGAGTTAGGAATCAATATAGAGTTTGTGAAGAAATAGCATATATTGTGCAAAATTTCATTTCAGTTAGGAAAAAAAATATTGAATACCTATAAAGATGTGATTAAGTTTTAAGAATCATACAGCAAAATCCTTCTGGTTCCTCAGAAAGGAAAGAAAGGCCTGGGTGTTAATATGATCCTCCAAAGATCTCTGAGAATGTAATTTATGAAGTATGGTTATAGTCACAACATCATCACAGTCATGAGATTGTCATCCACAATTGCCCAGACAGAACAACTATCTGTAAAACTGTAATAATGTTTTTAGAATATGTCATCAAACCAAATACTCATCAAATCCAAAGTATGTAGAGTGAAACATAGCTCATATAGAGATACCTAGGATAATTCATAAATACATACAAATAATAGAGATACCTCATTCTATCTATCTATCTATCTATCTATCTGTCTATCTGTCTGTCTGTCTATCTACTTACAAACATCCTGGCAGATACTGTAGTTATCTCAAAAATAGTTTGAGTGAACTTTAGAAAGATGGACTTTTACCTAACCTCTTTTGAGGCAACTATAAAAAGAAATCATTTTCTTCAGTAGACCACTGGGTATTAAACATAAAATTCAGTCAGCAAATTAAAAAAAAAAAAATTAAGTGCCTACCAATGTGTCAAGTACTATAGTAAGTTCTGTTTTTATAAAGAAAGGCCAAAAGCAATCCCTGCTCTAAAGAAATTCATAGACAAATGGAGAATACAATATGCAAACAATTCTGTACAAACAAGATATATAAAGGGCAAATTGGAAGTACCTGACAAAGGGGTAGAATGACACTAGCAATAAGAGGAATCATGAAAGACTTGCTGGCAATGTTTTGACTTGAAAGACTTGAAAGAAGCTGGGGGAGCTAGAAGACACAAAAGAGGAAGGAAGGAATTCTAGGCTTGGTAAGCAACCAGTGAAAATGCCCATAATCAGGAGATGGAAAGCCTTGTTTGAGGAAAGCCAAGGAGGGCAGTGTTGCTCGAATTTAGAATACTTGTGTGGGCTTGGTAAAAGGTTGTTGTTCACTTATTTAAGTCATGTCTGAATCTTGATGACTCCATTTATGGCTCTGTTGCAAAGATACTGGAGTGGTTTGTCCTAAAACAATTTAAATGGAAGTGATTCACTTTCTTGGCGTTACGCTGGTAGACTGTCCAGGATTCACAGTGCTACATAAACAAGGCCAGCACACCTACTCTGCCAGCCTTCAGTCTGGTAGTCAGTCTAATAGCTTTTCTCCCCCAAATTTCCTTCAGGGCCTCCCAAACAGTGAACTAGCTCTGGCAATGTGTATATCAGCCTTATTATCAATGTGCATATCTCTAGAAAGTATACTGCTAAGGTAAGCAAACGTATCCACAACATTGAAAATGTCTCAATTTGATGACTAGTGTTATCCAACATATATTATTGTAGCTGAATCTGATTTTCTACATGTAGATTTAAATTTTGTCCATAGTGTGCGTGTGTGTGTGTGTGTGTGTGTGTGTAAAATATAATGTAAAATATATATGTGTGTAAAATATATATATATATATATATATATATATTTTGCATAAGGAACAAGTTCTTTTTATATTTGTACAGAATTGACAGTTTCAAAAGTGAGTTCAGGGAACATTAAGTGTAATCCATTTCTAAAAATGAATACCACAGCAATATACTTGGAATGGAGTCTTTGAGCATTGCTTGAAGTCTTTGAGTAAGTGAGAACTCACTATTTCCTAAGGCAACCCCCTGTACTTTGGAATAGCTTTCTTTATTAAGAAGCCTGAAATCCAACCCAAAATGACACCTTTCTAATTTCTACACACTGCTGCCGGTTTTTCCCTGTGGAATCTAATAGAACAAAACTAAACCCTTTCCTTGAGGCAGCTAGGTAGAGCATAGAGCATCAGATCTGGAATCTGGGAGACCTGAGTTCAAATTTGGCCTTAGACATTTACTTCCATGTGATCTCTGGAAAGCTACTTATCCAATCAGTGACTCTGTTTTCTTATCTTCAAACGGGGATAATAATAACATTAAAAGGGTGGAGTGAAGATGACAGGGTAAAAGCAGGGACTTGTTTGAGATCCCCCCAAACACCTCCAAATACCTGTAAAAATGACTCTAAACAAATTATAGTGCAGCAGAATCCACAAAATGACAGAGTGAAACAATTTTCAAGCATAAATCCACCTGGAAGCTCTGCTAGAAAGGTCTGTTGCACCTGTCTGACAGAGACACAAAGTCCAGCATGGTCCATACTGGCACAAATCGGACTGAAGAAGGCCTAGGCACTGAATTAATGGCAGTTGTGGTGGTTTCCAGACTTCTAAACCCACAAATGCTAAAGACAATTTAGAACGTCAGTAGGAAAGGTCTGTGGGACTAAGGTGAGAGAAGGGCATAGTTTGGCCCCAGTCCCAAATTAGCAGAGGCAGTGACAGTGGGGACAGTGACACCACCAGCAGTAGCAGCAACAATTGCTTCCAGATCTCTTTGTCCACAGATGCTGACACAGATTCAGTGGCTCATCAGAGGGTAATTGCAGGAATTTCATTGTTGGTCCTGAGGCAGGATACTGTTTTTTTTTTAACTTGCCTGTGTTTGGGTTGCAATCCTAGGGTGAGAAGGAGCAATGGCATGGTGGAGGTTGTGGTAGCAGTAGAGAGGGAATCCTCCTCACAGTTTCAAGGCAGAAAAGAGTGCTTGTGGTCACTCAGAGAGCAGAGAACAGAACAGGAAAGGAGTAAATACAACTCCTCCATCATGGAAAGCATGAAAATTTATAGGTCCCTAAAAGTATCTCTGAAAATAGGCACTCAAAAACCCTGAAGCTTGGAATAGTATACTCTCCACACTGGAAGCAGAGTACTACATTAAAACAGAGGTAAAAAATTAAGTAATTGGCTGGAAAAATGTGCAAGCAGCATAAAAACATTAAATGATAGACTTACTTTGAGGATAAAGAAGATCAAAACATACAACCAGAAGAAAACCACAAACTCAAAGCTCCTACATCCAAAGACTACAAGAAAATATGAATTGGTCACAGGCCATGGAAGAGCTCAAAAAGATTTTGAAAATCAGGTAAGGAAAGTAAAGGAATGAGAGTGATGCAAGCAAATCTTGAAAAATAAGTCAATAGCTTGTTAAAGTAGACCGAAACAAATCCTGAAGACAATAACACCTTTACGAATAGAGTAACCAAAGCAAAAAAAAAAAAAACAAAAAAAAAAAACTTTTGGAAAGGGATGGCGGCAGAGTAGAAAAAAGAATGAGTGGGGGCTGGATAGGATAGAGAGTTTATAGTATGTCTATCACAATATAACTACTATGAAAACATTTTGCGTAACTACGCATATACAACCTATATCGAATTACATGTATTCTCAGTGGATGTGGGTGAGGAGAGAAGAAGGAAAAGAATATGGATATCAAAGTCTTAAAAACAAAAGTTAAAAAAAAACATTTATTACATGCAACTGGGAAATAAGATATACAGGTACTGGGGTATAGAAATCCATCTTGCCCAACAAGGAAGTTAGGGGGAGGATGGGTATATCAGCAAGCATCCTAGCATGCCCAGGACGGCTGCTTGCACAGGTTCTTAGATCTGCTTTTCTAAATTAATGCAACTCAAAATGGGTTAACAATCTTACTTTAATCAATCAAACATATATCATTTACCTAGTTCAGGGGAAAAAGTCAAAATCCTGAACTTCAGAGAATAAAAACAGAAAATAAACAGCAGTTACAAGCAGACAAAGAAACAGATCAGCAGACAGAACTTTCAGCTGTCTGACTACTACATCCATACCTAGTTATTTATCAGAGAGGGAAGCACCAACATCTGGGTTTTCAAAGCCAGGGGGCTCAACGGCTGCCCAAAGTCTGGTCTGGCCAAATCACACAACTTTTTCCAAAGTGAGCTCCAAATTAAAAACTCACATCAGGGTATATATAGCCTTCTCCTAGATCAGAGAATGTCACAATCCTCTTGACCAACTGCCCAGTCACAAAGTAATAAGGTATGGGCATTCCTGAAAAGCAAGCTTCCAACCACAAGTTCCATGTGACCACGTTCAGCTTACTAGGGGGCTGATTACATTTGCAAATCAGGGAAGGTTCTCAGAGTCACTTAAGCCTATCAAAGGGCATAGGGGCAAGGGATATCTTCAGATTTCCATAACAATGGGGGAGGATGTAAGAGAGAGCAGATTGGGGGAAGGAGTATTTAGTAGGTTTGCTATTTTGGAGTGGGGAGTAGGGGAAATATGGAGAGAAAATTTTTAACTCAAAATCTTATAGAAAATTGGAAACTAAAAATAAATAAATAAATTGGGGAAAAGTAGACTAATCTCAATGGCAAAAGAATCAATGAGGAGAAGCCAATGAGGAGAAGAATGCCTCAAGGAGTAGATTTTGCCAAATGGAAAAGTAAGTCCAAAAATGCACTGAAGAAAATAATTCCTTAAAAAATAGAATGAAATAAATGGAAGCTAATGGTGCTATGAGAAATTGAGAAATTATAAAACAAAATCAAAGGAATGAAAAATAGGAGACAATATGACATATCTCATTGAAAAGCAACTGACCTGGAAAATAGAACTAGGAGAGATAATTTAAAAATTCTTGAACTGTGTAAAAGTCATGGTCTAAAAAAGAGTCTAGGTGTCACCTTTCAAGAAATTATCATGGAAAACTGTCCTGATATTCTAGAACCAGAGGGGAAAATAGAAATTGAAAGAATCCACTGATCACCTCCTGAAAGAGAACTCAAAATCAAAGCTACCAGGGATATTATAGCCAAATTCCAGAGTTTCCATATCAAGGAGAAAATACTGCAAGTATCCAGAAAGAAACAATTCAAGCATGAAAACACAATCAGGATAACACAAAATTTAGTAGCTTCTACCCTAAGGGATAAGAGGGCTTGGAACATGATATTCCAGGCTGTAAAAGAGTTATAATTAAAATCAAGAATCACCTACCCAGCAAAACTGAGTATAATCAAAACTTCAAGGGGAAAAAAAAATAAATATCCAATGAAATAGAGGACTTTTAAGCATTCTTGAAGAAAAGCCCAGAGCTGAATAGAAAATTTGATTTTCAAATACCAGACTGAAGAGAAGCATGAAAATGTAAATAACAAATTTAAAATCAAAAGAGACTTATTAAAGCTGAACTATTTACATTCCAAAATGGAAAGATGATATTTGTAACTCATGAGACCTTTCTCATTAGTATGGTAGTTGTAGGGAATACATATATAGACAGAGGGCACAGGGTGAGTTTAATATGAAGGATTGATATCTAAAAATGAAATTACGTTATGAGAGAGGAACATACTGGGAGTAGGAGAAAGGGACAGGTAGAATGGAGTAAATTATGTCTCATAAAAGAGTCAAGAAAAAAGCTTTTACAGTGGAGGGAAAGGGGTGAAGTGTGAGGCAATGAGTGAGCCCTACTCTAATTAAGTTAAGGAGGGAATGACATATACACTCAATTGTGTGTGAAACTCTATCTTACCTTATAGGAAATTACATGAGAAGGGGGTGGTTATAGAAGGTAGAGTAGATTTGTGGAAAGGATAATCAGTAGCAAATATTTTTTTAGGAGTGAACACATCAAATAAGAGGATAGAATAAATGGTGGGGGGGGGAGCAGTGTAATGGTCATTAATTTAGCAGATACTTGGTCCTTAGTAACTAAAGGCTAAGTACTTCTGTGAAAGAGGCAGAGGGTGTGAACTCTGTCTATTGTGTTAACAGAGGGCATGAACTCTGTCTTCTGTTGCTGATGTGGCAGGAAGGGCTTGTCTGAGACAGGAGGCCAGTGTGTGTATATAGGAAGAATTCCAGAGACAGAGAATCAGAATGGTGGCTCCTGGTGGAGGAATAATCCTGGAGGCTGAAGCCAGCTGAGAGACAGAGGGAGAGAGAGAGAGAAAAAGAGAGAGAGAGAGAGAGAGAGAGAGAGAGAGAGAGAGAGAGAGAGAGAGAGATGGGGGGAGCCAAGATGGCAGAGTAAAAGCACAACCTTGGTGTAAACTCCAGCTCCAACTACTTCCAACACCTGTAAAAAAAAATGACTCTAAACAAATTTTAAAGCTACAGAACCCGCAAAGAGACTGAGAGAAACAAATTTCCTCTGAAGGCAGCCTGGCAGACTGACAGGAAAGGTCTATATAACCTGGGAGACTAGCACAGTCCCCTGTGAGCTTTTGATTCTGGCCCTTGGTGGCCCAGATGGGCCAGAGCAGAATTCAGGAGAATGAACCACCAGCAGCTGTGGTAGTTTCCAGACTTCTCAATGCATAAAGGCCAAAGAAAAAATAAAAGATCAGTTGGGAACTCTCTGTTGAAAGGGTGAAGGAAGAGCATGGTCTGGCCCCTGCCACCAGGGCTAGAAGTGGCAGAAGCATGGAGGCTGCAGCTGCTGCTGTGTGGCTACTTCCAGAGCTCCTGGTCTTCAGATTGTAGTGGGACCATTCAGAGGGTAATCACTCTTACTTTGACTTGCTGGGATCTAGATTGTGATCTTGGGTAGTGGTCCTGGAGTGTGGGCCCAGTCTACTTGAGCATGTGGGGGCTGTAGAGAGGGCAACCAACTAATACCTTGGGCAGCTGCAAAAACCCCAGTGATTTTGAAAAAAAAAGCTCTCCCCATTCTGAAAGCATTTCTCTACCATAGCAAAGACCTCAAAAGTCAAGTAATTGGCAAGATGAACAAGCAGAGGAAGAGCAATAAGACCATACAATCATTTTTGGGGGACAGTAAGGATTAAAGCATGAAACTAGAGGAGGACAATGAAGTCAGAACTCCTGCACCAAAAACTTCCAAGAAAAATGTGATCTGGTCACAGGACATGGAGGAGCTCAAGGAGGATTTTGAAAATCATATAAGAGAAGTGGAGGAAAAACTGGGAAGGGAAATGAGAATGATGTAAGAAAATCATGAAAAGCGAGTCAACAGCCTGCTAAGGGAGACCCAAAAATACACTGAAGAAAATAACACCTCAAAAAACAGACTAACTCAAATGGCAAAAGAGGCCCAAAAAGCCAATGAGGAGAAGAGTGCCTTATAAAGCTGAATTTGCCAGATGGAAGAGGAATTTCAAAAACTCACTGAAGGCAATAATTACTTCAAAAATAGATTGGAACAATTGGAAGCTAACGACTTTATGAAAAATCAAGATGCTATAAAGCAGATCCAAAAACATGAAAAAAAATAGAAGGCAATGGGAAATATCCCATTGGAAAAACCACTGACCTGGAAAATAGATCCAAGAAAGACAATTTAAAAATTATTGGACAACCTGAAAGCTATGATCAAAAAAAGAACTTAGACACCATCTTTCAAGAAATCATCAAGCAAAATTGCCCTGATATTCTAGAATCAGGAGGGAAAATAGACATTGAAAGAATTCACCAATGAAATCTTGAAAAAGATCCCCAAAAGAAAACTCCTAGGAATATTATGGAAAAATTCCAGAGTTCCCAGATCAAGGAGAAAATGCTGCAAGCAGTCAGGAAGAAACAATTTGAATACTGTGTAAACACAATCAGGATAACACAGGCCCTAGAAGCTTCTACATTAAGGGATTGCAGGGCTTCAAATATGATTTTTTGAGCTCAAAGGAGCCAGTATTAAAATCAAGAATCACATGCCCAGCAAAACTGAGTATAATGCCTCAGGGGAAAATATGGTTATTCAATGAAATAGAGGATTTTCAGACATTCTTGATGAAAAAACCAGAGATGAACAGAAAGTTTGACTTACAAATAAAAAAGCAAGAGAAGCATGAGAAGGTAAACAGGCAAAATAAATCACAAGGAACTTATTAAAATTGAACAATTTACATTCCTACATGGAAAAAGGATAATTGTAACTCATGAAACTTTTCTCAATATGAGATTACTTGAAGGGAATCTATATGTATGTATGTATGCATGTATGTATGTATGCATGTATGTATGTATGTATAGGAGGGTATATATGTGCACAAATATATATGTGAGTATGTACATATGTGTGTACATGTATAAATAAATGGAGGGCACAAGTTCAGTTGACTATGAAGGGATGACATCTAAAAATAAAATTAAGAGGTGAGTGAGGAATATATTGGGAGAAAGAGCATGGGAGAGATTGATTAGGATAAAAGATCTCATATAAAAAAGGCAAGAGAAAACTGTTACAATCGAGGTGAAGATCAGGAAGGTGAAAGGGAATGGGTCAACTTTACTCTCATTGAATTTGGCTTAAGGAGTAAATAACATATACATTCAATTGGGTGTCTTACTGCTACAGGAAAGCAGGAGGGAAGGGGATAAGAGGAGGGGGATGATAGAAGGGAATGCAGATTGGGGGAGAGATCTTTTAGAAGCAAACACTTTTGAAAAGGGATAGGGTCAAAGTAGAAAACAGAATAAGTGGAGCCATCATAGGACAGAGGGAAATACAGTTATTCTTTCAAAATATAACTACTATGGAAATGTTTTATATAACTATACATGTGCAACCTGTATGGAATTGCTTGTCTTACAAGTGGGAGTGGGTGAGGACAGAAGAAAGGAAAGACTCTGGAACTCAAAGTTTCAAGAACAAATGTTATTTATTTGTTTTTTTTAACAAGCAATCGGGAAATAAGATATATAGGTATTAGGGTATAAAAATCCATCTTGCCCTTCTGTAAAGTTGGGGAGTATGTGGGGAAGGACATAAGAAATAACAGATTGGGGGAAGGGTTATTCAGTAGGCTTCCTGTTTTGGGGTGGGTGGTAGGGGAAAGATGGGGAGAAAAATTTATAACTCAAAATCTTATGGAAATAAATGTTGAAAACTAAAAATAAATAAATAAATTGCAGAAAAAAAAGAATAAATGGGTGTGGGATAGGATGGAGGAAACATAGTTTTTTCATAAGTCGACAATTATAGAAGTGTTTTGCATGACTACACATATATAACCCAGGCTAATTGTTTCCCTTCTCAATAAGGGTGGGTGGGGAGGGAGGAATAGAAAGAACTTAGAACTCAAAATAAAAAAAAAAAAACAATGTTAAAAATTGTTTTTGCATGCAACTAGGAAATAAGAGACTCAGGCAATTGGGTACAGAAATCTATCTTGCCCTAGAGGAAAAAAAAAAAGAAAAAAGGAAGGGAAATAAGAGAAGGGGGGCAGTAAGAGAAGAGAAGACAGATTGGGGGAGGGGTATTCAGAATTCATGCTATCTTGGAGTGGGGGAGAGAGAGAAGGAGAGAAAATTTGGAACTCAAAATCTTGTGGAAATGAATGTTGAATATAAAAAATAATTTAATTAATAAAAATGAAAAAAATAAGAATATTATGAGTAATCTTAATTTCACATCATATGGTATAGTATAGAATAATGTGGTACCATTCTGTGTTATAGTGTTGGGCAGAATTGTATAGCACAGAATAGCATAGCATGGTATCGTACCTTAGTGTTATCATATCATATTTTATCAATATTGACACAAGGCTCTGATAAAAACAAAATCTCCCATAAAAATTCTGTGAATGCAATTAGGGAAGGTGGAAGGGTATTCCACTCCAGGCAGGGAAAGACAGAGTAAGAGAAGAGAGATGAAGTGTTGTGTGTAAGGAAATAAAAAAAGTCTAGTTGGTCTAGAAGGTCATAATATGACCCTCACCTTCCATCTGGTTCAGCAAATGCCAGAAGGAACAAAAAATAAAAGGATGCCCTACACAACATGGACAATAATGATCATATTGTGTTTGCCTAAAGACTGCCATTAAGGGGTAACTTACAAGCACTCTTATAAAGATCATTCAGGGCAGCTAAGTGGTAAAGTGTATAGACAGTTAAGCCTGAAGTGAGGAAGACTCATTTTACCCAGTTCAAGTCTGGCCTCTTTCACCTACTAGTTGTGTGACCCTGGACAAGTCACTTAACCTTTTTTGCCTCTATTTCCTCAGCCATAAAATGAGATGGAGAAGGAAATGACAAACCACTCTATTATCTTTTTCAAGAAAATCCTAAATGGGGTCAGGAAGAATCAGACATGACTGAAAATTGACTGAACAACAAAGATAATTTTATTATTTTCAGTATCCTTCTTCATCTGATGAGGGTAGGAGGTAGCATGTCCAGGAAAGACTTCTATAAGCAGCTGACACTGAGACTGGGAACCACTGTCTTTTGTCCTTAGAATTCCTTCAAAGAAAACTCTCCATCATTTGCCATTCCTGTGTTTTTATGACCCAAAAAATGTTTGACTGCTTTGACTCCAAAACAACTCAGATATCCTGAGGAATTTTCCAAGTTTCCTAAGGAAGAGTAAATGTTCAAACATATTCAATTCCACAATCAACAGAATTACAGTCACCATCAATGCTATGCTTATACATACATAGAGACAGACAGACATAAATCCATATATATATATATATATATATATATATATGTATATATATATATGTGTATATATATATATATATATATATACATCTATACATATATAATTTTTATTTCAGTCTTTTAAGACAGCTAGATGGTATAGTGATTACAGTGCTGGGTCTTAGGTCAGGGAGACTGAAAATACTTATGAACTATGTGATCCTGGGCAAGTCACTTAACCTCAGTTTCCCTCAGTTTCATTCATTGTAATATGAGATAATTAAGAGTACCTACCTCCCAAAGTTGTTGTGAGGACCAAATGAGACATTCGTAAAGCATATAGTTCAGTAACTGAGACATGAAATGCATTTTATAAATTCTGGTTTTCTTCCTTCTTAATTGGTTGGATACTTGTTCCTTTACTTAGATCACAAACATCCTAATAGATTCTTTTTTTTTAATTTACTTTACTGTGTTGATTTTGTAATATCTTGATTAATTTTATAGTAACTTATTTCATTATATGTTATTTGTTATTTATTAAGTAATCAATCCTTACCTAATAGTTCTGTTGGTAATGAACCTCTCTATGTTTATCTTATCTGTTCATTAAGTATCTTGCCCAGAATTATACAGATAGCAAATACTGGAGCTGAAGGGGTGAACGCAAGTCGTCTCATGGCAAATCCAAATCTGTTTGACCTGCTGCTTCTCCAAAGATTTACAAAAGAATAAGGCAAGGAATGTTTAAATCAATAGATCTTCTATTATAGATGTGTTGTAGTTCATATGAAAGAGAACCCAAGGACTGACTTATCATATTCTGGAAACAGAGCATGGGGGAGCTAGAGAAAGGAGTTTTAGGGCAAAGCAATTCCATTCGTTCTCCCTCAATCATGGGAGAAACAGGCAGATGCTAGACCTTAGCTGGGATGATCTTCAGACTGTGGAAGGAAGAGGCAGGCATTCATTGGGGAAGGGGGTGATCCAGGAAGAGTGGCATATCCCACGTGGAGGCATGCCAAACCCTTTTGAGTGTTGCTCATTCACTTTTGGTGTCCACTCAACTCTCACTTGGATTGAGCAGGCTAAAGTAGATTTGAGGGTAACTGATAGGTCTCAAATGCACTTTAAACCCATCAGTGAGTAAGGCAATGTCTATGCTCTGGTAGAATGTGTAGATGAGAATAATTTATTCCAACAGTCTTGAAGGTGGCTGAAGCAGGTGTTGTGTAGTGCTTAGAGATTGGTCAGACACTGGAAATACCAAGATCATTGACTGTATTCTAGGCCATTGACAATCATCTTGGCTTTTGATTTTATGCTGGACTTTGATGACACTGAAAGAAAGGATAAGGATTTTACACAACTTTGCCACACTTCAATCCAATTCAGACATAAGTAAAGACATTACTTGTGATTATCATTGGTCCGCTTTGAAAATGAAAGATGTACAATAACAATTTCTACCAATCTATTGCCAAGTTCTATTTTACCTTTGTAACTTCACATTCATATCAGAAAAGGTTTTTTTTTTTTTCTTCTCTGACATTTTCATCACCTTGTCACATGTTTTTCCCACCTCAGATTTGGACTACGGCAATACCCTTCTTGTGTCTGCTCACATTAAATCTCTCCCCACTCCAGTCTCTCCTCCACTCAACAGCCAAAATAATCATCCTGAAGTGCATGGCTGACTATATCATTCCTTTTCAGTTAATTCCAGTGACTCCCTATCACCAATAGGAGCAATACAAAATCCTCTTTTTGACATTCAAAGTCCTCCATAATCTGCCCTCCTTGTCTTCAGTATTATGCCTTACAGCCCAGGTACTCAGTGATCCAGTGAAATTGACCTCCTTTATATTGCTCACATAAGACACTCTCTCTCAGCTTTCAGCATTTTCACTGTCAACATGCCCCTCATGCCTGGGATATTATTCCTCATGTCTGCTTCCTGGCTTCCCTGATTTCCATCAAGTCTCAGCTGAAATCTAATCTTTTAAAGGAAATTTTCTCAGTCCCCACAATGCTAGTTGCTTCCCTCCATTGATTATCTCTGAATTATCCTGTCCATATCTTGTTTATACGCAGCTATTTGCATGGTATCTCTCATTAGCCTATGAGCTCCCTGAAATCAGGGTCCAGCTTTTGCCTTTTCTCTTTTTTCTTTCTGTATCCCCAACGCTTAGCACAGTATCCAGCACATAATCCATGCTTAGTAAATATTTATTGGCTAACTGAGTCTTAAACAATGGTTAGAGATGCCTGGGTCCCTTGTCATTTCTACATATTTGCTTTAAGTACTGTTATATATATAAAGCGACATGTAATGTCTTTTTAAGTCTCAGGGTCTTTAAAAAGAAGGAAACCAACTCTATTTCCTCTTTGTATAACTTTAATCAATAAAAAGCCAATCCTCATTTCTGACTTTATGAATAAGACAAAAAGCTTCCATTAGGTCAGTAGAAGCAGGAGGTAGAGGAATTTTCAGAAGATTTGACTAGTAAGACTTGGACACAGGGTAGAAGGGTCATGACATTGAATATCTCCTATTTACTCTTTCTTATGAAACATGCCATAACCGGGAAATTTAAGGCAAGATCAGTCATTTACTGAAGACCTGAATGGTATCTGAAAACTTTCAAGTCTAGAAGGGGAAAAAAAAAAAAAAAATCAGGAACTTAGCTTTGCTTGCAAAGCCTTCAACAGCCCAGGTCATATCCATATCACAAGAATTTTAGTGGAGGTTTATTTTGTGTTTTCCTATTCCTCTGATGATTGGAGTTCCATTTTGGTATTCAACCCAACTCTATTAACCAAAACATTTGAAGCAACAAGAGGAGCCCCCTGGCTTAAGAGCAGACCATAAGAAAGAGTTTACCATATTTATGGTTTCATGTTCTTGCTTGCCCACTTATCTTGGGTGAATAGTGGTTCCTGAGATCCTAACACTTGAAATCAGAGAAGCATAAAATGAGCTCATATATCCTGGCTAAGTCTGCCTGTCTCCTGTCTCAGTCTTCTCATTAACTTTGTTCTTGAAGCCTGTATTCAAATACATTTACAACCCAATTAGTCCATTGTCTGGTGTATTGTCTTTTTTTATCCCCTCCCCCTTTCCTTCGAGTTCAAGGCTGTCAGGATGAGTAACATTTATGTCTACTTACTTCTGCAGGACAGGCTGTTCCTTTTCCTTCATTAACAGCCTCTTAAAGCAGTGTCTTTGCAAGTACAAAGAAATAAAGAAGCATATAATTATGCAGTGAATTTGATCAATGTAGACAGTCCCTCCAAAGAGATCAAGTCAGGTTTGTTTCTTTGATTGCAAGATTGTGTTTTTTTTTTGTGGGGGTGGGGCTTGTGGGGCAAGATAAGAAAAGGCATTTTAAATTTATAAATAAATGTATCATTTGGTATAGGTACAGAAAAAGGAACAGCCACATTGTTCTTGCATTGATCTTTTCATTGTTGTTAGTTTTTAAGTTCCTAGAATGGTAGGTGCTTTGGAAAATTGGAAGACTATCAAAATGGAATTTTCATGTGTTCAACCTCCTAAATCTGTTGCCTTTATTTTACCCTGTCCTTATTCACTTACTTTGCAGGTGCCTGGTGCCCACTTTCCTACATTTAAATCAGTTCAAAGAAAATTATCTAACTTCTCCCATACACTATGCAGTCCAAAGTTTAATTTTTTTTTTTTTTCCCCAAGGGTTTCTGTCTTTTAAACCTTGTCATAAAAGTATACGGTCAAAAATTCCTTGTATTCAGTTGGAAATCCACCTAGAAAGCTTCTAAGATTAATTTTAATTAACAAGTCTTTTCATTTGCCTCATAGTATTCCCAACTTTTTAGAGCAGGAAAGGACCTTAGTAATCATCTAGGCAGTGAAATTTATTGTATCATGGGGTCCTTCTGTCGGTTGGGTGGTGCTTAAGACATCTTAGAATAATGTTTTTAAGTGCATAATATAAAATGTATTTTTACAAAGTAAACTAATTTTATTGAAATACATTTTATCTATCTATCTATCTATCTATCTAATCTATTTATCATTTATCTATCTATTTGTCTGTCCATCAAACTATCTTTCCAACCATCCATCTTTCTATTAAAGTTCAAGGAACACAGGCTTATAAAAAGCTGTTCTAATCCAACCCCTTTTAATGTCACATGAAAAAAAGTGAAGTGCTATAAAGTCTGGACCCTCATCAGCTCATCTGTTAGGAGTCTGAAAGTAATGATAAAATATTTGATGATAGAAAATGAAGGCCAGAAGAAAAAGGATGTGTTTTTTCTCAATGTTGAGTATTGGAAGTCAGGGATGAAAAAGATTTTTAAAAATGATCTAAGAGATGAATAGTCAGTTAAGAAGGCTAAAGAGGTGGTGACTGAAATTATGGTGTCTGATGTGAATCCTACAGACTGTTGGGCAAGATGGAATAGTCCAAACAAAAGCCAGAAATGGTGAAGTTCAGGATATACTATGAGACAAATGAAAAGACTTTCAAAATAAGGAAAAGAATGAGGTTGAGTATTATATAATCATCTAATATGCTTATTAACCAAAATAGACATGGTAGAACACATACGTGTATATATACACACATATATCTATATATTTATCATGTGCATGCATGCTTTAATATAATGTATAGATAGGTATTCCTATATGTATATATGCACATACATACATATATGCCTATGGATACATAAATACATATACGTGCATATATCCGAGGGGGGGGGAGAGAAGAGTAGCAATTGAGACACCCAGAAATTCACATGCAAGAAAATCTAAGGGAAGACCTAGTCATTAAATGCTTGATCATTTATGTCTTTACACAAATGTCCAAAAGTTGGAGGGGTGGAGAACAAAACCAAACCAAACCTAGAACAAGTAGAGATCCTATTACCAAGAAGCCAATTTGCCCTCTATAGAGACCTGATATAATTACTCACAAGACAGGAGTGTAATTCTAGATGGGTATAACATAATGAAATAGAACTAGACAGGTAAATGTAAATATAGGGTAGCACTTCATATTGAGAAGGCAAACTCTGGTGAAGAAATCCAGGAACCAAGGTGGGGAAACATGATAGATCATATTTGGGTAAAAATTAATTCAGCAAAAAATAGGAGTGATTTTGGCACAATATTATATATACCACAGACCACCTGGGTCAAAAGTATAAAATAATGGGTAGAGAAAAGAAAACCTGTATCTCCCATAAAAACTTGATATTAGAGTGATGGAAGATGTCATTTTTCCTGAAATCAACTAGAGTACTATCTCTCTCTTGACAAGCCTTGTGGATGATTTAATCTGTCAGTTAGAGGAATCAATGGGTATATACTATACAAGATTTAATTCTCACTAACATTAAGATAGAATTGATGAGAACCTTGGGGGAAATGGCCCCTCCTAAAGTTAATGATAATGAACAAGCCTAACATATGCCCCAGAATTTGGGAAAGCAGATTTCAAATAGTTCATAGGAGGGATAAGAGGAATTCCACATGTTAAAATGCTAGAGTTAGCACATGGTGAATAGAAACTCTCAGGAATAACTCTGAATTTAAAATAATTAAAAACCCAATGAAGAAGAAATAAAACTATTTTTTTTAAATGAAATGAGCAGAAATTATCTGAAGAAACCAATGTCATTGCACCATTCACTCATTAATATTTTGCAAAGATATGTACAGAAATTTGAGGCAAGGCAGGCCACAAAACTAACATAACAGTGTAACATTTTCAATACTGTTAGTCTAAAGTTCTGAATGAGCTAATAGCTAGTTATAATAGCTAACACTTATTTAGCATTTTATGTATGCAAAGCACTTTACATGGATTATTTGATCCAAAACAGAAATAAAAAGCTATGAGCTAGATGCTTTGACATTGGTACCAGCTAAATGGTGCAGTGGGAAGAGCAATAGATTCAGAATCAAGAAGATTTGATTCTACACACCTTCTACAATACCCTTTTCATCTCTATCTTCTCATTTTACCTTTCCTTTCTTTCAAGTGTCAACTAAAGACTGGCCATCTTTAAGAAGACATGTTGTCTTCCTTTATCATAATGGCTTCCATTGGAGTCTGCCTCTAATTTCTCTGTATGCTGTTGATGTTGATGTTTTGTATTAGCTGTTTCTGTATTGTCTACCTTGATAGACCGTGTACTGCTTGAAATCAGGAATCGTTTCTCCCTTTCTATGTCATTCTTAGCACAGTACCTAGGAAATGCCAAATGTTTATTGAGTGAACGATTACAGTTATAGTTTCGCTGTTAACAGAACACTCACTGAGGAAACATGCTCTACCAGTCCAGGTACAATTCTTCTTGATAAATTGCCTGGAGCAATCATTCAGTTGCCTGGAGTAGTGATATCAAACTCAAATACAAAAGGATCACTATGGGCAATGAAATGACTTAGAAAACTACAAATTAACATTATCTATGGTGTATTAGATTAGTATTCTTGGTTAAATATTCTACAATTGCATTTTAATTTGGCCCCACCTTCAGGAGTGTTATACCCTCAAAGTTTTACAGCTCTGGCTAGAGCGCTGAGAATTTGAGCTATTTGCTCAGGATCATGGTCAATTTATGTTGGTAATAAGAGCTAAATCCAGGATTTTCTAAGTGTGGTCTAACTTTATCTACTATGCCATATTGTCTCTGAAGATGGGATTACATCTTCTATTTCTTTGAACCACACTTTACCATCCTAACCATGTTAGTGATGCATTGTTCACTGATTGTAACTTCTTAAAACCTGCATGTACCAAAAGACACATCTTCTAAATTCACCTCTTTCTCATGATACTACAAATAATAACGTGGACCAAGTTTCTTCAAGAATGTGCATGACTCTTTTGCTTCCCCTTTCATCTGAAATATGGATGACAAATGATTTTCATTGTTCAACACACATCTATGGTCCTTTTCAGTAGTCATTAGAATGCCAACAACAAGTATTGCCTGTCTGGTGACTCACTTCCCCAACTAGACTGGGTGTTCCCAGGACACTATGGTCCATATTTAAGTAATTCACCAAGTAATTAAACTCTTGTAATTTATAGGAGTTTCACTTGGAAATGTTTGTCCTGAGACCTTAATGTTTTACTGGCTCATTCCATGAGAATACTTCATGTCCAAAGGAGCAATATTGATTTTACTATATCTCCTTTTAAGACTTCATTTTCTTGTTTTACACTGGATTTAAATTTTAACCTGGTTTATACAGTTGGCTATATTTTAAAGCTTTAAAGAAATTACATTAAGATAATTTCTTTCCCCCAGGGCCATATATGTTTTCACTCATTTTGAAATGCCTCCCCTCTGTACTGGCACCAGGGCATCATAATTTTTTTTTTTCCTTAAATGACCACGTTTCTAGTGTACTCTCCAACTGTAAGGAGACCTAATTGCATTAATGGTGATAATATTTTAGAAAGTCAGTTCTGCCACATTTTGAAGGGTAAATGTAGGGTTGTTGGGCAAAGATGAAAATGTCTAATAATTAACATGACTCACCTCATTTTCCTATAAAAATCAGAGTCACAATTTGTTAGATCCTGAGTAGAATTTTAGTACAGACCTCTCATTTTGCATTTGAAGAGACTGAGGTCTAGAAAGAAGGAATTTGGCAAGGGTCACACAAGCAGTTATTGGCATAACTATAACTAGAATCAAGGACTTCTGATTCCTATTTACAAAAATGAAGAATTTAAGAAGTGGAAGGTGCTTTAATCTAACCCAGAGCTAAGTAAGAATACTCTAGACACCATATGTGAAAAGTGTTCATTTGTTCTCTGCTTGAAGACTTCAAATGAGAGGAAACCTTTAAAGTACCATGTGAAGTGAACAATTCCACTTTGGGAAAGATGTAATCATTGAGAAATTTCTTTGACATAATTTCCTTAGCCTAAATTTATCTCCTTATAACACACACACACACACACACACACCATTTAGCATTATGATATAAAAAAACTCTTGTAAAAGACAGTCTTTCAGGTACTTGAAGAAAGCTATCCAGTCCCTCCTAAATCTTCTCTTTTCTTTGCTAAACTTGGTTAAATTTTTCTTATGAAAGCCTCTGTGAGAATGTGGTCTGATAAGACTGGGTAACCTCTCTAATAAGATAAACCTGTAGGCTCCTTTTCTTTTTTGTTTATGCTTGTTTGTTTTTTGTTTTGTTTTAAAGTTACTAAAGCCTTAGCTTTCAAAAGAAACAATCTTTCAACTCAGTCAAGCTCCTTAGGAAATATCTTAGGCAAATTTGTTAATTGTTGGAATATAAAGCACTTAGTGAGGGCCAATGGGAAAATACTGTTGAGAAAGTAGGGAGGTCAAGGGCCATTATTCCATCTTAAATAAAAACTTTCAATGTAATCATACTGTTAATAAATCATGGGATATGTTTTATGTTGCATTGTCACTTTTTATCAAATGAAAAAATGTTTCTGATATACAGCAAACTATGGTTTTATCAGTAATTGAGGATTGTCAAACGAGAGTTAAGATTTTATGTCAGCAGAATTTGCCTAACGCAATCTACCACACTGACTGCACAACATGTGTGTGTATTCTAAGACAGTTTTCCTGTCTGCTTATGGTATGAAAAATGGCAGTGATGACACTAATAATATATAATCCTTCAAGGTTTGCAAAGTATAACCACTCTCTGAGGTTGGATAAATTATTATCCCCATTTTATGGATAATGGAGCTGAGTTTGAAAGAGATTAAGTGATTTGACTAAATTCACACGTTCAGTAAATATCCTAGATCTTCCTGATTTTAAATCCAATATTCTATCCACTGAAGGAAACTGGATTGGAACTGGTTATGCATACCAAAGGTTATTAAGGAGCCTAAGTATATCTTTGATCTTTCCTTGATCTGGTGGTGGTGAGTGAGGAAAGAATTGATGAAAGTCTTCAGGTAGGAAGCGCAAAAGTAGAAATGTCAGCTGACTGTCTGCTTCTTTCCCTAACACCTCACTATAAGTGTTGTAAAGATATCATTATATGCCCATATCACTGTGATTTGATTTTTCATCTTCAGTGAATGAATCTTAATATTAAGCCACATTAGCATCTGCCATTGTGAGTCTCTAAAGATCCAGGTATGATAGTTCACGTCAGGATTTAGCCCTGAAACATCTCTGTGGGATTCAGAGCAGCAGTAGATTGGATCCCAAAGTCAAAATGGCATTTTGTAAAAGTACTTTGCCCATCATCTATGCAGTATTTTGCAGTATGCCCATAATCTATAAGCAACAAGAAAATGAACTTGTTGAGGCAAATGACTCGTAAGAAAATATTATAAGTTTGAGGCCATTATTCCCAGAAACACTTGTGCTGTAGTAATTCCAGATTCTTAATTTCAGATACTTTTGTAAAAACTACTAAAAAAAAAAATCTTACTTTTGTTCTTATAGTATCTTCTCAACAATTATCCCACTGCAAAAGGTAATTCATATTAAATTGTGTAATCATACTCAACTACTAATTACTGAAGGAATCAGTAGTATTGTGGAGATACTAACTAACACTAGCAATTGATATGGCAAAGAACACAGCAGAATGGGGATTAAAGTCAAATATTGTTGCCAGTTTTTTACTCTCAAAGAGGACCTATGACATCAGGAGGGTGATGTCTTGACTTGCAAGTGAATTGGATTTAAGTGACTTTTCACAGGACTGTGCAAAGTCATCAGCCTCATTCTCTCCTCCAGACTCATCTGGGTCTAGTGACAAAACATAAGACAAGGTAACTGGAGATAACCTGGGATGAAGGCAAAGTAACTGGAGATAATCCAGGATGCAGTGGAGGACCTTGGCCTTTTAAGCTAAGGTCTTTCTTAGGTCCCATTTTATCTGAGGAAACACCTATTCAGGAGTTAAAGGTTAGGTGAGAATTGAGGGAAAAGATGGCCTAGTTGGCCTTCACAAAAGATTCATCCTGGATGGGGATGACTTTCAGAGTTTCTGGACAGAATGGAAACATTTGACAGATTCAAGTCAATAATATTAGACAGACCCCCCTTTTTCTGCTCAGAATTTTCTGCAGATCACTGAGGGAGAGATGTAGCTGTTAGCATTGCTCTGGAATCTTATTTGATGGTTTGGGTGGCAAATTGGATAAAGATTTTCAAAAATTCTAATGACTACAGATGGAAAGAAGGTGGGATTTTGTGTCAAAAGCTACATTTGAATTATAGCTCTTCTATTTATTACCTCTGTGACATTGGGTAAGTCATTTCATATTCTGGGGGCCTCCTTTCCTCATCTGTAAAATGAGGGATTAGATCAGAAAAAAGCAATTGAGAAAGGTCTATTAATGCTCTATTATGTGCCAGGTGGTAATAGATACTGAATGAGCTCTACCAGCTCAAAACTACTTATATTACAATCTTATGCTTCTTACAGCCCTCAAATTTGTTAGCTATAAAGATGCATAATAGTTGATTTTGTGTGTGTGTGTGTGTTTTCAGGTTTGTTAAGCATCTTTTTTTTATGTGAGCTAACAATAACCCTATGAAGGAGGTGTTGTATACCTATTTTAGATAAAATGAAATTGAGTTTTTGAGACTTGCCTCTGGTGCCACAACTAATAACTATCAGAGGCAGAATTTGAACCTCAATTCCTCCTGACTTTTAACTATTTCCTACCTGACTTATTCACCCACTGTGAAATGAGAAGCTGTTCAATACAATGTTCCTGTGCTAGGGATGCTTCCAGGACTATGAAGCTTAAGAACATGAGAGTCCTTTACTTTAGGCAA
Organism: Pseudochirops corinnae; assembly: GCA_028646515.1. Lineage (NCBI taxonomy): Eukaryota > Metazoa > Chordata > Mammalia > Diprotodontia > Pseudocheiridae > Pseudochirops > Pseudochirops corinnae. The sequence continues at coordinate 23,263,417 of CM053585.1, read as the reverse complement.
TTTATGGTCTATGTGGGGACATAAGGTGATATGGCCAATACCAGTAATGAACTAAGGTATATGTAAGGTATACATTTACAAGAAATTTGGAAAAGTATGAGGAGGTGAATAAGAGGAATGTGATGAAATGGAACATTTTGTTTATGCTACTTCTTTCATTCAAGCCTTCCTTCATTCACTCAGCAGTAATGCACAAAAAATGTATTTTTTTTCAAATTTCGTGCTTATGATTTCCATGGGAGTAGAAGTAAAGATATTGATGTAATGTTCATTTCACTTGCCTCACCCTCTCTCCCCAGCACCAACACTGCCTGCCAATGATATGTTAATTAAAAATATTTCCTAGCTCTTCTCATAGAACCCCTACTTTTGACTGTGTGGTCTTGGAAAGTCATAAGACAACATTTCCTTTCATGTATCTTATTAGGTAAGCTTTTCTCCAATTCCAGACAGCCCTACCTTCAGTCATTCTGAATTAGTGAGGTTTGACTATTTCTCAAGGCTTTATCACCATGGCACCAGAGTTTCTATGGAAATGCAACAATTCTCAAAGGACAAATTGAACAAGTCTGCCTTTTATTTTTCTTTCCATAATTATGACTCCCTTTGCCTAAAACAACCTGTTGACTTACAGCACTGTGGCAGCTCCAATATTTGATGACCCCTTCCAGACAGACATTTCCAGGAAATGTTCTGCATAGAAGCTAATAATACAGCTTGATATTTCACTTTTATATAGTTCTTACCACGTGTCATGTACTGTTCTAAGTACTGAACAATTAACATTTCGTTTGAAACTCACAATACCTGGAATTCAGTGCTATTATTTATTATTATCTCCATTTTACAGATGAGAAAACTGAGGCAGACAGAGGCTTAGTGACTTTCTCAGGGTCCTGGAGCTAGTAAGAGTCAGAGTTTAGATTTCAACTCAAATTTTCCTAACTTAAGGACTGGCACTCCATCTCTTGTGCCACTTAACTGCCTGATTATTGATCTCCTTGGCTGCTGCTTGCTTGGAGACAGAAACCTATAACCATTTCTTAGTCACCTGACGCATAGCATGACTCTTGGACTCCAGTATCACTTTGATCTTCTCCCCCACAAGAACTTTGAAATATGGCCCTGGAACCACCCTTGGCTACACATTATGAGCTTTCTCCTTATCTTACCCAGAACCGTGCCTTCATTTCATTTCCTGGGAATCAAATATAAGCCATGCTTTGTTTCAAGCTCCCCTTTATGTGTCATCTTCTCCTTATTATGATGAAAACTGTTTGAGAGGAGGGCCATCTTTATTTCCTTGGATTTGTATCCCCAGGCACAGTGCCCGCTGTACTTATTGTTGTTATTTCTATTATGCCTGACTCTTCATGATACTTTTTTTGGGGGGGGGGGTTTCTTGGCAAAGATATTGGAGTGGTTTGCTCTTTTCCTCTCCATCTCATTTTCCAGATGAGGAACTGAGACAAAGAGGGTTAAGTGACCTGCCAAGAGCCACACAGCTAGTTGGTGTCTGAGGTCATATTTGAACTCAGGAAAATGAGTCTTCCTGATTCCAAGGCCAGTGCTCTATCCACTACACCACCTACCTGCCTACCTGGTAAAAATGAAGTACTTACCTACACAAACCCTTCATATCTTTTAAGGCAGCGTTTGAGTCCCTCTTCACTTCTCTGTGTTGGATTTCTTTCAAATTAGATGAGGGAGTTGAGAGAGTTAGAAAGCAAGGATGGCATCTGGTTTGTAAGCCTGCCCAGCTTTTTCTTTAATGAGATGTACTTTAGGATGTAGAGACAAGATAGATATTCAGATATGATGCTCCTCAATCTAACCAGAAGAATTTTTACATGGTGATTCCCAGATGGTTTGAAGGATATGAACTGCCATAACACTCTCCTTGTCCAGCCACCCCATGGTGTCTCGGAGATTGCCCTACTGGAGATCTGGATATGAAATTGGTCCCTTCACTTAAATTATTACCTCTGTGAAGATCATTTTCAAATCTATATTTTTTATTCCTACCCTGTCCTCTCCTCATAAATCCAGTACATTTTAAATTGTTTTTTAGATATCTCTATCTGGAAATTCTACTAGTACTTCAAAGCCAACAGATTACAAATTGAATTCTTCATCTTGCTTTTGAAACACAGTGTGCTATGAAGGATAAAGTGATTTACTGGGGCCTCTGATGCTTTGTAGTTTTATGACCTTAAGGTAGTAATATAAACCATTGGTGTCAAATTCAAACAGAAACAGATCACTGTTAACTGCTTATTGATTTAGAAAACTACAAATTACCATAATTTTTGTTGTCTTTTTATTTATTTTCTTAAACATTTCCCAAACACATTTTAATCTGGTTTAGCCCTAGAGATTTGTGCATATGCCCTCTGCTAGCCTTGAGTTTGAACTCCTTCAATTAAACCTCCCTGGGGCATAATATCTGCAATACCAATCATGTAGGGTTGTTATGTGAGCCTAAGGTGGGAAACTATATGACCACAACAGAAAATTTACCATCTTATACTCTGGGGAGCCCAGGATAGGATGGAAGGAGGGAAAAGGAAAAGGGAATAAAAAGGGTAGAAATCCCCAATAGCAGAACTTCTTGCCCAGTAACTCTATATAATATTGGAGGAGATGGGTATGATTGTGGCACCATCATTCTACCAGTTTTAACATGGTTTAGAACTTCAAAGTCTTCTTTGTCACACCCTTCTTCCTCATTCCCTATGTCTAATAAGTTACCAACTTCTCTCAGTTTTTTATTTATAAAATTTCGTGAATCTATCTTCTGCAACAAACTAATAGTATAGCCACTATTTGTTTTTGTTGTCATTGAGTCATTTTGAGTTGCATCCAGCAATTTGTGACCCCATTTGGTGGTTTCTCAGCAAAACTATTGGAATGGTTTGCAATTTCCTTTTCCAGCCCATTTTACAAATGAGGAAACTGAGGCAAACAGGGTTAAATGACTTGCCCAGGGTCACACAGTTTAGTATCTGAGGCCAGCTTTGAACTCAGGAAAATGGGTCTTCCTGACTTCAGGCCTAGCATTCTAACCACTGTGCCACCTACCTGCCCCTGACAGACACTATTACTCAGGCCCTAAAATGAACTTGGCTATATTATTTAAATATTCCTATACTTGGTCTTAATGCCTCTAATCTCTTCCCCTTTCTAATTCAGTTTTCACCTTGCTGACTCTATAATCAGTGTAATGCATATGCCTACACTAATCAAAAATCATTGATCATCCCTACCCCAGCCATTTCTTGCCAAAGAAAGTATAAATTACTCATCTTGGCTTTCTTGGCCCTTTACCAGATTGTGTTCAGTTAGCCATGATCATTTTGCCAAATTTGTCGACTCTCTATTTCTGTCTTGTCCTTCATTTCACTGCCTTTGCGGATGTAATACCTCCTGTTGCAAATGAATACCATGTTCCCAACTCTTTCTCCATTTCTTGAAGTTCATTCCTTCCTTTAAGGCACAACTCAGCTGGCATTACTCCATGAAAATTTCCTAACCTATGAAGTTGAAAAGAATCCATTAAAATTTATTATAGCAGTTTATACAAGTCTTTACATTTAACTCATTTTACTTCATACCATACATAACTAATGATCCTCTCTCTTCCCAACTCCTTGAGAACTGCATCTATGTAATAGCTATCTTGTATTCTCCGACTGTCAGAAATGTGCCTTGACCATGAATCTTTTAATAAATTTTAATAAATGTTTGTAGAATTAAAATGAATATGGATATGGCCCCCAACCTCTGCCATTGGCGTCTTCTCTTTTTATTCTTTCTCCCTTGGTAAAGTTGCATAGCTTCAGTGATAATTTCTTGGCAAATTTGTATCTTCATCCTAAAGTTTTTCCAGCGTTCTATGTCACATGATCTGTCTATCTTATGAAATTATCATCTTCAAAACTGAATGGGGCATCTACTTCTCAGAATTTAATTTTTCTTCCATCATCTCTTTATATGGAAGCTACTGTAATTCTCCCGGTTTCACAAGCTCAACATCTTGTCATCATCCTGGTTTAATAAGATATAGAATCATAGATGGAAAGGACCTTGGAGGCCATCTAGTCCAAGATCTGCATTTTATAGAGGGGACAATTGAAGCTCAGAGAGGGAGTTTTAAGTACATTTCCTGGAGTCATACTTCTATCCTACACTCAGATTCAATACGTTGCCAAGAATTCCCCTTCTCTATACACATACGGATTATTATTGAGGATTAGAGTCACAATGCAGGTTGTCAACCTCTCTTACCTGTTCAATTATATTAGCAACCTAAATGTTCTGCCCTAAAGTTTTCACAGACAACTATTTATGTTATAGATTTTAAGAGACATTGGGAAGGTCTCCCACTCCAGAGTTTCATAAACATCTGTATCAGCAAGCACCCTAGCATACCCAGGATGGCTGCTAGCACAGGTTCTTTGATATGCTTTTCTAAAAGAAAGCAACTCAAAAAGGGTTAATAGTCTTACTTTAATCAATCAAACATATATAATTTACCTAATTGAGGGGAAAAATCAGCACCCTTAACTTCAGAAAATACAAACAGAAGTTAAAAGAGAAAATAACACAATTCAGTAGACAGGGCTTCTAGTTGTCTGACCATTACATCCATACTTAGTTAGTCATCAGAGAGACGAGCACCAACATCCAAACCGAGGGGCTCAATGGCTGACAAGAGTCCTATCTGCCCAAATCACACAACTCTTCTCAAAATGAGCCCCAAAGCAAGACCTCACCTCAGGGGTATATATAGCCTTCATCAGGGTGAGAGAACATCATAATCCTCCTGACTCACTTGACTGCAAAGTAACAAAAGTTATGCCTTCCTGAAAAACAAGCCTCCCACCACAGGCTCCAGGTGAGCACATGCAGCCTATGACAGGGAAGAGTATATTTTCAGATGAGGAAAGGTCCTCAAGTTCAATTTAGACTTGTTAAGGAACAGGAAAGATCTTCACATTTCTATTACTGTTACATTATCTCAGAAGGTGATAGTGGAAAAGAGTAGATAGAGGATTGAACTTGGAGAGAGGAAGATCTAGATCCAAATCCTTAGAAATATACTGATTTGACCCTTGGCATGGTCTCCCTGCCTCATTTCTCCCTATTCCAGTCTATCCTTCAATTTGCCATTAAATTGATCTTCTTAAAGCATAGATCTATGTCACCCTCTAATCAGTCACCTCCAATGGCTCCCTATCACCTCCAGGCTCAAATATAAAATTCTTTGTTTGATTTCTGGATCATTCTTCCCTTTTTAACCTTCTCCTACAATACACTTTCAGATCCAGTTGCACTTGCTTTCTTGCCATGTGTTTTTTTTTTTTTAACATTATTTATTTATTTATTTTCTTCTCCATGACACTCTATCTCT
>CM053585.1:23237688-23257504 GCA_028646515.1 Pseudochirops corinnae | reverse complement strand
ATTTCTCTAGTCCTTTAAGATTTATAAATTGTTAATCATGCAATGACTAAATACATTGTTTAAAAAAATAGGCTCATTTCAAAGATGCAAATGCTAAGGTACCCAAGGCTAACGTGGTTTGCCTCCTTTCAAAATCAGTATCAGAGCCTGGATTTGAACCCAGGTCTTTGGACTCCAAGATGTGTGTACTAATTAGCCTTTTTGTAATCTCGTCAGGCCATGTTGGGAGTGGTGCAGCTGTTGGTTATGTTATTCTCATCCAGCTAGGATAGAATTCATATTATGATTGAATCATTTCCTATATTAGAGAGAGAATAATTTTTCCTCTCCAGACAACAATACCTACTTCTAATAGGGAATCAAATTCCGTGATATCTTTTATATTAAATACATGAAAATACATACTTTGGTCAGGGGCTAACTCCAATAAAGTTAAGGTGATATTTACATAATGATAAGCAAAAGTATTATTTTAATATTTTGCTTTGAGTCCTCAGGGCTTAGCACATTCCTTGAAAAAAATAAAAGGACAATTGATTTACACCTAGAAAGAATGTCAGATGTTATCTGTCCCAACCTTCTCATTTTATGGATTAGAAAACCAAAGCCTAATGAGTCAGTTCATGCTTTGCACAAGGTCTCAGAGTTAGCAAGTGATAGAACTAGGATTTAAACTAAATTTAAACTAAACTGTACTAGACTTTATAGAATTGGCTCTTTGTTAAGTTTTCAGTGTGAGCATTTAGACCTGAGGAATCTCTACACGTTACAGATTAGGGCTTAATTTCTTGTTTTGCTAGTTGTTCACACTTAAGAAAGTGATACAGCAGATATTAGTAATTCAGAGTAAATTCAGAGTAAAAAAAAAATATGTGTGGAGTATACTTTTTTTTTCTCCTACAGACCTGATTGTTAAATATTTACCAATATGCCGCTGTCTCATACCAAAACCAGGGCTAATTACCACTTCACCATGAAGTTGGTTGCAATGTAGGGTAAAGTTGGGACAAGGCAGCCAATCCCACTGTTAGTGACATGCCTCAGAATCTATAGCCTATGGACTAGATTGCAGGGTTCCGTGGAACCACATTGAAATTAGACTGAAATCATTTTCCTGGTGGATCTTAGCCAAACAAACCCTAGAGATTAGAGCCCAGCTTTATCCACGATCATCCAAGGCTCAGCTAACATTCTATTTCTACCAGGAAAGAGTCTTGAATTCAATTGACCGCATGTATAGCCCATATCTTTTCTTGGACATCTGCCACATACTACCTAGGGATGCCAAATTCAATACGATGTAATTCAATAAAGGTTTCTTAAGTACTCACTATGAACCAGGCACTGTTCTAAGAGCTGTCAGTTTGTATCAGTGTCAATGTGGGGTGTGTGTGTGTGTGTGTGTGTGTGTCTGTGTCTGTGTCTGTGTCTGTGTCTGTGTGTATGTGTCTCTGTGTGTGTGTTTGTGTGTATTTCATTTTACAAGACTGTAAACTCACTTGAGAGTCAGGTCTGTCTCTCCTTTCACACTTTTCTGTATTTGCTTCAGGTCCTTGCAGAAGCAAGGATTGATATCTGCCCTATTCAGAGGGATTTTTCCAAGAATTTAACAAGGAAACAATAAAGTTTTGATTGAATTATTTACATAGTACTTTACATTTGATAAAGGGCTTTTCATCCATAGTGCCATTTGGATGATGAAATAACCCTATGAGGCAGCAATCTCAAAATGTGGGGACTCTTTGTGTCTCTGAAATCCTTTGAAGGAGTTTATAAGGTCAAAATTATTTTCATAAAAATACTAAGAGATTTGAATTTAAAATGCAGTAAATATCAAGAAATATGACCAAAAGAAAAAGTCTTTCGGAGAAGATCTTCAAAAATTTTAATTGTATAAAGGGATCCTAAGACGAAAAAGTTTGAGAACCACTACTGTATAATATATGTACAATGAACCCCATTTTACAGACAAAGAAACAGACAGTGAAAATTGTCTGATGTTGGAATGACAGCACCTGAACTGGAAACTGGACTGTCACATGCCTCTTATGTGGCATGTATGGTCAAGTCATTTCTCTCCTCATCTCAACATCCTCCTTTTTGGTTGTTGGATCGAATTTTTTTTTTAAGTCCACAACCATTCTAGAATTATGATTCAGTGATGTGTAAGATTAGATGGTACCTAAGTGTCTCCTTGGATAGATTTCAGAGCCTACAGTCAGGAAGAACTGAGTTCAAATATATTCTTAGATACTTACTTGCTGTGAGACTCTGGAAAAATCAATTAACCCTTTTTTGCCTCAGTTTTCTTATCTGTAGAACAAGTTGGAGGAAGAAAGGGGAAACTGCTCCAAAATCTTTCCTAGGAAAATGCCAAATGGGGTGATGAAGGGTCAGACATGACTAAAAAAATACTCAACAACAACAAAAACAGGATTGGATGGGGTACACATTTTCATAAGGTCATGGATGTATTGGAGCCCAAACTTACTTGCATTGTTTAATGAGTCATAGGTGGCACCATGGATTGAGCATCAGATCTGGGGTAATACCTGGGTTCAAACTCTACCTAGTTGATTTTTACTAGTTGTGTTACTCTGAGCAAGACACTAACCTCTTCTCTTTTTTCCACAAAGTGGGCATAATAATAACATCTAGCTTCCAGGGTTTTTGTGTGGATCAAATGAGGCACTATTTGTAAAGCCCTTAGCACAGTGCCTGGCACATAGTAGGCACTTAATAAACACTTATTTCCTTCCTTCCTTCCTTCCTTTTTCCTTCCTTCCTTCCTCCCTTCCAGAACTCACATGACAACATACCCTTGCTTTTCGGTCAGTCAATAAGCATTTATTAACACCTTTTATGTGTCAGGTACTGCGCTGAGGGGTTACCTTTAGGTTTTAGGGCACCCCTGGAAAGAGAGGGGGAAATAAATGTTTGGGATGGAAAAAACCCTTCATCCTTAATTTAATGAAAAGAAATAAACACAGAGATTTCTTAGGATAAAAACAGGAATTTATTCTCTTCCCCAGGAGAACAGGGAGGTCTTCCCCATGACTCATCATGGAGAAGAGGCCAGTTACAAAAGATAGTGCTGGAATTTATAACCTAACTTAGTCAAGACCCTCCCCGACTGGTTCCTCTCTCATTAGTGGAGAGGGCATACTTCAACAAATTCTTCCCCAACTGGGACAGCAAGGAAAGATGGGGGGAGGGTCCCACCAAGGCTGGAAAACAGACAAAGGAAGATAAAAGTGATTGACAGAAGCAATTTGAGAAGAAGGAAGGGAAAGTTAACCACCCCAAATTGAGAAGTTTTCACTTACCCCATTCATAAAGAAAGGAATAGTGCAGGCCTGCATAGTCTGTGACCTGTGGGTGGCTCATGAAAATGTAAAGGATGTTTTCTTCTGCGTGTTTTGTGGCCTGAACAATACCCTTTATGTGCTGCAAGTGACCAGTGGGCCACTTGTTATGCAGGCCTGGAATAGTGCTTACTATATTTCAGGCCCTGTTCTAAGCCCTCTACAAATATGTCCAATCCTTACAACAGTCCTTGGAGGTAGCTGCTATTATGACCCTTGTATTATAATTAAGGACACTGGGGCGGACAGAGATTATGACTTGCCTCTGGTCACGGAGCTAGTAAGTGTCTGAGACTGGGTTTGAATGCAGGTTTTACTAAGTCTAGACCAGGTCATCTATTCAAAATGTTGTTTAATTGCTTAAGGCAGATAGTAAGAGCTATTGCTGGAAAGGTGAGCCACTACCAAACTCTAGGGCCTTTGAAAATCAGGATAAGGAACCTGGATTATATCCTTTAGGGTAAAGTATGAGGGGTCTCTGAAGACTCCTGAGGAAGGCGATTGTTTGACTAGATGGCCAAAAAATATTTATCAACTATTATGTTTGAGCACTCAAGAGAATACAGAAACAAAAGTGTAACAGTTCTTGTCCTCATGCTGCTTCAAATCTGGCTTTGGGGGAAAAACATTGCAAAATCATGCACAAAATGCATAAAAAGTGATTTTAACTTTTTTGGGGGGGACTCTTTTCTTGAGGGGATAAGTCTTTATATCCAGATGATATTTGAGCTAACCTTCAAAGGAAATTCTAAGAGATGGAGAAGCAAAGGGTGAACTTGTGTTAGACTAGTACAATAGCATTGAGTCAGGAGACCAAACATCCTGCATGATGAACAATAAGATAAGACAGTATGTGTGCAGCTCTGAAAAGGACTTTCCAAGACTTCACACCAAAGGGTCTAGACCTCTCTGAACTCCCCATATACCTGACAACTGCAGGAAAAGTTCCAGGAGCAGAAGAGAAATATGGACACAATATTCTTTGACTAGACCAAGATCTTTGCTAATGTCAGTCACAAGAACCTGTGAAATACTATGGTGAAATAAATTTCCTAGAAAACTATATTGCTCCCATGTCAGTATGCTTACATGGATTCTAGCTAATGGATGTGGCTTTTGTGCTTTTCCAGTGTAACCGCAACCACAGGATGGCTGCTAACACAGGTTCTTAGATATGCTTTACTAGGAAAGCCAGCTGTTTAAGGGGTCAGTAATCTTTTTAATTTAATTCTGTAGTTCAGAGAAAAACTCAGCACCCTGAACTTCAGAGAAAATATAATCAGAGAAAATACAAGCAGAGAAATAAAGACCAACAGATAGGATTCTGACTGCCTGAATAAACTATACACTTTACGTGCATCCCTAGAATCAAGAGAGTCTTTACATCTTAGCAATCAGGGAGCTCTGAACATGGCAACTTAGAATCTTGACCAGAGAATCACAAGATCCTTCTCAAAATAGAGCCTCCAAGAAAAATACCAAATCAGAGTATATATACACTTCTCAGAGCCAGAAGGTATCACATCCCTGGTGACTCAGTGACTAATTAGAAATTAGGAAAAGGTGTGAAAGCCTTCCTACAAGCAAGTCTCCCCTAAGCAAGCTTCCCTTAATGGGCTCCACCTGAGACAAATTAGTGGCTGTGAAGATCTTACATCTTATCTAACTTTACACCTAGTGACCGGTGGAGTGAAACAAGCAAGTGTGCTTGCTCCCATGCTTATTAGCATGATGTTTTCAGTGATGTTGTCAGATGGCTTGAATAAGGATGCAAACAGCATAAAAGTCATTTCCCACACTGATAGTAAATTATTTAACTTAAAAGGCTACAAGTCAAGATTAAAGTGTAGGGATAGTTGGTGCATGATGATTGTGCATTCAATGCAGCCTATGAGGCTGAGATATAACAGAGTATGGATTAAATCTCTGCCACTTGTGCTTATTTTGTGCTTATTATTCCTGAAAATCAGGAACAAGAAAATAGAGGTTCTCCACCAGCCAGCATTCATACATGGAACCATTAATTACAGAAAAGGGAGAAATTTTGGATGCTTTGGATAAGTTCACTTTCTAGGTATGATAATATAGATGATTGCCAGTCATTCTTCATTCTCAAAAGGACCAAAATGATATCACTATGCTAGTGTCAAGTTTCATTGTGTCCAACTGTGTCTGATTAGATCAATATGAGCTCGGAGTGCTCTACTACAGGTTGAGCACAAATAATCTGCATGAACATTTGGAACGGATGCTCCAAATTTGCACATCTTGCATTTCCTTTGAGCTGTTTCAATTATAATTTGTTCATAGAACACAAGAACTCCTCTGATGTGGACATGTAATGCTGAGCAGTCCTGTGACAGTGTCTCCCATGTCACACAATTGATTCCAAAGTTCTTAAGAGAGAGCTTGAGAGTCCCTACATAACTTTTTCTGACCATTATGTGAATGCCTCACACCCTGTGTGAGTTCTCCATAATATAGTCCTTTTGGGAAGCTCAAGTTTGGAATTAAAACAACATGGCTAGCTCATTGGAGTTACCCCCTCTCAAGCAGAGTTTGAATGCTTGGCAGTTTAGCTCAAGTAAGGACCTCAGTGTCTGGTACTGTATCCTGCCGGGTGATCTTCAGAATCTTCCTAAGAACATTCAAATGGAAGTGATTCAGTTTCCTGTCATGGTGCTGCTAAACTCTCCAGATTTCACAGGCATACAACAATGAGGTCAGCAAAATGAGTGTATAGACCCTCAGTTTGGTAGTCATTCTAATACCATTTCCCATTCTTCCTTTGGAGCCTCCGAACACTGAGCTAATTGTGCCATTGAGGGTTTCAACCTCATTATCAGTGTGCACTTCCCTGATAACTATAGTACCAAGGTAAATGAACTTATCCACAGCATTCAAAACTTCTTCATTTGCTGTAACCAATGGTTCCCTATGTGGATGGTGTGGTGGGGGCTGATGGAACATCTATGTTTTCTTGATGTTAATTGTTAGGCCAAAATTAACAAAAGCAAGAGAGAATTGATCCATACTTTGTTGCATCTCAGCTTCAGATTTCACATTGGGTTCACAATCATCTGCAAACACAAAATCATGTACCAAAACTCCCCTCACTTTGGTCTTGGCTTGTAGCCTTTTCAAGTTGAGGAATTTACCATCAGTGCAGTACTTAGCCTTGGTGCCTTGTTCATCCTCATTGAATACATTTTACAACATGACTAAAAACATAATGCTAACAAGCATGGGAGCAAGCATACAGCCTTGTTTCACTCCACTGGTGACTGGGAAAGCACAAGAGCATTGTCCATTATCCAGAAACCAGGCAAGCATGCCATGCCATCATGAAATTGATGTACAATGCTGATGAACTTCTCCAGGCAACCAATGAGGTTGATACATGTATCGCCAGAGTTAGCTCAACACTTGGGAATCTCCAAAAGAAAGTCTATGAGAGAAGAGGCATTAGGGTAAATAGAGACTGAAGGTGTATAGAGTCATTGTGCTGATCTCTTTGTTGTGTGCTTGTGAAAACTGAACTGTATACCAGGACTGTGAAAGAAAATTGAACTGCTTCCATCTGAATGGTCTCAGAAGAATTTTGAAGATTATCTGGCAGGATATGGTAAGAAATATTGAGGTCCTCTCTCAAGCTGAATTGCTGAGCATCCAAACTCTACTGCACAGAGTGCCAGTTCAATGGTATGGCCAGGTAGCCCAAATGTCAAATGCACATTTACTTAAAAGAGTATTTTAAGGAGAACTTACACAAGGCAAGCACTCACCCTGAGGTCAGAAGAAGAGTTGCAAAGACATTGTCCAGGTCTTTACAAAGCATTTTAATATTTATGATGAGACATGAGAGATGCTGGCACAGGACTGTCCAACATGCTGTAATCACATTAAAGGGGGCACTTTTTTGTTTGTTTTGTGGCTCCACAAGCAAAGCAAAATTGCAGTAACAGAAAGAAAATATGAAGTCCAGAAACATAGAGACATATCCATCACAAATGCTCAAATAGACCATTTTTGACTGACTTGTGGTAAAGCCTTCTGAACTTGTACTGAACCAATCAGCCAAAACTGAACACACTGCTGTTGTTCAGTCATGTCTGAATTTTGTTACCACATTTTGGGCTTTCTTTGAAAAGATACCAGAGTGGCTTGCCATTTCCTTCTCCAGTAGATGCAGTGGATCCATTTGTCGGACAAGCAGAGGTTAAAGGACTTGAATATGGTCACATAGCTAAGACATATCTGAGGATGAATTTGAATTCAAGTCTTCCTGACTCCAGACCCAGGTCTCTATTGATTGAGCCAGTAGCTGACTCCAACACACTGTACCTTGACCCCACCATGGTGATATCATTGGTCCTTTTGGAGTATGATGAAAAAACAAACAGCAGTACTATATGTGCAATCCATCAAACAATAAGCATTAAGGATACAAAAAGAGGCAGAAATGGTTCCTGCCCTCAAGGAATTTACAATCTAATTGGAAGACCACAAACAAATAAATACAAAGCAAACTACCTGCAGGATGAATATGAAACAATCAACGGAAGAAAGCACTAGAATTTAGAGGGTTTGGGAAAATGTGTGCCAGGGGAGTAACATACAATAAAGTCAGGAAAGTTGACTAGGGCAAAGATGTAGAGGGATTTAAAGTGTAGATATATCTAGGAGCCAATAGGGTTTGCTGAGGAGAAAAGCGACTTGCAATTTAGGAAAAATACTACTGGCAGGTAGCAGGGTGGAGAGCAGATTGGAGTAGAGAGGGATTTCAGACAAAGAGATTAAGAGACTATTGAAGTAATCTCTATGAGAAAAGAGGAAAACCCAACCTAGTGGCTAATAGGAGTGGAGAAAAAGGGACAGATGTGAGACACGTTGTAGGAGCAAAAACAAACAAACTGAAATGATTTTTTCAATATATCAATTTATAGGGTCAATGAGAATATAAAAATAAGTCATGACATAGAGATGTGAACCAGGATGATTGGAAAGATTTCAGTCCCTTCAACAGAAATAAGGATTCGGGGCAGAGGGGTGGACTATAAGGGAAAGTTAGAGTTCCTTGGATATATTTACTTTGACAAACCTATAGCATTTAAATTTAATATTTTTAATATTAAACATTTATACAGGGTTCTACAGGGGTTGAGATCAGGAGGGACATTAAGGCTGAATAAAAATTATATTGGAATGATCCAAATAGAGACAAAAATTAAACCCATGTCAGAAGATGATGTCACCAGTTGACAGAGTATATTGAGAAAAGAGAAGAAGGTCCAAGACAGAACTTTGGGGCACACCCATTCTATTGATAACAATCCAGCAAAATGAATCTGAGAAGATTAGACATACCCAGGTGAATCATGAGAGCTAAGAATCACAAAAACCTAGAGAACTGGGAAATGGACAGGACAGTATGTGATACAAAGTGTGAGATATTACAGAACGACCAAAATTTATGAGGATTGAGAAAATGCCATTAGTTCTGGCAATTTAGAGATCTTTGACACCTTTGTAGAGAGCAATTTCAGTTGACTGAAGAGGTCAGGAACTGGACTGTAAATGGTTAAGAAGTTAGTAAAGAGAAGAAGAAGCTTTGAATGTTGACAGATTTTTAGAGGAATTTTGCTGAGAAAAAGAGGTCAGCTATATGTCAGTAACTGTGGGATAGGGAGCTGGGAAGATTTTGTCTGTTTTAAAGAATGGAGGCAAGTAAAGGTTCAGTTGTGACCAGTGGCCACCAGTTCCTTTCCAAATGCCTCTGGGCTAAATGAGACCCATATTCCTTTTGGAGCTCAGATGTCATCAACCAGGTGTTGGGTTATAGAACATTTCACTCATCAACTTGTTCCTAGGAAATTTACAAGAATCTAAATCAGAGCTTAAACATTGTTCATGTTTAGGGTCTCATGAAAGAAAAAGAAAAACATGGGTAATGAGTCCCCTGCTAGAAGAGATCCTTAATATAAATGACTGGTTAGAGATGTAAAGTAGCTGCTTTTCTCTGCCAAAGCAAATTCTTAATATCTAAAAATAAAATGATCAGGTAATAATAATTATATATATGTGTGTATGTATATATTTATATATGTATTATATATACATACATATATACATATATACATACATATACATACATACATACACACATACATACATACATACATGCATACATACTGAGATTATTCTGGCAGGATGATGAGAGAGAAGTCATATAAGGGAGAAGCTAAAAAAAGGATACCAAACAGGTAAATGAGTACCTAGACTAAGGCAATAAGGAATGCAGGGAGAGAGGATACATTGTTAATGATGGTCTGGCTGGTGGGGATGGTTGCTGATTTATTTAGAGGGTACATTAAGATTTTTATAAAGCACACTGCACCCATTATGTCAATGGAACTTCCCAAAAAGCCAGTAAGACTGGCCCAGTAAGTCCCAGATTAGAACATTAAGATTTAAAGCAAAGGTTCTTACCTGGTGATATGTGAACTTACATATTTTTTTTATTATGTCAATGATTGAATTTCACTATAATTTCTTGTCTTTGTAATCTTGTGAGTTTGATTTTATGCATTTAAATATATTCTTCCAAGCCAGGGTCAACAGAATTCACTGGAGTGTCAAAAGTGTCCAACAGACTCATGCACACACACACACACACACACACACACACACACACAAGAATCCATGATTTAGAAAGTTTAAGAGACTTACTCATATTTGTCTTCCTAGTAAGTGGAAAAAATGAGACTCAGACTCATCTTCTCTCCTGACTGTAAGTCCTACACTTTTTCCATAAAAACATAATGGACATATATTAAAAGCTTGAGTTTGACTTTTCATTCCTGGCAAAGCTCTAGAACACAATCTTAGAGGGACAGTTAGTGATATCTGGAAAAGGGAGCAAGAATGACTCCATTAAGACAGAATAAAAAGCCCTCAATCCTAGTGCAGTAAAGCCTTGAATTGTTGCTGCAGAGTCTTAGATGACAACAGAATAAAGAAAGACAGGAGGGGCAAGGCTGGAAAGTTTGATGAGGTATTAGGATTCTGGGGGATAGTTACATGTGATACACACAGAAGGTCTTGGTCAGGAGGCCAGGGGTTACAGGAAAAAGTCAAAATTAGTCCAGAAAGTAGTATTGAGGATATATGTACTGGCAAGTATGTCCAGTGTGTATTTGGCCAGTGTCAGATGCCAAGTAGTCAGACCTGATTCAATCATCCAGGAGTTTATTACAAAAAGAAGGTAATGTATAGGTACCAGGTTCCAAGGATAAAAGCTGAGGTTCAGCATCCAGTAGTTCAGCAAACTATGGATCAATGTTTTAATAAATTGTAAGGAAAATGGACCAGGAGCAATTCCATCAACTCTGGAACAGATGAGCAGTCTAAACAAGTGTCACAGCTTTGTTAGGGCAATTGATCCAAGTAGGAAGATTCTTTTCTCCTTTCCTGGGTTTCATCAACCTGGTTGTTTTGGACAGACAGAAGCTGCCAGGTATAAGTTGGCAACTAGAAAGTGACAGGATTTCACAGGTGTTCACAGGCTGTTGATTGCAATGCAAGCAGGGAGCTATTTTATACCACTGAGCCAACTTTAACTCTCAGTACCCTATGCTCCTAGACTTACACCTTCCCTGTTAGAGATGGAGTTTGCTTCAGGGTTGAATGATAAAGGAAGAGCAGTTATGTGCTCTAGGCCTGTTGGGGAGCAGGGCCACCTAGTAGAGATTCTCTGATTCTAGCCAAAGGCATTAGGGAGTCACATAAGTGCTGATGATTGGTTTGAGAGATGAGATTTGGGTATAATAAGAGAAAGGGCTTGGATAAAAAGGCAGCTTTTGTTCTGAGAGAGCATTTTGATTGTCAGAGCTTGGGGAGTATGAATTGAGACTTGAGAACATTCATTGAAAATGTAAGGGAGAGAAGAAGTAGGTGAGTGGGCAGGTAATTTCTAAAACAATTATAGATCTGATATATAGAATTCGTACTGCATTTAGCCCTGGTAGGAAAGAGACTATATTTGTAGATCACGTTGTTGATGTGGACAGACTTCAAGAAATGGAGGATAGAAGGGCCTGTTGTGCTAAGGATACGATTAAACAAATGAACAACAACAATGTAGTGTGTCCTCCCTAGCCCCCAACGCATTGCTGATGCCGAGAAAGAGTGAGAAATATTCCTGAATCACATGGTTTTCTGAATTCTTTCTAGTTCAAATTTGAAGAAAATAATCCACAAGGAAGAATATGTAGGGTGATACAGACCATGAAGCTCAGGGGCTATGACACAAATCCAGAACTGGAAGAAACTTCAATGGTTACAAATTCAAATCCATCATTTTACAGCTCAGGAAACTGAGGCAGAATGAAGTTAAGTTACTTGTCAGGGTTACATAGTAAATGTCTGGGGCAGAATTTGAACCCTGGTTTTTCTGACTTCAGGCCCAAATGCTGTATCCACTACACAACCTAGCTGCCTCTAATATATTAATATAGATATAATAATACATATATGATAATTTTACTATAAAATTGGTTTCCTTTGTAATTCTATGTATTTTATTTAAGAATAGAAACTGAAATAGATTCTGAATATTACTTGGCAAGGAAAGGTAAACTGGTGTCTTGCCTCAAACTAAACTATTAAGCATTCAGGTTCTACTGCAGAGAGCACATCTCTGATGGACTGGTTCTGTTATTTGAATGCCAAATGTACTGTTGCCTAAATTACTTTTTTACAAAGAACTCACACAAGGCAAGCACTCACATAGAAGTCAAAAGGAGAAATGCAAGGACACTACCAAGGTTCCTCTCAAGACCTCCGGAATCATATGTGAGATTTGGGAGACATGGGAAATGATGCCATAGGACTGGCCAAATTGGCATGCCCCCATCAAGGAAGGGAAAGCAGAAGTGTAGTAGTTCAAAAGAAATTTGTGATGCTACATTTAGAGACATTTCCATTCCAAATGTTAATATAGACTCTTTGTGATAGACCTGTGGTAGAGCCTTTTGAGCTCATACTGGTCTGATTAGTCACAAGCAGACATATTGTACCTTGACCCCAAATAGTGATGGCATTTTGATCTTCTTTAAACATGAAGGACAACAACCCGTATACGTTATTTTACATATTAAAATAAATATTCTGAGATGGAATCCATAGGCTTCCCTAGACTGTCAAAAGTTTCATTGATACTCAAAAAATCAAAATGCCTTGGACTAGAAGGATGATGATAGAAATAGACCTCTGATGGTTTGAAGAATGCAGTTTTACGTGGGAGAGACTTTTTCTCATAAGGATTTGGTATGGAGAGGCACGGAGATAGGAAAATAGCATGAAAGAGACCAACTCTAGTCATTTTAAGGCATCATTGGGAGCACAAGATATTACTTTCAAGAAGCGATGATTATAGGGTAAGGAGAAAAAATGGAGTGATTGCAGGTGGTAACCTGTCAATGTTCAAGGAGGAATTTAATAGAGTGTGGAGGAAGTGGTTGTCCAAGGCAGCAGGTAAGCAAGAAGTGATTGAGTGTGGCAGGAGTTCTGTTGTATTCTGGGTCCTAGTGCATACATTATCCATTTACACTAGTCCATTGATTCTATCTGTCACTGTGATAGAAAAAGCCTGTCCAAATTTGTACCTGAACAGGTATTTATTAAGAACCATGAGGTCTTTCCCAGAGAAGAATGTAGGCTGAAAGAAATCTAGGGCATTAAGCTCTAGCAGTAGCTATGGGACTGCTGCACCCCTAACTATTTATGCCTTGAGAAAGCCAATGATATTCTCTGAGATTTGCTTTTTTCTGGGTTGTATTACCTGTATGGTTATTATCTATTTGTCTATACCTATACATATGTCTATCTTACTATCTACCTATGCATCTCTGTGCTTGTATATATCTATATATATTTAGTTTGCAGATTCAAGGTTATGAATCATTGCTCTTGAACATGTGTTGTTCTATTCTCGGGTAGAACATGATATGTATCAATCAATAGGTAATTTTTAAAAAAAAACTAATAGCACTTACAAGCACTTTAAGTTTTGAAAAGGACTTTATAAATATTACAATATTTGATCATCACAACATCCCTGGGAGTTAGGCACTATTATCTCTATTTTATAAAAGAGTAAACTGAAAAAGAGATTATATTACTTTCCCAGAGCCACAAAGCTAGTAAGTATCCAACACTGGATTTGAACTCAGCTCTTCCTGACCACCAGTCTATTTTAATAGGGGAAACACTGTGTAAGAAACTAAGATGCACAAAAGATAAATGAAAAAGACATGGAAAGTAAGTTCAGAAGGGGAGGCATTAGAGCAAAGAGTAATTGGAATGGGGGTACAAAAGGCCTCCTTCAGAAAGTGGGATTTGGTATTGAAGCTTGAAGGAAATTCCGGGAAAGTGAGGTCAAGGTAAAGAGAGAAAGCATTGTGGAAATGGAAAATAAATTAAAATATGTAATATGATATAATGTGGTATTATATTATATAATATTATATAGCATGATATAACATGGTATAATAGAGTATAATATAGTATAGTGTAATAGAGTATAACATAATATAACTTAAAATAAAATAATATCATATGATATGATGTGATCTGTTGTGATGTGATATGATATAATTAATATAATGTAATATAATGCAATATAATATAGTGTAATTTCATATAAACAGTGTAGTGTAATAGAGTACAGTATAGTATAGTATTATATAATATAGTATAATAAAACAATATAATAAAATATGATATGATATGATATGATATGTGTAATGCCATGCATGAGCAGCTTCCCAAAATAATGCAACTGTGAACAGCTTTTAAGGTTCTGATTACAAAGTATAGTGAACACTTCATTTATTCCATAACAAATCAAGGCAAACATTCACAACAAATCACAATATAATATTCATAACATTACATCTTTCCACAGAAAATCACAATATGGTGTTCACAACAGTTTAACATTAAAATGGCCACATAGTTTTCACCAAAGTGGTCACAGTATTTAGAACAAAGAACAAAAGAAAAATCACCTGCACCAAACCTAAGGTAGGTTTGCCTCCTTACTCAGTCATTCAGTGATCTCAAAATACAATAGTCTGTCTTCCAATCATGTGACAATTACAGATGAACTTAATCAGTCACTTATCTAGCAATCAGTCACTAAGTATCATTAATCACTAAATAAAACCATTAGAATTTGACACAAACCCTCCATTCCTCGGTGTCTAGTAAACTTCAACTTCTTCACTTCATTCAATATCCAAGGAGAGTCCTTTTCTTCATCTTGACTCAGTGTGGTCTCTCAGATTCCCTGGATCCCCTTCCATGGTCCCAGCTCCTACATGAATCCACCAAACAGTCACCTGGATTCAGGGACAGACAGCTCCTGGGTCCTACTCCAGTCCCCAGGGCAGTCGCTGGCATACACTGAAGTTCACAGGGTCCAGTACATCTCAAATCCTTCACCACTTCTTTTGCCAGGAACTCAAGGATCAGACAGGCCAAGAACAAAGTTTTATCCAAGTCCTCCTTCTTCAGTCCTCCAGCAGTTTGGCTGGCCCAAGGTCCCAGAAGAAATTTTAGCCTTCCAGGTGGCCTTCTCAGCAAGAAATCTCAGCCTTCCAGGTAGCCTTCCCTGCAGCAACTTCAACCTTCACCAGATTCTTGTCTCAAGAAAACTCCAACTCAGTTCTCAGTCCAGCAAGTAGCAGCCCAGCTTCCAGATTCTGAAAAAAATTCTTGATTCTGCCTGTCTCTCTCTGGGACTCTTCTTATATAAACACATACACATGAAACATTGTAACTTGAGGTCCATGAATTGTAAATTCATATATAGATAGATGATAGATAGATAGATAGAAAGATGAGAGATAGATAGATAGATAGATAGATAGAGATAACTATTTAAATCTATCTATATATTTGTGTGTGTGTGTATGTATCTGTGTGTGATTCTGTGGGTCTGTGTAATAGACAGGAACTGTTTCATTCTTGTCTTTGTATTCACAGCACAGAGCACTGTGTCTGGCAAATAGTAGGTGCTTAATAAATTTTAGATGACATATATAAATAGGAAATACATGCAAAATAAATACAAAAAATTTGGAATCCTAGCAATCATAAGAGGTAGCGGGAAAATCAGGGAGGCTTCATGTTGAAAGTGAAATATTCATGAATATTTATATTATTCAAGTTCGTATCTGGATTTAATTTTTAAGAGGATATTCCTCATTCTTCCCTCTGTCTTCTAGGGCTTCTACCCTCACAAATATCCATGCTAAATTTATATTCCATGATATGATAGGATGTAATATGATGTGATATGATATGATAGAATGTAATATGATGTGATATGATATGATATGATATAACATAATGTAACATAACATAATGTAATATATAATGTCATATTATATATCATGCCATATCATATCATGTCATATCATATTATATTTTATCATGACACGACATATACAACCTCTTCTGTGTCCATTCAAAATCTTACAAATTTTTCAAGAACTAAATCACTTTCTATCTTCTCCATGAGGCTTCATATCATGAGATTCTCCCCATTATGATGAAATGACCATTAGAAGCCACTAGGAATACCATTAGAAGTGATTAAGATTCTCTCCCCTGCCCTGCCAATTTTCTGAAGTGATTAGAGCCAAATGTATGAAAACAAATAGATAGTACTTTGTATGTATGTCTGTATGTATGTATGTATCCATCTCTCTCTCTCTCTCTCTCTCTGTCTCTCTCTCTCTCTCTGTCTCTCTCTCTCTCTCTCTGTCTCTCTCTCTCAGTATTTTCATTTGTTCTCCAAGAAGAACAAAATGACATCACTATACTAGAGTTAAGTTATGGTTTGTCCACCTGTGACTAATTAGATCAGTATGAACTCCCAATATTCTAGCTCAGGTTGGACACAAATGGTCTATGTGAACATTTCAAGTGGATTCTATTTTTTGAGATACTTCAATTGTGCTTTGCTCAAAGAGCATGTCACCTTCTCTGATGAAGGAATGCCATGTGGAGCAGTCTTATGCCATTGTCTCCCTTCTCACATAACCAATCTCAAAGTTCTTAGGAGAGACCTTGAGATTGTCCTTGTATCACTTCTTTCAAACACCGTATGAACATTTGCCTTTTATGAGTTCTCCATAAAATAGTTTTTTTGGCAAGTGTACATTTTGCATTTGAACAATAGCCAGCCCATCAGAGTTGTGTTCTCTTCAGCAGAACTTGAATCTATCTATCCATCTGATGTAGTCAGTCATTTTCATTCACCCACATATGTACTTATATGTATACATATATATTTACATAGACACATACATACGTGTGTGTATATGATATCTTTGATAAGCTTTTATTAAGTGCCTATTAAATGACATATTTAGTGTTTGGTGCTGAGGATGCAAATAAGGAAAAGACAGTCCCTGCCCTAAAATAGCTTACAATTCAGTGGAGGAAAGCAATGCAGAAAAGGAAGCCAAATCAGTGTGGGAGGGAGTGGACCCCTGGCTTTGGGGTATAATTTTGGAGTCAAAACTGCTCAAAAGAGTGGAGACAAATAGGTGGCTGCCATTTTGAGCATTCTATTAAGGGAAGTAGGAGAGGAAGATTTTACACAATCCTTTTGTTTTGGAACAGGACTACAAAGTGCCCTATTGAAACTACTTGTGATGCAGGAATTATAAGGAAAGAGGTAGACAAAGCTAGGTTTATCAGTCCAAGCTTTATTGGGAGATTTACTTACAGATGATCCCTAAAGTGAGCTCCTTAAGACAGACAGAAAGATAGCATAACTATGGAAGACAGTAGAGGGCCTTGGTCCTTAAACTATTTATATGTTTTACTGAAACTCTCCAAGGAGGGTCTAAGTTGAAACATGAAGGATGTGGCTGAAGAAGAATGATGTGTAAATGTTTAACCAATATAGACTTGATTGCTGCTGCTCATATATCACTTATTCTTGAACTATTTGGAATTCAAATAATTACTATAGTGTTCCTAAGGGTTTCTGGGGGTAGATAGGTGGAATAGTGGATAGAATGCTGCACCTGGAGTTGGGAAGACCTGAGTTCAAATTTGGCCTCAGGCACTTACTGACATTGAGTAAGTCACTTAGCCTTATTTACTCATCTTTAAAATGAGCTGGAGAAGGAAATGGCAAACCACACCACTATCTTTGCCAAGAAAACCCCAAATGGAGTCACAAAGAGTCAGACAAGATTGAAATGATTGAACAGCAGCAATAAGGACCTCTTGATCATCTCTGATTGGCAAACTTAAATAGTCTGCAGTGGCTAACCTCATCAATTTCATTTCCCAGAGATGCAAGGCAAAGCACCTTGGTACCCACTCAGATGAAGGGATACTGGTAAGTCTTGATGGTACACATCTTCCTCTCCCTATACACATCTGCAGTTTCCAGGTTGTTCTGGTTTGTCCTTATTCATGGAACTTAAAGACAACCATGAGCTGTATTCCTGGGTTGGCTTTTTGTTTTGTTCCTAAATAACTTCCTTAATTACACAGATTTCTTCTGAAGTTTTTGTTCCTTTTAAGGCTGGAAATATACTCACCATAGATTCTCCTTGGATTTGTGGGTGTTTTCCTTTCTCATGTCTGATTTTGTTGCACTGTTTTTTATCCTTATTGGAAGAGCTGTGGGAGTATAGAGCTCTTCTGTTTCTGCTGACTCCATCATCATGAGGAGAATCTCATTATGTAGATAGGTATATATATGTATATGTATTTGTATATGCACATGCATATGTATATGTATATATGTGTGTATATATTTACATATACACATACATACATACATACACATGCACATACATGCACACACATATGCCACGATGTTCTGAATGCTTTTCCTAAAATGTCTTCCTTCTAAAACTTTCTCTCCCCTACTTTATTTTTCTTTTTCTTGTTTCTATCAATGTATAGTTTTAGTCCTTACAAGAGAAGATATCTAATCTATGGACCCAAAGTTTGGGAGCTGTCTAATCATTTAGAGATGAAAAGTATTTAGAAATAAGGGGCATAGGTATGAGTGGGACTGTCCAGAATCAATAACTTTGAGCCAGATTTAATAAATTACCAGTCTTTCAGATATTCAGAAACAAATAATAAATAGATAAATGAAAACAAACAAATAAATATGTGTGTATGTATGTGTGTATATGTATATGTGGGTATGCATGTGTTTATGTCTGAGTGTGTGTGTGCATGTGTGTGTCTGTGTATGTCTGCAGGAACGGAGTGTAGCAATTATGTGAAATTTTGTCTATGACAGATCCTCTCTGTTGATTTAGTATTCAGTCAGCACTCATTCAAAAAATATTAAATTCCTCCTGTATCCCAGGCACTATGCTATACACTGGCATTATGAAGATAAAAAAAAAAAATGAAACATTCCATACCTTCAAAAAATCTATATCCTATTTGGGGAAAATAGCATACAGGAATATGAGTAAATAGAAAAAAAAAATATATATATATATGTATTACAAAGAAAAAAAAAACTAAAGGGATTGAAGGCAGGGATAGAATGCTAGGAATTTGAGAATGAGAAAAGACTTACATTCAAAATGATAAGTTACGGGGGGGCTAGCCAAGACGGGGGCGTAGCAGCAACAATATATTGCAGCTCTCACATAGCCACCCCAAAATACCCATAAAATAGGACTCTAAACCAATCCTAGAACTCCAAAATGCACGCAAGGATACTTCCCACTAAAGTCAGCTCAGCTACGAGGAACCATATCAGCACTGCGAACCGAAACCAGCCTAGCCTGAAGCCACGGCCATGCCCCGGGGGCGGCTGGTTGGGAGGTGCAGAGAAACCTCCCAGGTGAGCGGATTAGCACCAGCTATGAGTGGGGATTGTGAAAGGGGGAGATAAGCAGTCTGGCCAAAAGGTCCCCAGAGCGGGAAAACCAAAAGGCAGAGGTTTTGCACCCGCCTCCGCGTTGTAGCTTCCTGCAGACAGCAGGGGGACTGAGTGATTGTTTTCAGGCCAGGGCTCTCGCTTTGAGCGGCCTGGATCTGGATCTTTGTCTTGGGCGTTGGTCTTGGAGTCTTCATTATCCAGTCAGCCAGAAGTCTACAGCAGCCAGGAGGACCCCAGCGATTTGGGACAGAGCTTTTCCTTCTTGAAGCAGATCCCCACGGAGATTTAAAAAAAAAAAAATCATGGTCTGAACCACCATGAGTAAGAATAAGCATAAGAAGCAAAGTAAGAACAGCTCCCAAACCCTAGATTCCTTCTTTGGGGAAAAGAAAGATCATGGGAGAGAGAGGGAGGAGGAGAGCACAGCCAGAGCGCCCCCACCAGAGGCCTCCAATAAACATGAAGAATGCCTTAAAGCTAGAGATGAGCTGAAGAAGGATTTTCA
>CM053585.1:23218910-23237188 GCA_028646515.1 Pseudochirops corinnae | reverse complement strand
CTGTACTTTTTGAGGGAATTATTTTTCTTCGCTAAATTCATCAGAAGAGTAGTACTCGGGGCAGTTAGGTGCCATAGTGGACAGAGTTCTGGCCCTGAGTGACAAGGACCTGAGTTCAAATGTGGTCAGAGTCCTGTGAACATTGACTCTGAAGGTCCCCAAAATCTCTGACACAAGTTGGCTAAGAAGCAATTTAATTGGGAAAAATAAAATGTTAAATTTAAACAAAAAAGGCTTTATTGAGGTTACAGGAATCAGGATCTGATGATATCTAGGCTGTCTTCATCCCCTTTGCTTTATGCTATACTTAGATGTACAATAACTTGCAATAATGTTCCATGCATTGATATGTTTTCCAGATGAACACACAGTGAAGGGGATACATGTCTTTACATAACCAGAAAGTCTCCCAGGTAACCAGTCACCTGGCTCTTCTGAATTCTGCTCTGATGAGAACTCATCTGAAAGATTTTGAGGAAGTAGCATTTGTGATCCCACAGTAAAGAAGGCTCACAGATATTTATGGTTTTTAGTTAGCACTAGAATATAAAGAAAGAATCAGGACATTTCCTGGCACTGATAATTGGTGAAAAACTTACGGGCAGGAAATTCCCTCTTAGGAAAGAAGGGTATGTGGGTAGAGTTAGTGTGCTCAGAGTGGAGTGACTCATAGAGAAGAAAAGCGATGAAAGATTAATTGTGTAGATGCTAAGACAATGTGAGTATGTGTGTGTGTGTGTGTGTGTGTGAGTGAATGAATGTGTGTGTGAGTGAATGAATGTGTGTGTGGGAGGATGTGAGTGTCTGTCTGTCCTTCTGTCTGTTCAGGTGTAGTCATTCAAGCAATCTAAAGCTGTGTCAGGTGTAGATACTCAACCGTTTTATGCATGTTTCAGATTCAGATTTTTCTCCATTGGAAAAATCTCACTTTAGGAATGAGAAGGTAAGAATTAAACATCATGGAAATCCAGATGCCTTGGACTTCTTTTTTCACCTGGAAAGACAGAATGTGAGGGATGGTTCAAATGCTTCAGTATGTCTAGAATTTGGAGATAGTGACGGAATTTCTAACACATAGAACAATGTAATAATAATGTTAACAACAAAAAACAACAACAACAATGACTAATGCATATGGTGCTTTAAACTTGCAAAGCACTGTACAAAAAGGGTTGCATTTTGTACTCACAATGACATTAGGGAGCAGTTATTATTATCTTCAGAGGCAGGTAGGTGGCTCAATGAATAGGGCCCTGGGCCTGGAGTCGGGAAGTCTTCAGCTCAAAATCTGATTTTAACGCTTATCAGCTATGTGACTCTGAGCAAATAACTTAATCTGTGTTTGCCTTTAATGCAGTGGAGAAGGAAATGGCAAACCACTGTAGTATCTTTGTGAAGAGAACCTCATGGAAAGCCTTGGCATGTTATGGCCCACGCGGTCAAAAACAGTGAGATACAACTGAATTACTGGATAATAACTGCTACTTGGGAAATTTTACAGATGAAAAGACAAAGGGATGTGAAGGTTAAATGATTTCAAGGCTCCCATGGCTAGGAAATGAATGATCTCAGGTTTGTCTGAGTCTAGGTCTACTGCTAATTCTCAGCTCCAAATAGTCTCTAAATGAAGAAAAGATACTAAAAAGCCAGTGTCCGCGGAAAGGGTGGAACCACATAGTACAGAAACACGAACACACACACACACACACACACACACTCAGCTATACAAGTAGACTAAAAGGGCCAGTTTCAGAAGATCATCCAAGACACCAGAAGCCTCCCTGCTTTTATAATGGGCATGTATACACCCCCAGAGTCCTAGATAGGTCAGTACCTTCACTGGAATTTTTTGCAACAACAATTTCCTTTCTACTCTCATAGCTCAACTTCCCCTCCTCCCTGGTATCAGTAACATGGAGACCAAATGATAAACACGTGGCAGGGAATGATGGGTGATAGAAAGGTTGACAGGATTGTTTTTTTCTCTAATGTCTCCCCGTAAAAGGCATCATTTCCAATGACAGTGACTATACACTTCCACCATTAAATATATTTAAGGCTATACTTAGTAGCTTTTGGCACAGTAAAAAAGTCATTTAAAAAGGCACTCCTATTTACTCTTTATAGAGTCTGCCCTAAATGATATCAATGCATGCTGAAATATGGAGAAGAAAGTACAGTTTGTCTAATCCACAAAAAGAAAATGGTTCACCTTTGGAAATGGTTTTCATAGATCACTGGTTGTTAAACCTTTTCTTACCTCTGCTTTTTTTTTTTTGCCTGCAGATTTTGCATCAATCTTACTCATAATTCCCAGTGTCATACCAATCCCAGACAATCTCCAATAACTCCTTTGCTTTTCCACATTTGACTGGGTAAAGGTTATGATTTTACTGCAACAAAAATATTTATGGATTCCTTCCTCAAGCAGGGATACCATGGAAACATGCACATACATGTCAAAACTAAAGGCAGAGTACTCTGAAGACATTTAATACACACAATAGAAAGTGAAAAATCAATGAAACAAATTATTGACCAAAGCAGCTTTAATATAATTCAAATGACCAATCTAAAATTTCTGTCAGGAGTTTGCCAGATGGCAGATCAGAGCATCAGACAACCCTATGATTGGAAGAGGACTGAGAGATATTATAATCTAATCACTTCATTTTAGAAAAATAAAAATGACCCAGAAATAAAAAGGCTTAAGCAGCTAGGAAATAATATCTAACACTACAATACATATCTAGATTTGGACCTAAGGTCAACATTATCTTCTTCCCTGGTCAGACCTATCTTAAATATTGTAGTTAGTTTGATGCCCCACTTTTTTGAGGGGTACAGCATTATTAAGCAGGAGCATATTTAAGAAAGGATGTCCAACTTGAGGAGACCAGAGACCATGCCATATTGAGAGAATCATTTAAAGACCTGAGGGTATAAAGGGTATATAATAATGATATTTCACTATTTGAAGGACTATATTGTGAAGAGGGATCTGATTGATTCTCTCTGTGTCCAGAGGGAAGAAAGAGGATCAAGAGACCAAAGTTACATGGAGGTAGATTTGGGTTCAGGACAAATAAACACAAATTATAATGTGGGAAAAATACACACACACACACACACACAAATATCTCAACAGACTTCCTAATCAATAGAGTCATGAAAAAATGGAAGGAAATGCCTTGGAATATATTCATGTGAAGGTTGAATGAGCCATTTTTGGGGAGATGCTGCAGTGTGTATTAAGCTTTCATCCTACTGTGATATTTTTTATTGTACAAATGTATTTTTTCTTTTTTTTTGTCTTGATAAATTTGTTTGTTTACTTTAAGTTTACAAGATTCAGTTCCACAATCCCTTGAGTTTCAAATTTTCTTCGCCTAAATCTCCCCTCCCACCCCTCATGATGGCATGGAATCAAGTATAGGATCTGCAAATACTTTCACATTAGACATCAGTCAGGTTATAAAGAAGGATTGTAACAGATGGAATAAACAATAGAAAAGAGGAAATAAAACCAAAAAAGAAAAAGAACCAGAGCAGGTAGTTTACTTTGATCTGCATTCAGACTCTGCTTTTTCTAGTTATTTCTCTGAATGTAGACATCTCTCTCCATCATGAGTCTTTTGGAGTTGTCTTATAAGCCTACATTGCTAAGAAGAGTTCAGATTATTAAAGTTGGTTGTCACACATATGTTGTGTCTGTCATTGTGTACAGATGTCTCCTGGTTCTACTATTCTCACTCAGCATCAGTTCATATAAGCCTCTCAAGGTAAATATGAAGTCCATCTGCTCCTCATTTCTTATAGCATAGTAGTATTCCATTCCATTCATAAACCACAACTTGTTTAGCTATTCCCTAATTGATGGGCATTCCTCTAATTTCCAATTCTTTGTCACCACAAAAAGGAGCTATTATAAATATTTTTGTACATATGGGTCTTCCTCCCACTTCTATGATATCTTTGTGATACAACCCTAGAAGTGGCATTGCTGGTTCAAAGCATATAAAATTATTTGTAGCTCTTTGGGCATAGTTAAAGATTGCTCTCCAGAATGGTTGAATCTGTTCCCAACTCCACCAACAATGCATTAGTGTTCCAATTTTTCCACATCCTCTTCCACATTTGTCATATTCCTGTTTTGCTATCTTAGGTAATCTGACTGGCGAGATGTGCTACCTCAGAGTTGTTTTGATGTGCATTTCTCTAATCAATAGTGATTTATAACATTTTTCATATGCTTATAGATATCTTTAATTTTGTCCTCTGAAAATTGCCTGTTTATATCCTTTGACTGTTCATCAATTGGGAAATTGTTTGTATTCTTATAGATTTGACTCAATTCTCTGTATATTTTAGAAATGATGCTTTTATCAGAGACACTGGTTATAAAAATCCTTTCCCAATTTTCCACTTCCTTCTTAATCTTGGTTACATTGGCTTTGTTTGTGCAGAAACTTTTCAATTTAATGTAAACAAAATTATCCATTTTGCATTTTATAATGCTCTCTAATTCTCCTTTGGTCATAAAGTCTTCTCTTCTCCATAAATCTTACAGGTGAACTATTGCTTGCTTACAGTATCAGCCTTTATACCTAGATCTTGCACCCATTTAGAATTGATTTGGTATACAGTGTTAGATAATGATCTATGCCCAGGTTCTGCCATGTTATATTCCAGTTTTCCCAGCAGTTTTTGTCAAATAGTGAGTTTTTATCCCTAAAACTGGCGTCTTTGGGTTTATCAAAAAGCAGATTACTATAGTCATTGACTGCTGAGTCTCATGTATCCAATCTATTCCATTGATCCACTATATTCCTCAGCCAGTAGCAAGTAGTTTTGATGCCTGCTGCTTTATAATACAGATAAATTTTTTGTGTGGATAGGCCACCTTCCCTAGCATTTCTTTTCATTAATTCTCTTGATATTATGGACCTTTGGTTCTTGCATATGAATTTTGTTACTATTTTTTTCTAGCTCTATAAAGTAATTTTTTGGTGGACTGATTGGTATGGCATTAAATATGTAATTTAATTTAGGTAAAATTGTCATTTTTATTATATTAGCTTGACCCAGTCATGAGGAATTGATGTTTTTCCAATTGGTTAGATCTGACTTTATTTGTGTGAAAAGTGTTTTTTAATAGTGTTCATATAGGTCCTGAGTTTGTTTTGGCAGGTAGATTCCCAAATATTTTATAATGTCTACAGTAACTTTAAATGGGATTTCTCTTTATATCTTTTACTGTTGGATTTTTTTATAAATATATAGGAATGCCCAGGATTTATATGGGTTTATTTTATGTCCGGCAACTTTGTCAAATTTATTTAATGTCTGAAGTAGTTTTTTACTTAATTCTCTAGAATTCTCTAAGTATATCATCATATCATCGGCAAAGAGTGATAGCTTAGTCTCTTCTTTGCCTAATTTGCCTAATTTGATTCCTTTTTCTTCTCTAATTGCTACTCCTAACATTTCTAGTACCAGACTGAATCAGAATGTGATAGTGGACATGCTTGTTTCACCCCTGATTTTATTGGAAATGCTTCTAGCTTATCCTCATTGCATATAATACTTGCCTATGCCTTTAAATAGATGGTACTTATTATTTTAAGGATGACTCCATTTATCCCTTTACTTTCTAGTGTTTTTAATAGGAATGGCTATTGGATTTTGTCAAAAGCCTTTTCTGCATCTATTGAGATAATCATATGGTTTCTGCTAGTTTCATTGTTTATATGATCAATTATACTGATGGTTTTCCTAATATTGATCAATTCTTGCATTTCTTGCAAAAATGCTACCTGATCAAAGTGTATTATTCTTGTGATAAGTTGCTGTAGTATTTTTGCTAATATTTTATTTAAAATTTTTGCGTCAATATTCGTGAGGGAAATTGATATATGATTTTCTTTCTCCATTTTGTCTCTTCCTGATTTAGGTATCAGTACCATGCTTGGTCATAAAAAGAATTTCTCAGGACTCCTTATTCTCTAATTGTCCCAAATAGTTTCTAGAGCATTGGAATAAATTGTTCTTTAAACGTTTGATAGCATTTGCTAGTCAATCCATCTGTCCCTGTAGATATTTTTTTTTTCATGTGGAGTTTGCTGATGGCTTATTTCAATTTATTTTTCTGAGTGGCAGAGCCAAGATGGCAGAACAGAAGTAGGAATGTTTCTAAGCTCCTCCATGAATTCTGTCACCAAACTTTAAAAAGTGAATCTGAATGGAGTTTAGAGTGACAGAATCCATTGGGAGAAAGAGCATGGCAGATTCCAAGCCCAGGAAAGTGCCTATGTAGGTCTGGGCAGGAGGAGTGGGAGTAAACAGGAGCTGCACCAGAACGGACCAGACAGCAGACTACAGTGGAGTAAGAAGGAGCCCCAGCCAGAGGACTCACCAAGCCCAAGGGTGATTTGCAGTCTTCTCATTGTAGGATGGAGGATCAGTGGAGCTGGGTAAGAGAAAGTACAGGGCCCTTAACAATGACAGCAGCTTCTCCTGGGGCTATTGGCTTAGAGCCTGGAAGTTTAAAAATCATCTGCCTGAATTTCCAGAAGCCAAGATGGCATAGTAAACTCTAACTGCCGACCCTGAAAACCCAGAGATAAATATCCTAACCAGAGTGAAATCTTGAAATAATAGAAACACCCTCAGACTTAGGAGTCAATGAGAATGGGTGTAACTGAGGCAGTAAGGAGTGTTAAGTGAAGGACAGGTGGGGTCCCAAAAAGCCCCATCTCAAGTCCAGGGTAGTGGAGCCAGCAAGCACTAAAAGCACAAGCCCAGGTGGGGCTTAGCACTACCAGGGGAATCTGTGGACACCAGCTGCTGAGCCTTCCAGAGCTGTGTCCCAGGGGCATAGAGGCAGAAATCTGAAGTGGACAGACCACCCCTCCCTAACTCAGGGGAAACACTGAAAGTCAGGGCCTTGGCCTCAGTCTAGACATCCAGAGTCTAGAGGCTGACAAATCAGAAAATAATAAATTACAATGGGAAAGAAGGAAGGTGAGACAGGAAAAGCAAGAAAATCAATCTGATTTTACTATAGTGGGCAAGAATGACCAAATACAGAGGTCAACATAGAACCTATACTCACACCTGAGACAACAGAAGGAAATATGAATTGGTGTCAAGCCCAAAAAGCATTCTTGGAGGAGCTCAAGAAAGATTATAAAAGCCAAATTAGAGAGATAGAAGATAAATTTAAATCTACAGTGACCAAATTTGAAGAAAAAAAAAAATCTTGCTGATTAAACAAATCCCTAAAAAGTAATATTTGTGAACTGGGGAAGGAGATTCAAAATCTAACTGGAGCAAATATCTCCATAAAAAAGGAGCCAAAAATGTATTTTTTTAAACAATTCATTTATATATTTGCCTAAATCGTTTATAGAAATCTCATCTGTATCATTATGTATGCAGGCTCACACCAATATGCATCTACATTCTGTGTATCAGTCTCTTAAAATATACAAATACATGTGTATGTGATATATTATGACATGAATAAATATAAATGAACACAAATGTATGTGAATACAAATTAAATATATATAGTTGGCATATTGACTTTAATTATGTATATATGTATATAGATAAGACAGGTGTATGGTGTTCTGTGGAGGCAGCTAGGTGACCCAGTAGTTCTGGGTCTGGAATCAGGAAGACCTGAGTGTAAATCCAGCTTTAGACACTCACTTTATAGCTGTGTGACCCTGTTCAAGTCACTTAGCCTCCACTTCCTTTATTTCCCTGGAGAAGGAAATAGTAATTCTCTTCAGTTTATTTGCCTAGGAGACTTCATAGACAGAATGGTCCACAGGGTCATGAAGAGTCAAATATAACTGCACAACAACAACATATCATTCTGTATCATGTTTGCTATAAAATGCAGTGAATACACTGCACCCAGAAAGAATCAGAACCCTGGAGGCAATATGTTCCTTACACATGATAACTCAAAACTCAGGTCTCCTACTCTCTAACACATTGCTCTTATCAGTGTCTTTGAGTATTTATAGAAAAATAGCGAGACTTACTGAACAGAAAGATGGACCACCTAGATTCAAATCCCACCTAAGACACATATTGGTTGTGTGCTTTAGGCAACTCTGTAAGACTTCAAATTACTACTACTGCTACCACTACCACTATCATTACCACTACTACTACTACTACTACTACTACTGCTGCTGCTGCTACTACTACTGCTGCTGATGCTGCTGTTACTGCTGCTGCTACTACTACTACTGCTACTACTACTATTGCTGCTGCTGCTGCTACTGCTGCTGCTGCTGCTACTACTACTACTACTACTACTACTACTACTACTACTACTACTATTGCTGCTGCTACTGCTACTACTACTACTTCTACTGTTCCTACTACTACTATTGCTGCTGCTGTTTCTACTGCTACTACTATTAGTAATACTACTATTACTACCACTGCTGCTACTATTATTACTACTGTTATTGCTGCTTCTGCTGTTGCTACAACTACTACTACTAGTTAGCTAGCTAGCTAACATTTGCATATCATTTAGATGTTTACAAAGCACTTTACAAATATTATTTAACTTAATGCTCATAACAATCATGACCGTGGGTGCAACTGTTATCATCCTTAGTTTGCTTATGGGGAAACTAAGGCAGTAAGAAGTTAGGTGACTTATGTAGAGTCATAAAGATAGTATATATCTGAAATAAGATTTGAATTCAGTTCTTCCTGAACACATGTCCAGCACTCAATCTGCTGTGTCAAAATATTGCTGACCTACATTGATAGAAGCTCCCTATCCCAGTGATATAATAGGTCCTGTCATTATCAACCCCGTATATATTTTTACCACTAGACCTGTAATTTTTTTTTTCATTTGGTGTTCAGTCATTTCATTCTTGTCCAAGTCTTTGTGACCTCTTTTGGAGTTTTCTTGGTGAAGTTACTAGAGTGGTTGGCTATTTTCTTCTCCAGCTCCTTTTACAAATGAGGAAATTGAGGCAAACAGTTAAGTGCCCTGCCCAGAGAAACAGAATAATGTCTGAGACCGAATTTGAATTGAGATACTGCTGACTCTAAGGCTAGCACTAACTATAGGACCTAGTGAACCTTCTGTAATTAAATATTAGGTTTTTTTTTGTTGTTGTTTTGTTTTGTTTTGGCTTTTAAACTTGTTTGAAAGAAAAAAATGGCACTTTGTTGCTACTGTTGTTAAAATAGTTTTCATGCATAGTAATAAACTGGTAAACACATGATAACAATGACAACCACTATCACCATACGTATAAATCTATACACACACAACACACACACGCATAATAAACATACATACATACATATGCATACACAAACAAACAGAGAGACACAGAGACAGATAGAAAAGGAAAAGTGAGAAAGACAGATAGTGACAGATGCAGAGGAAAGAGAAAGAGAGAGAGATAGACAGAGACAGAGACAGACAGACAGAAAGACAGCCATTTGGATAGAGAGGACAGGGAGAAATAAAGGGAAAGGAAAATATACAGAATGACAGTCCATAGAAAAAAAGTCTGACAGAGAGGCAGAGAAAACGTAAGAGGATTTGGTTATTTATATAAGGGATACTAAACTGGAGAGAACAGGAAAGGTATTATGTTGAAGTTGAGTTTTAAAGCAGAGTTAACAGTAGAGTTGAGTTTTAAAGGAAATTGGTCAAACGTACCTTGCTCTCTTTTAGCTTTCAGAAAATATAGATGAAGAGGGAGGCTATCCCTTGCATGAGGGACAACCTTTGCAAAGCCATGGAGATTAGAGATAGAATGTTTTGTGTAAAGTATAGAAAGAAGGCTGCTCTGGCTAAACATGAGCTGGAGTGACATATACTAACACTAGAAAGGTAAAATGAAATCACATTATAAATGAATTCACATGCCAAAGCGAGGAGTTTGTATTTAATTCAAATTTAACAAATAATCATTGCCATTTATTGAGTAGAAGAGTGACTTGAGTAGAGCTGTAGTTTAGGAAAACCACTTTGGCAATCACATGTTCCACCTCCCAGCGTTTAGCTCAGCAAAGTTAACGAGAAAGGAACAAGTGACAAATGTTGGTGAAGCTGGGGGTAAACATGTCACAATTAACTCCTTTTTGGTGGAGCTGTGAACTGTTCCGTCCATTTTGCAAAATAATTTGGAAATATATCACCAAATCACCTAAATTATACTTAACTCTTTGATAGGGCAATACAACTATTAGATATATATATACCCAAAGAAATAACAGAAAAAAGGAAAAAGGACTCATACTTGCCTAAATATTTATAGCAACTCTATTTACAATAGCAAAGACTTGGAAAATGATGTAGAGGTTTAATAAATTATGATATATAAATGTAATGAAATAGTTGATTTCTCTGTAAGAAATTGTGAAGGACATCATGACATGCATAGAACCAGGAGAATAATACAATAACAATATTGTGAAGACAATCAGCTCTTAAAAATTTAGCTACTCTGATCACCACCGTTATCACCCTAATTCTAGAGGACTCATGATGAAATAGGCTACCCACTTTGTGATAGAGAGGTGTTTGTGTGGTCGTTAATTTTGGATATAGACAATAAGGAATTCTGTTTTGTTTATACATATTTGTAAGAAATATTTTGCTTTTCTTAGTTTCTCAATTGGGTATGGGGGAGGTGGGAAGGTGAGGAGACAGATCTTTGTTAGGAAAAGTAAATTTTCGAGAAAAGAAAAGAGCTTCTTCAGTTGTTTGGAAGATGGATTGGAAAGGTGAGAGCCTTGAGTTAGGAAGATCAATGGAAAAGCTGTCACAATATCCAAGGTAATAGATGTTCAGAACCTGAAATACTTTCATTGACCCTTGCTAGAGAAGGTGAAATATGAGTTATTGCAGTAGTAGAATTTACAAGGCTTATCAACTAGTTGGCTATGTGACATCAGTTGAAAGTGATGAGTCAAGGATAACAATGAGATTGTGAACTTCAGCAACTGGATGATTTTTTGGTGACCTGAAAAGAAATATAAAGTTCAGAAGGAGAGGCTGGTCCTTTTTTTCCTCTCCTCTCCTCTCCTCTCCTCTCTCTGACTCTCTCTCTCTGTCTCTCTGTCTCTCTCTCTCTCCTTCTTTTCCCCCCTGTTCTTTTTGGATGGAAATGATGAGTTGTGTTTTTAACATATTGAGTTTTAAGTTGCTTACAGGATATCACATCTTAAATGTCAAATAGGGACTTGGTTATTTAAGACTGAAGTTCAGTAAAGGTAAAGGATGAATCTTTAGACCTGGTAGTCATCTTTGTGGGGACAATAACTGGAATGAAATGAAGCAATGAGATAAATAAGAATGTAGAGGGAGAAGATATAAGGGACCAGGGGAAATAATTTTCTTTCATCTCCAAGTAAAGGAGTTAGTCTAGAGAATTCTCTACCAACTGAGATTAAGAAGGAATGGCCACACAAGCACCTGGAAAAAAAGAAGAGAAAGGTGTTATGAAAACCCAGAACAGAGAATATCCCAGAGAAAATGCTTGTAAAGTAAGAAATTTAGGTCATGGTAAAAGAAGAATGAGAACTGAGAAAAGGCAATCAATTTGTCAGTTAGATCATTGATGTCTGGAGAGACCAGTTACAGCTAAGCTTTAAGGCTAGAAACCATATTGCATAAATTTAAAAAAATCAATGAGAGGAGAAGTGGAAGCAAAGAGTATAGGGAACTCTATTTTTTTTTTTTTTACTTTTCACTAGGATTTCGTGTATAAAAGAGGAAAAATTGAATGCTTCCTTGCAGCCTTTCCTGGGTTGAAGTCTCCCAAAGGAGGGTACTGGGCTGAAGAGATCAGAGTCCCCATTCTGAGGAGGAAGAAAGGAGGAGAGAGATAGATATCCCATGTCTCGCTGAAGTTCCTTCTCATGACTTGGAAAGGTACTTAGTGGTCATGATGCTGACTCTTTCTTGGAAGAAAAACAAGAAAAGGAGGAAGAGGAAAATGGCTGAGGGAACAGAGGCCCTTCTGGAATATCCCTAAGGAGGGAATCAATACTGAGTTGCTATCTAGATTAAATATGAGGGCTCAGTTTGGCCAGCCATGGAGGACATAGCGGGTCAGGTATTTAGCAAAAACTTTTGTCCTGGATACCTCCTCTTCACAACATGCGAAAAAACAATTGTGTTTTACAACCTAAGGGCTTCAAAAGGGATCTGGCTCACCATCTACTGCTCAGAAATTCCCCTTGGCCTGTAGACTTCTCTGGGTCCTTGGGCATATTGTAGGAAAGGTTGTGACAAATGTAAACCGATTAGCTTTCATAATCATCCCTGAAGAACAGGGCTAGAACCTGTGAATAATATGGGCCAGTATCAGCCTCGCGTCCAGGGAAGCCTGTATCTCTGGAGCTATGGTGGGAAACAGGTATAGTGAGGCTTGTTGTGCCAGAGGTGGTTTTCTTCTTCCTCTTTTTCATGAAGTACAAGAGAGGCTTGGGCTCCAACTCTGGCTCTGACTGGCTATAGGGGGCATGGCTTGTAACACCTTGGGGCACTGTGGAAGGGAAAGACATGGAATTGAACATGGGTTGCTTAATTCATGTTCTTCTAGGAAATTCTGATGTGGAATCTGGGCTTGGATCTTGAGTATATGACAGCCAACAGAGATATTTTTTTGTTTGTTTGTTTTTGTTTTTTAAGAATGGGGTTCACCTTGATATGTTTTCCTAGACAACTGAGAAACATTTAGTAGACAGGAAAGGGTTGAATAGTGGAAAGAGAGAGGGGATGGTTTTAAATGTAATATACCAGAGGAGATAGGAAGGGAGAAGACAGGGCTATCAAGTTTGCTAAGAAGTTTACATATAGTATCTTATTTAGATGGTATTGCATTCATATCACTCATTCCTATCATAGCAACATCATTTCAATGGAAGGTAAGAGCCAAGAATTTTGGACCTCCCCTCCTCCACCTTTATCACATTAGGTTGTGGAATAATGATATTTACTTAAACCTACCATGTTTTTACTCTTTTTTTTTTTATGTGGAGTGAGCAAAACTCAGAAGTCGTCTGAAATCTAGACAGGACCTGAATAGCAATCTCTTCTACTACATCCACCAACAAATGATAATCCAGTCATGTTCTGAATGTCTTCAGTAAAAGCCAACTCACTAGGAACTGAGAGAATTGATTCCTGAACATATGAATCCTTCTGTATTAGAGGCCTTCAGCTACCTGAAGACAATTATGATACTCCTTCCAACACTTCAACTAAATCTTTTCTTCAATATGATAAACGTCCTTATTTCTCTAAACTACTTCTCACTTAAGATCACAGTGCAGCACCTTCTAGGACTATTCCCCCAATTCAAACTCATATGGGTAGGGTAAAATCTTCAGAGGGGGGATTACTATTTAGTATTTAGTTTAATACTAATTATCACCTAAACCTTGATGATTTACATCTCTAGTGCTGTTTCTCAAGGGTCCCCAGTGGTGTACTTCTCTTTTATTATTTGCTGCTTGACAGAGTTAGGTTTTAGAAAATGAATGGAGAGAAAACAGTTGTTTTAAGATATTTGCCCTCCTTACCACAATATCTGAGTCATACTTTACAACAAATACACACAAGTGCACAAGGAGAGTAAGCACAAACAGCATACTATGGTAATAAGGTAGACTTTTAGAATCCAGTGTGGCAATATGCTGAATCAAAACTCCTCCTACTTCATGCTGTAGAAGATCTTGTTTTAGTACATAAAAAAAAAAACCCATCATTTTTTCCTCTTGTGTAAGGGGTCATGGACCTGCCTCTCTCCTTCAATAACTCTATTTCCATCTTTGTTTTTATCCATAGTGTGTCATTCTTCTCCTGAGAAGTTGTGTTATGTCCTATTGTTCTACCGTCTTCTTTCCTATGGGATTGTCTATTATTGGAATGGTCTCTTTGATAGCATATTCAATGAGGGAAGAAAATGAGAAAAAGAAAATACCTCCTTTGTTCAAACTCAATTCTTTTTGTTGGCTTGCTTCCAAATCAACCATCACACTTGCAGTCCTCCACCCATACAGTTAGTCTCATCCACTGCTTGAGTTCTGGATTCTGAATTGACTGGCTAATTTAGATGCTGTCCAATTCATCACTTGATACTTCAATTAATATACAGGATGTTTTCATGTGGCATCATTTGCCTTTGCCCAATGACCAAAAAGTTATACCTCAGGGTAAGGTTGTAGGGAAATTCCTTAAATCTTAACTACAACTGTTGATGGATTGACTCATTCGATTGAGATGTCTAAGACATCTTCAAATTCAATTTGTTGTTCAGTAATTTTTTGGTTTTATCTGACTCTTCACAAATCTATTTGGGATTTCTTTTGTAAAAATACAGGTGTAGTTTGCCATTTTGTTCCCCAGCTCATTTTACAGATGAGAAAACTGAGGTAAACAGAGTTAAGTGACTTACCCAAGATCATACAATTAGTAAGAGTCTGGGATTGGATTTGAACTCAAACTCCAGGCCTGACAGGTTATCCGCTGCACCACCTAAGATCATATATTTAGAGCTTTATAGCATGTTAGAGAACATCCAGTCGAAACATTCCTTTGATAGATGAGAAATTGTGTCCAACAGAGGTTAAGTGATTTGTTCCAGGTCACATAGGCAATATGAAGGAGCAAGGCTAAGAATTAAACCCATGCCTTCTAACTCAAAATTTAGTGTCCTTTCCATCGCTGTCCTTTCTCCCATATGACATCATCTAAGTTCGCTCATCAGTGTAACACTATAAAATCTTACTGATTTTGTCCCTGAGACTCTGCTGAAGGCAGAGGGCTAAAATATGTGATTACTTAAAATACCCTCCACTTTTGGCAGCTATGATTCTGTTAATACATCCATTCTCCTCCCTAAACATTACATTCCCAAGACTCATTCAACTGTCCACCTCACCTTTCCTTCTTCAGTTTATCCTTCCAATTCTAATTATAGTTTCCTCCTTTATATTGAGATAAAATTAAGAAAATTTGGATCTAGCTTTCTTCGGAAAATCATTTCTATTCTTCCTGAAGCTGGGAAAAATAAAGATTGACCCAAATCAGGTAATTGCTTTGTATGCCATCTCTGTCCCCATGCTTTATATTGTATCATGGCATCTCTTTTGCCTCTAGAGAAATTGCCCATACCAATATTTACTCCAAGTGTCAGAGATGCTATCTAGGTTGAGATAATCATTCATGAAGGGCTTTGATCTACTGAATAGAAAAATGCTTTATGCAAAGATTCTCACATCAAAAGCCCTTTAATGTTAGCTGTTGAATGACTGGGCTGTTTCAGAACTGGAGTCAATTTTGTCTTTAAAAGTATTTCAGAGCATAATCATATTGGTCAGAAATCCATTCTTCCCTTAGGATTCTGCATAGACGCCTAGCTCTAACATTCTTCTGTTATATTATGAACATTTTTAATAAATGAAATTGTTTTGCAATTTTTTTTTCTGCCACCAAAAATGGATCCTTCATAAGATCAGAAGTTTTAGAGATTGGAGGGACTATTGAAGTCACTTCATCTGAAGCAGATTGATCAGACTAGGTAACCTCCCAAAAGTGGGGCCAAGGGATGACACATATAGACAGAAACAGAGTGCCTGATAAATCCACATATCTATTCCTTGAGGACTAAAACTTCTGTATTAACTTCCTTTGCACCTTCTTCTGCTTTTTTAACTGTGGATGTATTTGAAAGTACCTGGGTTCTGCTTGTATCATAGTATCAAAGATGTAAAGGGAGCAAAATTCCTTTGACCTCCTGAACTTAAAACACTCCAAGGACTAATGTTC
Organism: Pseudochirops corinnae; assembly: GCA_028646515.1. Classification (NCBI taxonomy): domain Eukaryota; kingdom Metazoa; phylum Chordata; class Mammalia; order Diprotodontia; family Pseudocheiridae; genus Pseudochirops; species Pseudochirops corinnae. Next base: position 23,221,347 of record CM053585.1, on the reverse strand, counting down.
AGGAGCCATTTAGAATAATTCCCCATCCTCATTTAAATGACCAAACCCAAGATTGAATCCATTTGCACTATGGCACATCCCAAATCAGGACAAAAGATAACATACCCTTGAGACTATGTACCAGACTGAAATATCTCTGTTTTTTTTTTTTCAAAAGGAATGAATTATAGCTAGGTAAGCTCTGTATAAGTGTGATCTGCGGGGCAGAGTCAAGATGGTGGTGCAGAAGAAGAGAACTCTGGGATCTCCCCCCATAACCACCTCAAATACCTATAAAATATGATTCTAAAAAAAGATTGTAGCTCCAGAACTCATAAAATGACAGAGAAACAAGGCTCCCACCGAAGGCAGCCCAGCCAGCAGATGGGAAGGGTCCATCACAGCACTCTGGGAGCCAAGACCAGCCCTGCATGAACCCAGGACTGTAGCCACAGGGTGACCAGGATAAGACTCGTCTGGAGCTGTCAGGAGGGTAGATCACAAGCAGCTGTGGCAGTTTCCAGAATTATTAACCCATAAGGAACAAGGACAAAGTGAAAGGTCAGTGGAACTGGCTATATTTGGGGGAAAGGAGTTGATCGGGCCTTCTATGCCCAGAGCAAGAAAGCCAGGGAAGCAGCGACCCTGCAGCCGCCTTCACATAGCTGCTTCAGAGCTCCTGGCCTGTGGACTGCAGGAGTGCCAAGTGATCATTCAGAGGCTAAGCACTCTTGCTTTAACCTTCCTGGATCAGCATCTTGGTTTGGGTGGTGGTCCTGAGGTACATGAAGAGTAAGCAAAAGCTGGTGGCGGCTGCAGAGATGGCGGCCCCCTAATAGCCCTAACAGCTGTGAAAACCCCAGAGATTTTGGACAAAGCTTTCCCCTCTGAAAGCAGAGTTCTACTGAGCCCAAAAGTAAATTAATTGACTGGAAACATGAGCAGGCATAGGAAACAAAGCAAGCACAGCCATCCAACTTTAGATTCCTTTTTTCAGGACAAAAGGATCAAAGCATGGAACAGGAGGAAGACAATAAAGTCAGAACTCCCAGAACAAAAGCTTCCAAGAAAAACTTAAATTGATTACAGGCCATAAAGGAGCTTAAGAAGGATTTTGAAAACCAAATAAGAGAATTGAAGGAAAAAATGGGAAGAGAAATGAAGATGATGCAAGAAAATCATGAAAAGAGAATCAACAACCTGACTGAAGAAAATAACACCTTAAAAAATAAATTAACTCGAGTGGAAAAAGAGGCCCAAAAAGCCATTGAGGAGAAGAATTCCTTAAAAAGCCGATTTTGCCAGTTAGAAAAAGAATCTCAAAAGCTTGTTGAAGAGAATAATTCCTTCAGAATTAGAGTAGAGCAAATGGAAGCAAATGACTTTATGAGAAAACAAGATACTATTAAACAGATGCAAACAAATGAAAAATTAGAAGGTAATGTGAAACATTTCCTTGAAAAAACCACTGACATGGAAAATAGATCCAGGAAAGACAATTCAAAAATTATTGGACTACCTGAAAGTCATGATCAAAAAAAGAACTTAGAATGCATTCTTCAAGAAATTCTCAAGGAAAATTGCCCTGATATTTTTGAACTAGAGGGCAAAATAGAACTTGAAAGAATTCACCAATTACCTCTTCAAAACGATTCCCAAAAGAAAACTCCTAGGAATGTTATAGACAGGTTCGGCGGTTCACAGATCAAGGAAAAAATATTATAAGCTGCCAAGAAGAAACAATTTTTATACTGTGGAAACACAACCAGGATAACCCAGGATCTAGCAGGTTCTACATTAAAGGACTGAAGGGCCTAGAATATGATATTCCAGAGAACAAGGAGTTAGGATTAAAACCAAGAATCACCTACCCAGAGAAACTGAGTATAATATTCCATGGGAAAATATGGTCATTAAATGAGGTAGAGGACTTTCAAGCATTCTTGAGGAAAAAAACCAGAAATGAATATAAAATTTGACATTCAAATACAAGAAGCATGAGAAGGTAAGCATGGAAAAGAATTCATAGGGAACTTATCAAAGTTGAACTATTTACATGCCAACATGGAAAAACTATAGTTGTAACTTATGAAACTTTTCTCAGTATGAGGATACGTAAAAGGAATATAAATGGATATCTATGTAAATACACACATATGTCTATATAGGAAGGTATGTATGTGTATGAACACATATGTGAGTGTGTGTATATATGTGTACCTAGACAGAGGACACAGGATCAACTGAATACAAAGCAATGACATTTTAAAAGGTGGAATTGAGAGGTAGGAGAGGAATAGAAGGAGAGGAGACAGGGAGAGACAGAATGGGGTTAATCATCTCATATAGAAGAGGCAAGGGTTAACTGTTATAATGGAGGGGAAGAACAGGAAGGCAAAAGGGAATGTATCAACATTATTCTCATTGAATTTGGCTTAGGGAAGGAATGACATACACT
>CM053585.1:23198682-23218410 GCA_028646515.1 Pseudochirops corinnae | reverse complement strand
ATATATTATATTTATTATATATATATATAATAATAATTATTATTATCATTTACATGCAAGTGGGTAATAAGATATACAGGACTGAGATAGGGAGATCCATCTTGCCCTACCGAAAAAGTCAGAGGGATGATGGGGGAGGATATAGGAGAGAGCAGATTGGGGGAGGGGTTACACAGTGGGATGGCTGTTTTGAGGTGGTGGGTAGGGGAAAGATGGAGAGAAAATTTGTAACTCAAAATCTTGTGGAAGTGAATGATATAAACTAAAAATAAACAGAAGTTAATTTTTTTTAAAAGATCTGCATACTGTTACTTAAATCTAATGAGGAAAATTTAAAGCCTTAGGTTTTCATTTTGCAGATACATAAATAGAAGCCTCAGGAAGGTAGCTGACTTACCCAAGGTCGCATAAGCAATACATAGCAAAGACACAATTTCTCTGATTAAAACAACAACAACAACAACAAAGCCCCCACAAAATTCTCTTTTTAAAAGACTACTGGATTTTTCTGGACTTGATCAGTTACATGTGTTTTGCAAAATCCTAGGAATCAAGTAAAGTGTTTTGTCTGTTATGTGTTTACCTGCCAAAGGGTAAGGAGAATAGTGGCAAGGGGATATGAGGCCACACGATACAAAGCTCAGTCAATAAAACTGAAGACATTAGATTGAAAAATAAAGGCATACAGCGGATGGATTGTTATGTTTAAGTACTTGAAAATATGTCATATGGAAGTAGGATTAGATGCTTTGACCTCACAGGGCAAAATTAGGAACCAAGTTAGGGGTGTTGCAGTGAGGTAGATTTTTAGAATGAACATTTTTACATTGCAGAGAATCTCTTCAAATGTGAACAAAGGATAGATCACTTCTTTTCCAGAAAAATAGAGGAAATTCTCATTGAACTGTTCTTTCTGACTGATGCAATAAACATTCATGGTGGATAAGAGTAGCAATGCCAACAAGGGAAAAACAGCAAACAGTTGTTGCCCTCAAGGAGATTATGGTCTACAGGAATATCCAAAATCCAAATTAAATTCACAAAAAAATGATTCCTTAAAATTTTATTATGTTCCAGATGCCCCATCAGGTACTATGGGTATGAAGGAAAAAAAAAATAATGAAACAATCTCTGACCTCAAGATATTTGGATTGCACTGGACCAAAATATAGATAGATATAGAAATAGATATATGTACAGATATTATAATATGTATATTTATATATACACATACATATTACAAGGTATATATAAACATGTGTATATGTGTATGTACATATAAACATATATATGAGAATATATTGTGTTATATAAGGCATATGTATATATATCTGAAGTTATATAGATAACATATTGCATATCTATGTCTGTACCTATATATACATTTATTTGTACTATCTGTATAAAAATAATAATTTTGAAAGACAGAGAACAATAACACAAAAGGGAGTCATGCAGATAATAAAAGTATAAATATTTTGGGAAGTCTAAATTCCTAATAAGTTTGATTTATTGATTCTGACATCTTTGGCTTCTAGTATTCCAAATCCAGTGGTCAGGTCACTGTGTATACAATACTTTCTCTATTCATATCATTGAGACCTTGCCTGGAATTCTCTCCTTCCTCACCACCTTACGTAAACATTATGCACTTTGTGAAATATTTTCTGATCTCACTCAGCTGCTAGTGTGCCATATGCCTATACTCCTAGGCTTCATTTTGTATGCATCATGATATCATTATGTATGTTAATACTGCATTTTCCATAAGAATTTAAGTCCATTTATGGGAGAACTTTGTTGCTTTTGTCTTTGTATCCCCAGCTCAGTATCTAGCATATGTTAAGGTCCTGATAAATGATGATTTATTGATCTTCATTGGCATTATATTTATACCTCTTCATAGAATTTGAGATACCAACCATCTAATCAACCCTCTTTATGGTTCTCAGAAACAATCAATTTTTCATGAAGGTATAAAACAACAATTTTTGTGTTATTTTGTGGACCTCAAAAATACTTTAAAAAAATCAACCTTATTATGTTGGCACCAGATCTAACATCCTCCATTAGGCTTTTTATTAATCCAGGTAAAGGGACTAAAATTTGCTTTTAAAAATGGAAATGTGGTTTGGGAATTTGTATATTTTTTAACCATTCATACTACATGTGGCTGTTTCTAAGAATTGAGGATATCATTTATTAATATCATTCACCAGTGTAGATTTAAACTTTTCCATGCCTTCTTATCCTATTCCATTGCACCAACGATCTTACCCTCCAATGACTGTTTGTTTGTTTGGTTGGTTGTTATCCTTCCTTATCAAACAGGACAAAAATGTCACCATTGTGCTAAATTCAAGTTTCAACGTGTCTGCCTGTGTCTGATCAGACCAATCAAAGCTCAGCATGCTGTACCAGACATTGGACACAAATAGTCCAGATGAACATTTGGGGCAGATACTCCAAATTTATGCATCCTGTGCTTCGTAAGAGGTATTTCAGTTCTGCTTTGCTTATAGAGCACAGCACCTTATATGATGTGGGCACACCATGCTGAGCGGTCCTGTGACAGTGTCTCCCATGTCACAATTCAGTTCCAAAGTTCTTGACAGAGGCCTTGAGTGTCCTTGTATCACTTCTTCTGACCACCATGTGAACACTTGCTCTGTGAGAGTTGTCCATGAACCATTCTTTTGGCGAAGTATTCATATTGTATTCAATCAACGTGCCCAGTCAATAAGAGTTATGCTCTCTGAAGTAAAGTTTCACTGCTTGGCAGTTTAGTTTGAGTAAGGACCTCAGTGACTGGTACCTTATCCTACCAGGTGATCTTCAGAATCTTCCTAAGCCAATTCAAATAGAAGAGATTCAGTTTCCTGGTATGGCCCTGGTAGACCATCCAAGTTTCACAGGCATATAACAATGAGTTATATGGCTCTGTAGACCTGAACCCTAGTGGTCAATCTAATACCTCTTTTCTCTCATACTTTGCTTCCAGGCCTCCCAACACTGAGCTAGCACTGGCAATGCATGCATCAACCTCATTTTCAATGTATACATCCCTGGAAAGTATACTACCAAGGTAAGTGAACTTATCCACAACATCCGGAAATTCCTCATGGTTCAGTGTATAGATGGTATGGTGCTGACTGATGGAGCACCTGTGTTTTCTTGGTGTTGTTAGGCCAAAGTTAGCAGAAGCATCAAAGAATTGATCCATACTTGGTTGCATCTCAGCTTCAGAAGCTGTATTGAGTGCATCATAATCAGCAAACAGAAAATCATGCCCTGACACTCTCTTTGGTCTTGGCCTGTAGCCTTTTCAAATTGAAGAATTACCATCATTGCTGTTGCTGACCTTGATGCCTTGTTCATACTCATTGAAAGCATATGACAACATGGCTGAAAACATCATGCTAAAATGCATGGGAGCAAGCACAGAGACCTGTTCCACTCCATTGGTGACTGGGAAAGAATGTGAGTGTTGCCTCAAACCCAAGAAAGCATGCCATCACAAAACTGACATACAGTGCTTTTGAACTTCTCCAGGCAACTATATTTTGACATAATTTTACACAAGCCCTCATGATTGACAGTATCAAAGGCCTTGGTCAGATCTACAAATGCTGTGTCCAGACCTCTGCTCTGCTCGTCGTATTTCTTCTGGAGTTGTCTGGCAGCAAACACCATATCTACTCTTACTCTGTCCTTTCTAAAGTCACAATGACTTTCAGGTAGATGATCAGATTCCAGGTGAAGAATCAGTGTATTAGGAGGACCCTGGCAAGAATCTTGCAGCAATGACTAAGAGAATTAATCAATTAATCCTACATAACTTTCTGAATGTCTTCATCTATTTCTTCATGGTTCTGAAAGAAAAACTCGGGCTGTCTTTCTCTAATCCCTTTTTCTTTTCTATATAAGAATAAGCCACCTCATTTTCCAGGCACATATTTACTTGAAAATCTATTTTCAGTTATGTCTCTCATGAAAAGTATTGTTAATACTTTAATGAAGTCAACATAGACACATCTCAAACTCTTCTTTACCTACATTAGACTCTATGGCATAATAAAAAGAGAACTTTGGAGTAAGAGAGTGTCTCATCATACATATATACTGGGCACATGAACCCAGTCAAATCTCTAGCCTCTCTGGGTCTCAGTACTTCATCTGTTCAATGATGAGGTTAGATTATCTGGTCATTCTGGTCATTCCCTGCTTTCCTTCTAAGCCTCTATGATCCCTTTAGGTTCTCTGAAATTTTGATCCTTTGGAGATTTCAATCATTCATGGTTCAGGACTATAATGTTAAATATATATATTTGTTTTTCTGACAGAGATCACCTTTTTGTCAGGGAAAACATTATCCCAGATGTATATGTGGGTGCATAATATATTGCACACATATACATCATACCTTGAAAGTGATTTAGTTCAACTCATTATGATATACATGGAAATGCTCATATTCGGAGTCTTTGTCTTTACACTGGTGGTTCCCGGTTTCTGCAATGAACTTTCTCCTTGTCTCTGCTGTGAAAGAGATTTAGCATCCGTAAACCTTAAAATAAGGTTCCACTTTCTACGAGAAGCCTTTTCTGCTTCTGCTGATTACCAATGTATTGTCTTTTCTTGAAATTGCTTCATATATCTTTATATAGTTATAGAATTTTGTAAATGAGGAGGGCGGCATGATAAGAAACAATAATCACTTACTTTTATTTAGCACTTTTAATTCACAAAATATCCTACAAATATTATCTTGTTTAAGCATCACAACATTTAGGATTCCCATTTTACAGATGTGAACACTAAGGCTAAAAGAGATTAAATGAGTTCCCTAGGGTGAAAACAGGTTATCCTGCTTCCAAATTCAACACTTTACCCAGCACTTAGCTAATATAGTGGATAAAGAAACCAGCCAAAAAAGAAAATGTCGATTCAACACCTATCTTTGACTTATACTGGACTGTCCATGTGATTCTGAGCAAGTAACTGATATCTCAGGGTTTGAGGCAAATTTCTGAGCCTCTAAACAGAGTAGGTGGTGACTAGTGTTTGTTGAGAGACTGAACTCCTGGAATTTCCCTTTACCAATGAAATCATATGAGCAAGTAAGCAATACAGTGTTGAGCTTGAAGTCAGGAAGACCTGAGTACAAATCCAGCCTCAGTCACTTCTTCCCAGTGTGATCCTGGGCAACACACTTAACCCTGTTTGCCTCAGTTTCCTCATCCATAAAAATAAGTTAGAGAAAGAAATGGCAAACCACTCCAGTATCTCTTCTAAGTAAAACCCAAATAGGGTCACAAAGCGTTGGAACCAACTGAACAGGAAATGACAATATCTCTCCTCTATAACATGTCTCTTTACATGTTGTGTCCCCTGAGTCCGATATCTACTCCTTAAAGGCAGGAGCTGTTTTTGTTGTATTGGTTTTCATATCTACCACCACGTTTAAGCATTTAATCAATACTTATTGAATTAAATGAATTGAAGACCCAGGGTGGTGATAAAAATTGACCAAACTAACTTGTTCCATTATGAGGTGAAGTCAACTATGCCTGGTTAGCCCTAAGCTTCACCCAGACAATGTCTCATTTTTATAGTGTGAAAATTACCCAGCAGACAAAATCAGAGGCCTCTCTTGCCTGGCACCTGGCTGCATCTTGCCAGGGTGTGTGTGTGTGTGTGTGTGTGTGTATGAGATATTTGTTGGTATGTGCTGCCTTTATTCTTCAAGGGTTTCCCAGACCAGGAAGAAGACCTTGCTTATGCATCCGATATCTCCAAACTTATTTGTATTATATGTGGCACTGAAACAGTCATTGTCCCTGTTATAAGGGAAGACCAATTGCTGCTCAGCAGGGGGCTGATTTGCAGCACTCAGAGAGCTCTGTCTACTTAGCCAGAACTGTAATATTTGTATCCATGAGAAAAGACTCTGTATAGAAGCTTGAAGGCAAAAGACAGCAGGACTGAGGGTGGATTTGATTTTAAATCATGTTCTAAATACTTCAAGGCTTCAAAGGCTTGCGATTTGCTCAGTGCATCATCACCCCCTCTACCTACACAGGTCACAGGCTCTCTTGACTTAATAGATGGTATTGGAGAAATGCTGTGTCCAAAACACTCATCACCCTCTGGCCAACGTGTTTCAAAACCACAATTTGAGTTGTGGATTGGGAAAAAGTCAATTTCGTCATTTTTCTCCAACACAAAATTAAATTCAGGCAATGTATATAAAGCATCAGTTATGTTCAAGGCCTTTGCCTATGGGCTGGGAATAGAAAGATGAAAAATGTCATGGTTCCTGGCCTCAGGGAGATTACAGTCAACACAAGGTGGAAGGAGTAATAGGACTTGTATACAAATCAGCACGAAGTACAATGAAAAAAACCAAGGGAAGGTTCTTAAGAAGGTCCCTATGTATATATGTATGTATGTGTGTATATATGTATATATGTATATATGTTTATATATGTATATATATACTGTATATGTATATATGTGTGCATATGTATCTATATATATATAAACATATGTATGTATGGAGAAGAGAGAAATATCACTTTGGAAATATATTACAGAATCATAGAAATTCAGCATTGACAGGGCCTCAATAACCAGCTAATTCCAACCTTTGTATGAAGAACAATCCTCTCTAGAAAGATCCCCAAGACAAATGACTAACTATAATAAATGAATGCTTCTATTTTTCATCTCTCTCCATGAACAATAATATTTTCTTCAAAATTCATGCTTGGCACTGGGCATTATCGAATAATAAGGGGGTGGCACTGTTAAACTGGGACCACTGTATTGGGCAATGCAAAAGGCACAAAGATGAATAAGCCTTTATTATAATCTACTCAGTGAGACAAGACACGATAGAAATCATTGCAAAATATATTTCAACCAATATTCCCTCCATTGCCAAATTTCACCTTTTAAGAGCCAGTATGGGACAGTTAGGTGGTGCACTACCACCTCTTAATTTCTCTTGTTTCCTTCAAGACTTAGCTCAAGACTTAGCTGTCTACTTCAGGATAGATTCTCTAGTTCCCTCAGGAACCTTTCATTTTCATATTTCTTACTTCTTTGTATTTCTTTTGTATGGACCTACATATAAACAAGTTTTTGTTTTTCTTTCCCCTCTATTATAATATTTTTTTAGAGTAGGGAGCGTTTTGACCTTTTTTTGTCTTCCTAGCACTTGGCACCATACCGGGAATGTAGTAGGTACTTAATAAATAATTATTCATTAATTGTTTAAATACAGTTGTGGTGACTGACTTATCAAATACCGTAAGTGAATAGGAAAGAAAAAAAAAATTAAGAAAAAATTCTATAAGAAATTTTCATGTCTTTTCCCTCTCCCTGTAGAATATAAGGTCCTGAACATAAACTGTTTCATGTATTTTCTTAGTATCGCCAGTAACAATCACAGTGCCAGAACCATAGGAAAGGTGTAATAACTGCCTTTTAAAATAAATAAATGAATAAAAGTTACATAGAGATTGTTTCTAGCTAGAGAAGTAAGGGAAGAATTCATGACAATTGAACATCGGAGGTGGGTCTTGTGAAGGATGAGAAAACATTTGACAATCAGAGGTGTGTGTGTGTGTGTGTGTTTGTGTCTGTGTGTGTGTGTTTGTGTGTGTGCGTGTGCATGCCTGTGTGTCTGTGTAGGGCAGTGGTTCTCAATCTGTGGGTCACAACCCCTTTGAGGGTCGATCACACCTTTTGTAGGGATGACAGGGGTTGCCCAAGACCATCATAAAACATATTTCTGATGGTCTTAGGAACCGAGACACTGCTCCTCTGTCTCTAGGCAGATCCACCAACATGCAGATATGCCCACATAGTAGTATTAAAGGGTTGCAGCATTAGGAAGGTTGAGAACCACTGGTGTAGGGGGTATTAGGCAGGCATTCTAGACATAGGAAGAGCATGAGCAAAAATATAGAGATAGTAAAGAAGATGAAATGGTGTGAAAATATTGTCAGAAAGACAAGATACTCAAGAGAAGTAGGGTGAATTAAGACTTAAGAGGATGCTACAAACTAGAACCTGGAGGAAATGTATCCTAGGATCCCAGATTTAGAGCTAGAAGGGACATCAGTGATGACCCATGTGAATGCTGACATTTTACAGAGGTGGAAAATGAGTGCCAGCCTTAGAAGTTTGGACTTTATTTGGTCCTGAAGAACTGTTAGACAAGACAATTAGTAGTATTGTGAATGATGGTTTGAAGGTGGACAATGAGGTATAATGCAGGTTGAGGCACCAGTTAGATGATAATATTTCAGTAAAGAAGTGACAAGCTCTACATTAATGCAATGGTGGCACTGGGAATGATAAATGAGAAATATTGGGGAGAGATATACAAGAGGATGAATTGCCAGAGGGTGAGGCTCTCTCTTCTTTTAAATGTACCTTAAACCCCCTCATCTGCATATATTTGTCCCCCCGAACTATTAATATTCTTTCTTCGAACGTTTTTCTTGCCTTACTTTTTAAACATTTGTCTTGATTCACTTTATACTAGCTAACTCTCCCCCTTCTCTGTTTCTCTATACATATGTATGTATGCATACATATATTTATAATTATGGGTAAGTGTGTATATAGGAATGTTTGTAAATTCATTTATGTGCACATATAACCCCTTGTTATTTGTATGCCTAGGGGCTAACATGCTATCTGGTACTTAGTGCTTTATATATAATTATTAATCAATGGATTTTGGCCTAGAAAGAGACTAAGAAGTCAAAGGTAATTATATTCATAGAAACGGGAAAGTTGTGATTAAAAGTTTCTTTCTTTTTTTTTTTTTTCAGAGGTGGGGGAGAGTCTGTTGAATATACTTTGAGTCCTATTAATATGGACTCTTCCTGACTCTGCTACTTCATAATTCTATGATGCTGGGGCAAATTGTCCTTTCCACTCTGAGTTTCAGTTTCCTCTTTGGCAATTCGATTTGCTGATTTCTGATGTCCTTTCCTATAACTGAAAGAATAAGCCTCCTCCTTGGCCTTCTGATCTTCTGAAAATCTCCAGGCAGAAGTGAACCGAAGAAGGTTTCCATCTGCCTAAGAATCTCTCACCTCATGGTTTCTCTGAGTTCCAGGTATTTGGAGGGGTACTTTTTTGACTTCATAATGCCCCACTCTCTCTCACTTTTTTTTTTTAAATTATATATTTTTAATTTTTTGCTTTTTATTTTGGAAGGGGGAAGGTGGGGCAATTGGGGTTAAGTGACATACCCAAGGTCACTTAGGTAGGTTTGTTTTTTTTTTTGGTGTGCGTGTGTACATGTGTGTTAAGTATCTGATGCCGGATTTCAAATCAGAACCTCCTGACTCCAGACCTGTGCTCTATTCACTGTGCCACCCAGCCGCCATTTTTTTTTATGTTTTAATTGAGAATTTTGACTTTTGGTTTCAGCTTCTGAGTTTGGCCAAAATAAATAAGCAAACAAATAAATAGGTAAATAAATGAATGAATAAATATATACATACATAAACACAGAAATAAAGGAATACATAAATAATGTTAAAAATTAAATCACACTGTCACCTCTACTTGACTGTGACCCTCACCTGTAGGGATGAATTAAGATAGTCTTTGAGGTTCATTCCATTTCTCCAACCTGAGATTCAGTGATTCTGACTTGCAGAATCTTTAGGCATTCTCCTTTTGACTCTAAACTGATTCCCAGTGTTCTATTTTAATTCAGTTATTGGGCACCCACTATTCATAAAAAATAATAATTATGAAACAAATTACATTGGCATAGCCCTTTCATGTTGACTTTTTACCTTATCACAACCTTACAATACTGGAGAAGGATACATATCAGCATTTTAAGAATGAAAACACTGAGATTCAATGATCTTTCCAGCTAATTGCAGAGCCATGACTAGAACCTAAGCCTATAGGCTTCCATTCCTGTGCCATTTTCTTTTTGCCAATCATTCAGCCATTCTACACATTGCCATATGCATGTGGGGGTCACGAAGGAAGACAGAGCCTTCTCCTCAGTCTACAATCTAAGACTGGGGAAGGAGAATCAGCAGAGGTCACAGAAGCTAGGAGCCAGTACTCAATCTGGCTCCATGTTGTTGTGTTAACATAGGCTATCCACCTCCTTTGTCTAGACTTTTCTTTTTTCAACTGTAAAATAAGCTTCCATTGCTCACCTCCCACCAAAAGTACCTTGCTTTAACCTTCTCTCTCTCTCTCTCTCTCTTTTTTAAATAAGAAGGTAGCTTAGCATAATTCATAGAGAAACAACTCTACAGGAATTTTTGGTTTGAATACATCACTAAAGAAATAGTGACTGAGTCACTCTGGACATTTAAAATCCCACTGCCCCAGGCAAGGGTGGCTAACTAACATTACAAATCTTAAAGACCAATCTGCTTTGATAGCTGGCTTTTCCACCCCAGGAGTTCTTCCATGAATGACATCATACCTCTAAATCAAAACACAAGCACATGAACATATAGATTAATTATGCCTATGTATGTGTATATGCGTGGACATGTAAGTGTGTGTGTATGAAATATTTATTAAGCACAGAAGAGAATGTGGGTAGTTTCAGTTTCAAGTTATATGGAAAGGTTCCATGGTACTTCCAAGTCTCAAAGAAGATTTTTATACCATTTCCACTGACAAAATCATATCTGTTTCTGATATTGAAAAATTTGACAGATCCAGGGACTTTGGTGATGAGGCTTTCTTTTTTGAGAGTCTTCAAAAGACGTGATGGCAGCACCTGTGAGAAGAGTTGCCAGGCTGTACCTCGACAGGGGTTGTTTCCCACAATGATAACTGTAGACATTGCACTGGAAGCATTGCTGTTCATAAAGTTTTGAGCTGTCTCCCTCAGGGGCTTAGGGAAAAGTTTGATGAAGTTGGTGGGCATGGTGGTTTAACTGGCCTGGTATTGTTTCCTCTCATCTTCACTTTAAGGTGGCCTATTTTTTCAGTTAGGCTTGTGCGCCCTGTTAAAATATTAGACACACACACATACACACTCACATATATTTCTGTGTATATATACATAGTATTTATATAATATATATCTATTGCATAAAATAGAAATATAAACTAGAAAGTATATGTGTATAAATATATGAATATTTCTAGTCAGATTTTGTACAAAAAAAGGATTTACATACACATATGGGCATATGTTTATGCTCTTCTCACACACATATCTATATCTATTTATCTATCTCTATAATGAAGGGATTTAAAAAGCTCATAAGTTTCTTCATAATAATAGAGCAAATTTTATCTATTTCATTAAATTACCTATATTTGCCTTTTCAGGAGGCCTAGCTGTGAAGGATTTAACTTGCACATGATAATATATAATGTAAAATGTCACAATAGAGATATTCCCATTCCCATCTGTTGAATATCCCTTTATTTTTCCAACACATATGGGTCTCTAACTAGCATCAGCAATCTCTTCTCCCTTACCTCTAGCCTATTTCAGCCTAAATTGGGGGCCTTTTCTCTACCGTTCAAATGTATCTTAAGTGTTTCTTAAGGATTTTCCCAGCCCTGCTTCAGAGTTGTCCAATCAAAGCACCAAAAAAAAAGCTTTCAAAGTCGGAAAGTCCATTAACTCCAGGCATCACAGGGACAGAGCATCCCACTGTTCTTTCATCATTTTCTTTGGGGCCATTCACTCGCATCTCCAATTCCTCATTACTCCTCCTTATTTCACAGATCTACTGCATCAAATGAGAAATGCTGGGGACCCTGAGCCACAGAGGATTCTGCAATCCACAAGAGATCTCATCTTTCCCTGCGTTCACCGTAGCATACGTGATGGATGGCAAGGAGGAAATTTCCTCTCTGGCTAAATATGAGAGCTACATTTACAGTGAATGCTTTTGAGCTTCTGGCCCAAACAATGGCAAAAATATAATTAAACAATAATTTTAAAATACATTACTAAGCCTATTAAGTAGTCCCTGAATTTCCCTAAGATATTAAAAACTAGAGTATTTCATGAACATTAAAGATAACATCTCTGCCTCAGCACAAGGAAGCTTAATGTCAAAATGGAGACAAAAATGCAGAAAACCAGAGAAGTTGTGTAGGGGATGCTATAAAGTACATGGGGCCAATAGAGTACTTGATTTAAGGTTAGAAAACCTGGGTTCAATCTGTGCCACTGACATAGTTATTATCACAGATTTTGAGCCAGAATAGATCTTAGAGTTTGAATGAAATCCTCTTATTTGTCACATCTTAAAACTGAGGATGAAAGACATTAAGGTACTTGGACAGATAGGGTCACACAAATAACAAACATCTGATGAAAATTTTGAATTCATTCTTTGTGAGTTCAAGTGTAGTACACAATCCAATAGGTCATCAATTTATTTCTGTTACATTGTGCAAATGAACTCTTGTTAATCTTAGTTTCTCTCTTTGTAAAATAAATGAGTTGGGCTGGATGGGTGTTAAAGTCCTTTTAGCTCAAAACCTATAATTAAGTGATCCTATAAAATATAATATCAATGGCTGGGATTGGAATTCTGATAGAGAAAGGAGTAGATCTATGATATTATTGGTTTAGGGAACTCCTTGGGAATGAAACTCCCTCCACCAGTTGGGACAAATGAAAAGTCTGATAGATACAGTTTCTGGGTAATTAATAATCACTTTATTAACTATGACTAGCAAGTAATTAATAAAATGAGGTCAATTGTACTACTGGAAGCCGATTGATGAACCTTGGGGGGGTGGTGCTGCTGGATTTTTAAATACTCTTGGAAGAGTGGGTATTCCAGACAGGTAGAAAGAAACTCTGATTGGTTGACAATTAATACGAGAATGAATATGATAATGGAAGTGGAATTATTCTAATGAAAGGCAGGAGGAACATGACTTGATTATGTCACTCTTGGACAAAGAGACTCGTCTCTCCCTCAACCACCCGTCTCAGGCGTTCTAGACAAATGGATCTACTTTCACCTAGTCTTACCAGAGTGGAACAATGGTAGACTTAGATAAGTATTTCACCCTTTAATCAGAACTCAGCTTTCCCAGTTGGGTGGGATCCTACCCAAGATTGAACACAATCTCCTCAGACCTGGCCTTCAGAGGCAGCCCTGAAATAGTAACTATATCAGGAAATAGAAAAAGGGAAAATAGTTTCCCCCATACTATAAATTTGTTGTTAATAATCATTTCTCTCACAATGCAGGTCATCATTCCCTTTTCAACTAGAGATTTCCCTAGAGAACCAAGAGGTTAAGTGACTTATTCAGGTCACACAAACAGCATGTAACATAGGCTCAATTTGAATTCAAAATTTCCATCTCTTTATCCATTAAATCACATTTCCTCTTTGTTAACCTCTTTACCAAATCAAAATCTATAATTTTACAACATAATTTGGGTGTCCCATCTAAACTAAGTTTGTTTGATCAGTGTAAGGAGCGGATGAAATTTTAAGTGCAATGGGTCAGGTTTTGTGATCTCTTTAGGATATATAGACATTAGAAATTAAATCAATAGGGAGCTGATTGAATAATCAAATAGCTTAACTCTAGGGATTTAAAAGAGCTGGAGGAATTCCAATAGAAAGCCTACAAGCAACAAAACAGTCCAGCTGTGAAGTGCCTTTAAGAGGCAGAGCCTTCCACCTGTAGCAGAGGACAGGTAGGGAAGAATGAAATTGAGTTTTGCTCTCCATCCTTTCAAGCCATATCACTAATAAGACTGGACTCAGAGGAAATAATATACAAAGAAGGAAATCAAAAGACAGTCACTGAAGGGAGAAATTAATTTGAAGGAGGTAAGCCCTCAGAAATGTCAGCAATGGGCTACAAAAAACATTCTTAGAGATCTGCAAGGAGCTGTCACTAAGAGGAACCTCACAACGACTTTGCAAAGGTAGACAAAAAACTTCTAATAAGTAAGATCTGTGAATTTATCTTTTGGCTATACCTGTTCTCTTCCAAGAGATCTCACTTTGCCAAGGAAGCATATTTAATTGTAGGAGAATATGCCTTTTGAGGGGGTATATTTATCTACTAATATTATTTCCTTGTACTAAATTTCTTTTGCTAAACCAGAACTGAGGGTACTGGCCAATTATCAGTGGTGGTTGATAAGTGGCAGTACTAGAAATTCAGCCCCTCAGGGAAGAAATAGTTACCTAACCTCTGGGACCACAATCTATGAGTGTGAATGCCCAGCCAACGAATGCATCATGTTCCAACAATGTAACTCATATTCCAGGTCTGCTACACTCATGAACTATATGATTTAGGGAATTCATTCAACTTCTCTCTTTCTCAGATTCTTCATAAATAAAAATGAAGTCAATCTTTCCTAGTTTGTTTCATAAGATTGGTTTACAAACAATACAGACAAAAGCCATTTTTTTAAGGTATACAATATCTATAACCATATATGAAAGGAAGTGTCATATATTGGGGACATTGTTGGATTTGGATTCAAGAAAATCTTAAACCTGATTGGAGGACTTATCAGTTATATGACCATGGGAAAAATCACCTTGCTAAGCCTCAGTTTCTGCTACTGTAGAATGGAGATAATAAAACCTTGGGCACTTCCTCATAGGATTATCTCAGGCTCAAAAAGAAAATGCATATAATGTTCTCCCTAAAATTTAAATTCTATGTCAATGTCAGCTATTATTATTGTTATTGAAATTGAATTCAATTAATTTCTATTCAAACAAAATCTGTGTGCAGTAACTATGTACTAGACATTATGCTAGGCATAGAAAATATAAAGGAAAAATGGAAACTACCCCTGCCTTTAAGGATAGGCATCATCCTTGTATGTTTATGTTTACTAATAATAAAGTTAAGGAAGATGTAATAAAAATGTGCTGTAATTGAAATAACAATGACCTTCATCTTTCTGAGAACTGATTTACATTTACAAAATTTCTTCTGCCTATTGCTTCTCTATACTTATCTGTGTAGATAATATTTCCTTCCAAAAGAATATAAGCACCTTGAAGGCAAGAATTTTTTTATTCATTTCTGTCTTTATAGTCCCAGTATAAAGTACATTGATAAGAACCTAGCTGGTACTTACAAAGTGTTTGTTAAAATTGAATTGAATTGAAAGTACTTATATTTTCCTGGAATGCTTTTGTAGATAAACTTATTTTTGTATTAACGAGTGCAAATGGATGAATAAAAAAAATCAGTAATATATTATTACTAGAGCTAGAAAAGATAAACTGAAGAAGGACAGAGCCAAGAAAAAAAAATGTGCCATATATAATGGTGTTTGGGTAACTTTATCTTAATTGTATGCATTTTGGTTCTCCCATGAGGCTGTGAGTTCTTTAAGAGAAGGAATTGTTTTTTATGTATTTGGTTGTTTTAATTTATTTTCGTTGTTTTGCATTTTTTTTACATCCCTAGCCTCATACATAGTGGGAGCTTAATAAATGCTTAGTGGCTAATTGATTAACATGTTCTGCCCCATCATCCCTGTCAGTCATAGAAATATATTGAAATTTCCAATACTTTAACAATTCTTAGTGAAATGAACAAATTCACTAATCATCACAATGAGAATATAATTAAGTCAGAAAAGATTAAGAGTCATGTAAGACAAATATCCCAAACTGGAGAAATATTTATCTACTAATTCATTCATCCATTCCCACTATATAAATATTGATATTTCTCAAGAATCCTCATCCCACATCATTATCTTGCTGTTGGACATTCCTACCTATATTCCCTGTATCCATCTCAAATTCAATATGCCCCCAGACAGAACACATTATATCCCCAACCCACGAAAAAAAAAAAAATCTTCTTTCTTCCAAATGTCACCATTTCTGCTGGTAGAATCATTTTCCTTCCAGTAAACCAGGACCCCATCCTAAACTCAACCACCTTCCTAATTCCACTCATCTCCAATCACTTTTTTATATTTTTTTAAAATTTATGAAATAGAACATTTCCATAATATAGCAGATAAAAAAAAGATTATTGCACATGAAACTGCAAATTTATCGTGTGCACCTCTTACTCTTTTAAAATATGTTATATAGATGTAATTTTCTTTTTTTTTCTTTATTCCCCACTCTAAAAATGACTACCAATTGACTCAAATACATACATCTCACTTCAGTTCCTCATTACTTCTCAAACAAACTACTGCAATAGTCCACTCTCCACTTATGGTCTCTGTCTTCCACAACCCCTTACCTTTGAAGCTGCCTAGTTGACATTTCTAAAATACACATATAACTATGGCATTCCCTCCATTGTCATTTTTCCAATAACTTTCTAGGAGAAAAATCCAGGAATAAAACATTTATATTTTCAGTCTTATATTTTATGGGTCTTCATAGTTGTGGATTCCTTCTGAACTCCACAAGGGACTACCAACTAACTACCTTTGTATTTCATCCTCTTCACACATTATAAGTTTCATTCAAAATGGCCTTTTAGCTCTGCCCTGTCCATGATGATCCATTTCAGGCTTCTGTTACATAGAACAAGTCATGTCTTCAAGTGTTCCATTCTCAACTGCATTTCTTCAATATTTGACCCAAATTCCACCTTATGCAGAAGTCTCTCCAGCTACTAGTGCCTTCCCCTCTCAGTTCTCCATTTACCCTGGATACATAATTTTGTACCCAGTTATTTACATGTTTTCTTCCAAACAAGAATTCAATTTCCTTGAAAGCAAGGATGATGATGATGATGATGATGATGATGATGATGATGATGATGATGATGATGATGATGATGATGGTAAATGCTTAGAACTGTTCCTGGTACATAGTAAGTTGTTTTTGTTTTTGTTTTTTAAACAGTTTGTTGACTGAATGAATGACTGAGTGACCTCCACCACTAGAAATCCCTAGTTTTCCCCAAGATAGAACTTATGTTCCATTCTCCACAGAAGCCCTTTCATTATATCCCCAGGTACTAATGTACATTTACTTAGTCTATACTTCATATTTACTTTTTCCCCTTTTAGTGGGGAGAGGGACATTCCTATCTTTTGTTATTGGTGTAGGGACCTCCTATTGAGAAAACTTCTGCTACTAATGCCAAACAGGAGCTCTATAACACTAATTTTAGGCAGGTAGCTGGGACACTGAAAGATCAAATGATTTCACACAACCCATATGTGTGTGAGACAGAGCAAGAATTCACATCATTGTTACTGGAAAGATGATATTTTTTTCACCGTATCATATTTTATCATGCTTGTCTACTTGCAAATTGTCTTCCATACCAACTTCCTGTAATCAAGATTCTAATCATTTTGAGGGCAGGGACCATTTTTTTCCCTTTAGATACCCAAGGCATAGAAAAAGTGCCTTACATATATTAGTGCTTAAATAAATTATGGGCAGTGAGGTGGTTCAGTGGACAGAGCACTGGGTCTGCAAACTGGAAGACCTGAATTTAAATCGAGTATCATACACTTAATAGATACACGACCCTGGGTAAGTCATTTGGCCCTGTTTGTGAGGAGATAGCAATCTAAAATCTTTGCCAAGAAAACCCCAAATGGTGTCACAAAGAATAAAACATTACTGATGTGACTAGACAACAACAAAATGGAATAAAACGTACTCATCCACTCCTGTTTATTAAAAGCACTGTTTCAATATTTAACTCTGTTATGCATTAACTGGGGTGTACTGTAGGCATCTCTAATTGTGCAAACCTATTATTAAATTTTCAGTGGGAACATTTACTCCTAAGAAGGCAGCAATCAGTACAAAGCAAGGTTTCAGTATGGTTTTGTTGATTTTCTAGATACAAGAAAAGGTTAATAATGCAGTTTAAAGTTAATGGTGGCAATTTAAAATGCATATACACATAGACACATGTGAATATATATATATATATATACACTATATATATATATATATAAAATTATGTGTATATTGTATATGCATACATATATGTATGTGTGTATACATACACACTTGACCCCAACATAATGACATTATCTTGGTTCTCTTTGATCATGAAGAACAATAACCAAGCTATTTACAATGATATTCCTTTAAAAACATTGCAGAAATTCAATAGGAATGTAATAGAAATCTCAGGGAATGAACTAGTAGTTATTAATGATAAGGGTGATGAAAATTGACATGTGTGTATATATGTATACATATTTATATACACACATATGCATATATACACATATCTGGGAATATATGTATACATATACATGTGTGTGTATAAATACATGCACACACATATATACACAAACAAACACATACATATATATGCATATGCATGATATTTGCCAAACAAATTCTATTTATTATTTCAGTCTCAAACACACCTGACTATTATCTTCCATCCTCATAGATCCCTGTGTCACAGCATCCCTTGCCTAGGGAGAACAGTCATAAGTATTGAGAAAAAGTATTTAGCTAATATGCTTTCAACTTGATTAAACTTAAAGTCTACTTCATTTAGACAGATGTTCTTAACCTGATGTCTATGAACTTTTGTATAATAATGTGATAGCTTTATTTCAATATAATTGGTTTCCTTTGTAATCCTCTGTGTTTCATGCAATGAGAAAACACAATTATGAGGAGACTATGTGTTTCCACAAACTAAGGCATCCATGACACTTAAGAGAGTTTAACACCCCTGATAATCACATTCATTACTCATGAAATCAGATATATATGCTCTATCGTGTATTCATATGTAACAATACCTATTCACTTATGTATAGAGTACAAGCAGTGTTGATTGCCTTGATAATAAAGCCTTAAAATCTGGAGAAGGAAATGGCAAATGATGACAGTATCTTTGCCAAGAAAACTCTGTGTACAAGTTAAGGGGGTCAAAGAGTCAGTCGTGACTGAATGACTGAACAACAACAACCTTAAAATATTATGATCTATAGGATAAGATAAAAAAAGGCTGTGTAATTAAGAAAGCTGAGTGCAAAATGAGATGATTAGGATGAGTGGGCCTTTAGGAAGTTCTTGAACCTTGTGATGAATGTAGTTCAAAGTAATTCAAACAGTGGTCAAAATTAATTATGAAATTTCAGTGTCAAAATTTGTGATGGATAAGACACAGAAGTATACTTTTAAGGAGACTTTGGGAAAATGTTATTGGTTGTTAGAGAGTCAGAATGAGAGGTATCTTGTACTCAGAATCGTAGAAAAGTCTTCTACGTACTTGCTTTTTCTTACCCCTCACTATGGGATGAAAATAAACCAGAGTTCCTGACGGCCAGTCTAGGAAATGCTAAGATTTGGCAGGTCCTGCCACACTGGAGAGGTTTCAAGCAGGTATCAAGTAATCGCCTGTGTATCTGTCAGCCAAGGACTTGTCCAGGTAAGTTTTGAGAGCTTTCATAACAGAATATTAGCCAATGAATATGAGAGATAAATGGACATGGATAGATAGGAGGATGGATGGATGAATGAATGAATTTATCAGGAACTTTAGTATTTGTCAGGCCTGTTCAAAATGCTGAAGATATAAATAACAAGAAAATTGTCTTCCCTGATGCTAAGTGAGAAGAGCAGAACCAGGCAAAACCTGGACACAATCACAGGCACATCGTACATATGATGACCAACCTTGATAAACTGGACTATCCTCAACAATGCACAGCTAAAGACAACTCTACAAGCCTCAAGAAGGAAGGAGATACCTAAACTCAGAGAAATATATAGAAAGA
>CM053585.1:23163619-23198182 GCA_028646515.1 Pseudochirops corinnae | reverse complement strand
GGGGGGGGGGGGGGTGAAGGGAGTGGAGAAAATCTGAAACTCAAGTGATTGTGGAACTGAATCTTGTAAATTAAAAGTAAATGAGTAAATAAATAAAAAAAAAAGAAGGAAAGACAAAAAAAAAATTGTCTTCCCCTTCAAAAAGTTATATTCGAGTGGAGGAAGACAACATATTAAAGGGAGCAGGAAGGTGATGGGAAGGGGGTACCTGTACACAGGGTCAAGGTGGAAACATGTGGAATCACATGCTGAACTGAGTTCAGAGTCAACATGGTTGTCATGCATGCTTTCTCAAGTGGAGATATGGGGGAAGAAATTATCTTTCAGAAAAGGAGGTAGAGTGGCGGTATTGCCAGTATGAAAAAGCCACTGATAAGGGAGAGGCAGAGAGATAAGAGAAACAGATAGAGAAAGAGAGAAAATTACACAGAGGGCCAAAAAGAGGTAGAGAAACAGAGTCAAAGAGACAGAGATAGACAGGGAGGGAGGCAGGGGGAGGCAAGACAGAGACAGAGAGAGAAAGTCATAAACAGAGAGAAGAGTGACAAAAAGATGGACAGATAGAGGTAGAGACAGAGAAAGACACAGACACAGAGAAAGGCAGAGAGAGAGAAAGAGAATACTTCTCTAGTCATTCCTAAAATGCTTAACCTCAAATTTCAGTTCCTGCCTCTCACCACCACTCCCCCTGCAATTTGTGCCATTGCCTGATCCTGCCTGTTAGGAGGAGGGACTCTTGGGCTTTAACATTATGATCTGCCACAATATTGAATATCAAAAGAAGGTCCTCACAGTCTAATCACCTCCCTCTCTCTGTGCATTTCTGTCGCATCGCTTATAATCTGTCTGAACTCATTCTGCAATGCTTACAATCCTTCCACCTCATCACAGACTTCTTTGCACAGTGATTCTGAGTCTCTAATAGACATTGTACAAATCTCATTCCCTATACCTTACTTACCCATTTCCTTACTCCCATTTCTCCCAAGCCTACCTCCTCCCAACTCCATGTCCCACTCCAATCCTACCCACTCCTTCCATTATGCTCTAGAATTTCTGCTCAATAGTTAAGAAACTTGCTTTTATCTTTAAACTTTCCATTATCAATCCTCCTGTGCTCTAGAGCTCATTTAGACATGGTTTTCTCCTGATGATGTTATACCCCTGGTCACTCCATTAATGGTTATACTTTAATTCATGGACCTTGACTCAATGGTTATAGGGAGGGAGCTGGAATACTTAGGGTTCTCCATTTCCAATTCCAAATTTTGCCTCAATTATAATCATTCAGTAACCTCTTCTTCTTTGAGGTTCATTCAATCCATTTTAGTTACCTAATAAATATTCTGGCAACTGTTATCTACTGAACTCCAGGGTTATCTCCTTCCTTCCTCAATTAATTCAGTTCCTGAATAATGGCTTTCTGCACTCTCCAATTCCTGCCCTCAACTCTAAGATACTTCAACATATGTACTGATGCTTGCTCAACCTAAATTTCCAGTCTCACAGTTTACTTATTTCAATGACCTACAATAGTGTATGCATCAATTCTCTGCTCCTTGTGCAAACTTTGGGCCAATAACTAATATTAAGAAAGCAAAGGTTCTCAACCAGCTAGCCATGCACCATCTTTATATGGAATTATCAGTTATAGCCAATGAGGAACTTTTTTGATGCAATGAATAAATTCACTTACCTTGGCAGCATACATTCCAGGGATGATAAGGTTATCCATAGATAAGGGTGACACGTGCACTGTCAGAGCTAGTTCTAACATTGGATGACTCTGAAAGGAAGTGAAGGAGAGAAGAATTAAGATGTCTACCAAGCTGAAGGTCTACAGAGTCATTCTGACTTCATTTCTGTATGCCAATGAAACCTGCACAGTTTACCAGAACAATGTAAAGAAATCTAATTGCTTATATTTGAAGTATCTAGGAAGATTACCTGGTAAGATAAGGTACTAGACACTGAGGTCCTTTCTTGAGTTAACAGCTAAACATTCAAACTACTGCAGAGAGTACAACTCTGATAGGCTGTCCATGTTGTTTGACTGTAGGTTTACTTGAAAGACATTTATGGAAAACTAACACAAGGCAAACACTCACACAGAGGTCAGAAGATGTGATACAAGGACACTTTCAAGGTCTCTCTGAAGAACTTTCTTATCAGTTGTGAGATATTGGAGACACTGTCACAAAACAGAACTTATCTTTCAGATAATAAAAACAAAAGAAGAAAAAATAAAGATGGAAAGAAAAGAAGGAGAAAGAAAGAAAAAAGGAAGGAAAGAGAAAGAAGGAAGGAAAGAAAAAGAAAGGAAGGAAGGAAGGTAAGTAAAAAGGAAAAAATGTTCCCTATCTAACTCTTCTCTTACTTTTGAGGACGTATTTCCCAGATACTTAGGTCATCCTCAACTGCTAATTCTCTCTACCCCTCCACCCTGCCCATACATAATGTGTTGCTAAGTCATGTTAACTAAAACTCTAACATCTCTTTTGTATTCCTCCTTTTCTTCTTTGACACTGCCAGGTTGCTGTTGTAGGGCCTCATCACTCACGTTCTGGACTATTATGACAGTTGTCTCCTTTGTCTGCCTACCTCATATCTGTCCCCACTGTAGTTCTTCCTGCATTCAGCTGCCAATGTCATCTTTCAAAAGAGCAGTCTGACCATTTTTGCTCAGCAAATAGTTCGAATTATATACAGGATAAAATATAAAGTCCTCTGGGTTTTCATTTTTATTTTTTTCTTTAAAACTCATCATAGTCTGGGCCCATTCTACATTTCTAGTGTTCTTTACTCCCATACATTTATACTATAGTGAAGCTCACCTCTTTTTCTATACTCATACGAGCAGTTCCATCTCCCAACTATCTGTATACTCAATGACTCTCCTCTACTTCTGCAATTTTATCCCTCAGATTGCATCTCTACATCTTTGCTTCTTTCAAGTCTCTGATCAATTGCTTCCTTTTGCAAGAAACCTTTCCTGTTCTCCCTTAAAGCTAGCACATTCACTAAGAGAGTATCCTAATGTATCCTTTTGATCTTTTCTTTGTACTAGTGTTTTACATATTGTCTCCATTTTGGGATGATAAGATACTTGAGGCTGGGAGTGGTTTTTGTTTGTTTTTGTTTTCAGTCATTCATTTGTCTACTAATTTTTTTTTTAATTTTCACTTCATTTGTACTCCTAGAGCTTAGTATAGTACCAGGAACAAACTAGGTGCCTAATAAATGCTTGTGACCTTTGCCTAGTTTATTGCTATGGGAGAAAAATAACTTCAACCTCGAACTTGGGGAGACTTAGATGTGATCACTTGCTCTAATACTGATAGCTTCAGATTCATAAGGTAACTAAATGATGAAGTTCATAAAACCCTAAACCTGGAGTTATGACAACTTGCTTTCACTTCTGGGGTTACGATACTATCTGCGTGACTTTGTGTAAGTCACTTCAAATCTTCCTATTTCATTTTCCTCTTCCACAAAATGGGAATGGTAAATCACCTACCTGCCAAGTTTGTTGTGAGGATAAAATAATATATTAGTAAAGAGCTTTGTAAAACTGAAAGTCTCACATAAATGATAACCATTGTTCTTATGATTATTAACATGTATGTGACACATTTTATATTGTTTATTTTTACATATTATATGTATAATTACATATACTTTATATATTATTATTATTATTATTGTCAGTTATCTGTGTGAATCATTTTACAAAGGATCATTGTTCGGTCACTTTTCAGTTTTTTAAAACTCTTGGTAAACTCCATTTGGGGTATTCTTGGCAAAGATACTGAGTGGTTTACTATTTCCTTTTCCAGCTCATTTTACAGATGAAGAAACTGAGGCAAAGAGGGTTAAACAATCTGTCAAGGGTAAACTGGTAAGTGTATGAGGTTGAATTTGAACTCAGCTCTTTCTGACTCCATTCTCTATCCATTGAGTCACCTAACTGCCCCAAATGAGACTTTAGCAGACACTTAAAGGAAGCCAGAAAAACCAGAAGGCTGAGATGAAGAGGCAGAAAGTTTGAGGCACAGGAGATTGTTCAGAGGATTGAGTGCTGGACTTGGAGTCAGAAAAAAACATTTTCCTGCATTCAAATCCAGTCCCAGATACTTGCTGTGTGGTCTGGGCAAATCGCTTAACACTGTTTTGTCATCTGTGCGATGAGCTAGAGAAGGAAATGGCATACCACTCCAGCATCTTTACCAAGAAAACCCCAGATGGGGTTTTAAAGAGTAAAATATGACTGAAGTGACTTAACAACAGCATTATATGTTCATTTCCCTATTTAGTCTGTTTACATTCTGATTCATTCTCCACCAAACTGGCAAAATAATTTCCTTAAAATATTTTTTCTATGTTATTCTTATGTGTAAAACCCATTATTGTTTTCTCTTTGTTTATTTTTCTTAAGGCAAAATGCTTATTCTAGTTTCTTATGCACCCTCTCCATCCCAAATCTACATTGTACTGTCTATGCAGCCTTGAAAAAAATCAATTAACCTAAAGCATTCAGAGGCTTCCCATCTGGAAAATGATGTTGTTAAACTATGTAGCCTCTATAGATGCTCCCACCTTAAATACTATGATTCTATTATCTTATGTTTTTAATGTGATGCTTTTAAATTCCTCCACATTCCAGCCCAACTTTATTACTATAGCCTTATTTCCAATATGCTCAGCTTCAGTGAAGCTGGAATATTCACTGTTCCATGAACTTTAAAATTCATCTCCCACTTCTATGTATTAACATCACTATTCCCTACTTACCTGGAATGCACTTTCTCCTAATCTCTGTTTTTCAGAGTTCCTTCCTTATTTCAAGGCTCATCTCAGTTCCCTCTTACTCCACAAAGCCTTTGGTGAATCCCAAACCTGTTAACGCCCCTTTCTCAAGTTTAATTACATTTATTTATCCCTGTATTTGTTGTATTCCCCAATAGATTATAAGTTCCTACAGAGCAGAGGCTAGTTTAGTGATCTTACATACTCTCTCTGTCTCTCTCTCTCTGTCTCTCTGTCTCTCTGTCTCTCTCTGTCTCTCTCTGTCTCTCCATCTCTCTCTATGTCTGTGTCTGTCTGTGTCTGTCTCTCTATCTCTGTGTCTCTCTGTCTCTCCCCGTCCATCCCTACTTCCCTCCATCTCTCCCTCCTTCTCCTCTTCTCTTCCTCCTTCTCCCCTTCTTCTATTCCTCTTTCTCTTCTTCCTCCTTACTGCCTAGCTTAGGACTTGGCCAAAAATCAGGACAATGAATATCTATTGACTGGTTGTTATGTGCCAAGTGTTGGGCTAAATCTTGAGGGTAAGATATATACAAGGTAAGGCAAGGCACTATCATTTAAGAGTATAAGGAAAGGTGTCTTGGAGAAGGGGGCATTTGAAATGAAAGTGGAAGAAAGGCAGGGAAGCTGGGGACAAAGTTGAGGGGATGCTCTCAGAATCTCAGGATAGAGTACTTCATATTAATAATAGCAACGAGACTGATGTTACTGGATCACTTAGTACATAGTTGAGGGACAAGGAAAATAAGAAGACTGGAAAGGTAGAAATGTATGAAATTAGGACAGGTTTTAAAAGGAAAACTGGAGATTTCATATTTGATCCTGGAGGATGAAGGTTATAGAGTGTCAGTTGAGGTGTGTGTGTGTCTGTGTGTGTGTGTGTTTGTGTGTGCATGCATGTTGGTGAATGGTTAGAATTGTACCACTTTAACAGTTGAATGAAAAATGAACTGGATCAGGGAGAAATTTGAGGCAGGTAGCTCAATCAGGTTACTTTAATAGCAGTCCAGGTATGAAATGATGAAGCCCAGTGTCAGGGTGATGTAAAAGTCAGAGGAAATAAAGAGGCATATGTGAAAGATTTTACAGACCTTGAAATGATGTGGTTTGGCAATACAACACACACGCACACACACACACATACATATATATATGGAAAGTTAAAGTTAGAGATTCAATATAACATCTAGCTTATGAGCCTAGGAGAATGGCAGCATCCTCAAAAATAATAAAATTAGGCAACAGGGTGAGTTTTTTGGGAAAGAAAATGATTCCATTTTAAACATTTTTAAATGTGGGACAACAATTTTGAGATTTCTTAGAAACTATTTAAGCTGTAATAATAGAGACTAAGAAAGAGGTTAGGAGGTGGATAAAGAAATCTGAGGATCATCCCTATATAGACAATAATTGAATCTTGGAAAATTTGGAGATCATTCTAAATGAAATAATTTAGAGAAAGAATAGAAGATGCACCCAGAGGAGGACTTTGGAGACACCCATAGTTTTCAGTTATGATTTGCATAATGATCTAACAAATGAACCTGAGGAAAGATGTCAAACAGGTAGGAAGAGAAACAGCAGAGAGACATGTCATCAAAATCTAGAGGCCATAGAGTATCAAGGAAAAGAGGGTGACTGGCCATGTCAAAAATTGCAGAGAGGTCAACAAGTAGGAAGATTAACAATGGTCCTCAGATTTGACGATTAAGGTCATTGACAACCTTGGAGAAAGATTTGACAATTAAGAGATCATTGATAATCTTAAGAGAGCAGTTTCAAGTAACTACTGTACAATACTTATGCAAACCTTCCTCAATTTCAGATTTCTAGCATTCCACAAGGATGACTGTCAGACTGATCTAACATTGAAAGAACCATTGTTCAAGTCTGAAGGGTCTACGGACAATCTCTCTCTCCACTAATAGGTATAAGAAGACTAGAAAAAGAGGAAGTATAAGAGTTAGGAAGGGGCCTTGTTATGAAAGAATTTGTATGTCAAAGGGATCATTTTGTATCTGATCATGGAGACAATAAGAAGTCACTTACCTTTATTGAATAGTACGGTGACATGCTTTAGGAAACTCAGTTTAGTGGATGTAGGATAGATTGAAGTGGAGAGAAACTTGAGGCAGGAAGGCCTACCCGTTGGAAATTACATGCCACTTGATATTACCAAAATTATTCAGTCAATGCTAGGTTTTATCCAATGATGATAAGTCATGAACATCAGAACATAAAGTAGTTTGTAGGCCCACTGAGTAATCATTCTACATTTCATCTCTTCCCTGCACTGTCTTCCTCATAATAGGTAACTTCTGTTAAACTGCACCAGAGATTGTGTTCATCTTTCTATTAGTGGTCAGTTTCTTCAATAATTCCTGGTGTAATTTTTGGGGTCTGCTTCCTCACCTGTCAATCAATTCCAAGCAAAGGGCCCATAGACACTGAATATTTCAAACTGCCATGGTAGCCTTCAAGACTATACACATTCATCATGGTATTATCATTCATTTTAGTAATATCTGGGGGGAAAGTCAGTCCCAAATCCATGAACAATCTAATCTAAGCAGGATACAGTGTTTAGCTAGCATGTTTCATGGCTAAATGATAGCTAAGGTGTGGGATAGGATCATCTGTCCTTCACCTCATCCCTCCTGAAAAGTTTCAGAGCTACACGATGCCATAAGGGTTGGAGGAAGAAAGAGTCATTCCCTTTTAAATTATAGTAAGGTATCACCTCTTTTGATGCAGTGGCCAGAGGGAATCACTGTGTTTTCTGAAAAGACAAGATTCCTTAAGCTCTGATGCACGCACATGATCATATTCAGGAAAAGCAGCTTTAAGTATGCCTCATTTAACTCTGGTAACACTATGTAATCTGATGTTTGATTCATTATACATGACCATTCAACCTAACCTGGTATAACTTTCCTTAAACCCTGCCCTTGTTTAAATCAAATCCATCCTCCAAGGTCTACCTGAAGCTTTCTCATCTGTAAATAACAATTTTAGACTAGATAATTATTTAGGTAAAAATATACAGCCAAGAGTATGGGAGTCAAAGGGCATGTTTTCAAATCTTATTTCAACCACTCACTTTCTATGGGCCCCTACACATCTGATCTTTTTTCAGCCCCAATTTCCCCATTTCTAAAATGAAGAAGTTGGATTATGTGTGACCTCACCAGTGCTTTTAAATTTAAATCTGTCATCCTAAAATCCTACAATCCCCAATTCTCTCACATCTACTCACATCTATATACACAAAACACATAGTCTATTTTACATTGACTACTGCATATCCTTCCAATTCCATGTTTCTAATTATTTCCTAACTTTCTTTGACATTAAAAGTTTTACCTTACCTTATCTGAACCTAACATTTCAGAATCATTCACATTATTCTCTTTTGCATACTCTAGCTGGCTAACAAATTGGGCACTGACTACTTGCTGATTTGTATAAGAGATATATCATTTCCTTGTTCCACTCCTTTATATAGTCCAACTCCTATGGATGGAATGTTCTCATCTCTACCTCTTAAAAATCCAACATTTTAAGGCTCAAATGACATGTACTTTCCCAGATTTTCTACATTCTTCTACCTGGTATAGTCCTTCTCCAACTATTTTTACATTTGTCTTGTAATTTATATATAGTTATATGTATGTATGATGGTTGAGGGTCATAATGGTTTCTTTATCTTCATAGGTGGAGAGGAGAACTTGTAGCCCCATTACTGACACATAGCTTGGACTGGAACTGTGATTTTAAAAGTTTTTGCGATCTAATTGGACACATATTCAATCAATTAAAATTTATTAAGTGAGTACTATGTGCTAGCCAATGTGCTAAGTACTAGAGATGCAAAAAGAAGCAAAGGACAGTCCTTGCTCTCAAGAAGCTTACAATCTAATAAGGAAGGCACTTTCAAAGAAATATATACAGAGCAAGTGATATGCAAATTAAATAAAATTAATTAATAGAGGGAAGGCAATGAGATTAAGATGGATTGGGGAAGGCTTCCTATATAAGGAGAGATTTTAGTTGAGATTTAAAGAAAGCCAGGAAGGTCACCAGTTGAAGTAGCAAAGCATTTCAGGCATGGGGGACAGACCAAAAAAAAGTGCCCAGAGCCACCAGATTGAGTTGTCTTGTTTGTGCAACAGCAAGAAAATCAGTTTCACTGAGTCAAACGTTATGAATTTTTGATAAAGGTGAAAGAAGACTGCAACAGTGGGAGGGGATTCACTTATGAGGGGCTTTGAATCCCAAACAGAGCATTTTGTAATTTATTATAAAGGCAGTAAGAAAACATTGGCATTTATTAGATAGAGGTGTAGTAAAATTGTACCTGTGCTTTAGGATATTCACCTTAGTGGCTGAATGGATGGATGGATAGGAGCGGAGAAAGATTCGAGGCAGGAAGACTCACCAGGGGGCTATTGCAATTATCCATGCAAGAGGTGATGAAGGCTTGTAACAGAGTGGTGGCAGTATCAGAACAGACAATGCAGTGTATATGAGAGGTGTTTCAAAGATAAAATCTATAAGCCATTGGCAAGAGATTGGATATGGAGGAGGAAAGATAGTGAGAAATTTGGGATGACTCCAAAGTTGAGGGACTGATAGTGTGGTGTTGCCCTCTAGAGTAATATGGAATGCAGGAGGGAATCAGGTTTAAGAAGATAATGAGTTCCATTTTGGACATATTGACTTTAAGATATCTAGTGGACATATAGGTCAAGATATGTCAAAGACAGTTAGAAATGAGCATTTAGAGGTGAGCAGAGAGTTTGGGAATGAAATAGGAAGATGTGAGAATCATCACCATAGAGAAAATTATTATATTCATGAGAACTGGTAAGATCACCAACAGAAATGGTGTAGAGGGAGAAGAGGGCCCCAGACAGAATCCTGAGGACATCTGTTGTTCGTGGGTTTGATCTGGAAGCTTTCAGGTGAAAGAGACTGAGAATGAATGGTTAAATAGGTAAGAAGAAAATGAGAGTGGTGCCCCCAAAATTTAGAGTGGGAATATCAAGGAAGAGATGATAATAAACAGTATCAAAGTTTTCAGAGATGTCAAGGAAAATGAGGATAGTGTGGGTCCTTTAAAAATATAGCTTAATTGATATAAATTGCATTATATTTTATTTCTACAACAGACCTCCATGAAGGCTTTCTCAGGCCATGCTTGGTCCTCCCTTCACTCCTCTACCCCTGCCATATTTTAGTCAATATTCCCTACACAGCTGATTACCTAATTAAACATTGTTTTTTTTTTTTCCTTTCACAGATTGTTAGTTCTGTGTCTTAAGCATCCTATAGAGAGAATCTATGCTTTTCATTTCCTTTTTATTTTATTTTTTCTAAATCATACAGCACAGTACTGGGCACACAGCATACACTCATTAAACACTTGCTGATTGATTTTTCTTTTTCAATCATTCCTCAGTCAATCAATAACAAACACTAGCACACCTTCACTCACCCCAGTTTAATACATCGGGAGCTCTTGATTTCTTCAATAAAAAATGGAAGAAAAATATAAGAAAATACAATAGCTCTGAGTAAGGTGTACTTTATCCCAATAAATATATAAATAGCTGAATAAATACGAGTCCCTGAGACTATTTCCATGAATATAACTCATCCCTATATTCACTATCTACAGAACCGTTATAATTAAATAAAGCAAGAAGCATAATCTTCATCTATAATGGGTTTTTATCCTCTCATTTTTTGAGCTCAACAATGTAAAGGGCACCCACAGTAACAGAATCCATTTCATCGACCTCCCAAGGAATGGATAGCTTTTGTCAATTGGTGCAATGTTAATCCTTCTTCTTGCTGAACAGATAGTATTCTGATAATGGTTTTTCAAGGCTTATGATGATGACAAAAACAGGTGTAGAGAAAAACAACCCTGCCGTATAGTTTACTTTTTTTCCTTCTATCTTTCTCCCTCTTTCTGCAGGAGTCTATCTTATTCTGAGGTTAGTTTGCTCATCAACCATGACAATAGTTTAGGTGAGAACAAGAAACTTCAGATAATACTAACAATAAAAACAATGAAAATAATAATAAGAAATGAGTAATAATTAGGGATAGAGCTTACAATTGCACGTTATTTATTGGTTTAGTAAACTCTCAGATGAAAAATTTCCCTCTAACAATTAGACTTAGAAAAGTGTCTGGGTCACTAGAGGGTCTAATGACTTGCCTAGGGTCACACAACTAATATGGATCATCAGAGGGAAGCTACAAAGACCCATACATATAGTCAATTTCATGTCTGTTATCTATCCACTGTCACTTCTCAACAACATTAAAAGAAGTTCCTGCCCTTGAAAAATTCACATTCTACTGAGGCAATACATCATCAACAAGGATAAATAAATACAAGATAGCTTGAGAAGAAAAAAAGTATCATGAATAGGAGGGGAGATTAGGGAAGTAACAACTATAAATATTTCTATCTCAACATTTTACAGATTACTCTCTTTGAAAACCATTTTGGGGCTGTTTGATCTAGAAATATTACTGTTTTTCTGTCTATGGTTCTGGCTATTTATTGCCTTAATTGCTATGATAGATACAAATTGTAAGAGCTGAAAGTGTCCTTAGAGGTCGTACAGCACACTTTCAGTATTTGGGACATGTTAAATGGGAGGTGCTATTAGGAACATTTTAGCAGAATCTGACTAGGGGTTTACAGAGTCGTAGAATTCCAAAATTACAGAATTATGAGGGGGCTTGAAGACTGCCTGTCCATTCTATATGAAAAATATACTCCAAAGTGGCCATCCAACTGTAAATTGAAGGCCTCGATGGAAAGGAAATCACTGCTTATCCAGGCAGTCCATTTCATCTTTGGATGATGGAATTGTAAGACAGTTCCTCCTCCTTTCCCCCTTTTTATGTGAAGTTCAAGGAAATGGGTTCACATAATGTATTTGGGACAACATAAAGTCTGGATTTCAGCTTTATTACATTTCAGTACCAATATAATTATTCCTGAGATTGTACTCTGGTCAGACATCCATCCACCAGCATCAATCAAGCCACTTTTAGAGATAATATAAATGAAAGCTGTTGTTAAAAGTGTAAACATAGAAAGAGTGACATACCCATTTTTTTTCTGAATACTTATCCATAATTAAATAACATTGGAGAAGGTGATTTCCTTCCATAACACTTGATTCACTTAAGAAAATCCTGTTAAATGATGATTATTCTTCCCAGTTGTGTATTTCATCAGGACAAAGATTTCTGCCATTTACAGTACTGTCCTCCCGAATTTCTTTTTTGAGTCAGTTTCAGACATTCAAGCTCCTTATGACCCATCCACCCCCAACTACATACCTCTCTTTAATATCTTTTTAATATCTTAAGGGGAGCATTTAAGGAATGTCTAGTGAGACTGTTTATTTAGTCATTCATTTATTTGGTGGAACATGTTCCACTCATTTTTGTTTGATGCCAGATATAAAAGTCAATAAGCCATTATTCCTCAGTAGTTCAGTAGTGTGTGTGTGTGTGTGTGTGTGTATGCGTTTGTGTGCATGAGTGTGTTTGTGTCTGTGAGAGAAAGAGAAAGAAAGATGCAGAGAGACAAATAGATGGTGAAAGGAGTAAAGGAGTATTTGTTCCTCAGATGACAACTGATGAGGTAGATTGAAATATGTAGGAAAATTGTACAGTCACAAATTAAATATGTCATTCTTTGATCAGTATGTTCTTTCCTTCCTTTTGTTTTCTTCATACCTGAATACATACATTACATAATTCAATAAATATCCATTAAGTGCCTACTGTGTTTAAGTCGTTGAGTTTGGTGTTTGGGGAAATAAAATCATTTCATCAACTTTGAAGGCAAGGAATTTCATGTCAATGCTGCTATAATGTAATGCAAAATGTCAAATAGTGCACAAGACAGGACTTAATGGAGTATAAAAAGAAGTCAAAGGAAGGAGAGGTCACAGCTATTTGGGGGAATTAACAAAGGCTTCGTTGCAAATGTAGCATTTTAATTAAACCTCAAAGGGCTCATCAGGATGAGCAAGCCAAAACTGAGTTCAGGGTAACTGAGGCAGGGACTAGGGGAAAAGAAATTCCAGGAATAGGGAGAAAGGAATGACATAGATATTGGAGGAGTGTGAGTGCTTACTAACTGTTAGAATTAGGATAGAATTTTGTTATTGAACTGAGCAAAGCTGCAAAATTGGCAAAGTTCAACATCACTTGTTTGGGCAAGGTCAATGATGATATTTGACTGCAACAAAGAGTGTATGAAATTCAATAAAGTCTGTGATGAGAAGTATATAATAAAGTCATAGGATCTATGTCATCAGATATCAACTTTGGAAGGGACCCTATAGCCTTTCTAATCCAAACCATACCCAAAGAAATATACAAATAAGTATGGCAACAGATTTAGGCTTCTGGTCTAATGGGGAACATTTGGAATGCAGTGGTTTGTATTAATTTTTGCCCTTGGAAATGTAGTTATGAATCATGTGAATGATTGGAGAGAGAGAGATAGAGATAGAGAGAGATTGACCTAATAAGGGGCTGGAAATTGAGATTCTAACACTGGATTAGAAAAAGTCAAAGGTTTTTCTCCTCCTGTGCCCTAATACTGTGAGCAGGGGGACAGAAGGACACAAGAAAATCAAAAGGATAGAAAGCATTACACACAATAACAGCCACAGTTTGTGAGAACTGACTTTGAAAGACTTAGTCCCTTTCAGCAATGTAAGGACTTAACACATTTCCAAAGAACACATGATGGAAAATGCCAGTCACATGCAGAGAAAGAACTATGGAGTCATTATGCAGAACAAAGACTATTTCCTTTTTTTGTTGTTGTTTTGTTTAATTTTGTTTCTTTTTTCTCTTTCTTACTGTTTTCCCCATTCATTATAATTCTTCTAATGTAAAAATGTGTTTAATAGGAATGTGTGTGTAGCTCCCAGATCAGATTGCAAGCCATCTTGGTGATGCGGGCGGAGGGAGTGGAATTTAAATCTTATGGAAGTGATTGTTGAAAAGTAACAATAAGTAAGTTAATAAAAAAGAAAATGGAAAGGATAGGACAGAGTACAGGTGTTTCTGAAAAATAGAATTAGATCAGTCAGGTACCATCATCAACAAAACAAAAAATAAATTCTTGGAAATAGCTGTGAGTCACACCTGACTGTTGTAGTAAAGCAGAAGTAGAGTGAAAAACAACCCTTTTTTTCTCCATATTTTTTCTAGACATCTGGTTATTGGTTTTGTGTTGTTGTTGTTGTTGCCATATTGTCACCCTCCTCTTCTTCTTCCTCCTCCTCCCCCTCCCCTTCATCCTCCTCCGCTTCTCCCTGCCCCTCCTCTTCTTCCTTCTTTCCCTCAATGCACTAGCCACCAAAGCAAGTCTCTAACAATAAAACAAAATAAAAACAAACAAAAAACAATGACAACATCCTTATACTTGACTACTTACCACTTTTGTCTTCATCACTTTCTGTCTCTGGGGAAGTAGGAATTTGAAAAGGATACATCCTGACCATCACTACTGTGCTACCATGTTACTATTTCATGTGGCTAGGGGAAGGGGTGCAGAAGTACCATCCTTTTCCTTGATGCTTCACTTCTCTCAGGTGCCAGATGTTACTCAAAGGAGTAACACACCAAAAGAACCATCCCATTCAACAAAAGCAACCACAAAAAACATGATTGGAATGGGAAATAAAGAGAGTGACTAACACGAGGAATTTTTTGCTTCTTTTTTTTTTCTTTTTCCTGAAAAGGAGAAAGGCAGTGAGGAGAGAAGAATTGGCAAGGGTTCATTACCATTCTATTTAATATACACTGGATCAACATTGTACAAGGTTGTCACATATGCTTGGTACAGGTCTGCAGAAATCATCCCCAGAAGATTTTCTCCTCTATATTGTAAATTGACATATCCTAGACCACCTGTAAGCGTCCTTGAATCCTCCTTCTTGCTGTGGTTTCCTGCTTCTCAAAATTCTCTTCAAAGTAAAGATCAAGGCAGACTCCAGAATGTTACTCTGAATAGACTGTTTATCCAATAACTCAGTCACCTCACCTGTTTGTGGACTTGCTTATAAACATCAAAAACAGCAATTCTATTTTCAAATTCATATCTCAGAGTAATGTCCTCTCTTCACGAGCTGGAAAGAAACGTACCTCATTGGGACATTAGGAACAAAGCTATCCCTATAAAGGCAACAGTTATCCAAGCCTGGTCAGAAAGACAAGAAACTCCTCTATGACATGCCAAAACAGATGACTATACATTCTTTACTTGAAGACTTATCAGAGGATGATGTTGAAGATAGCAACCTCCTATGATAACCATTCTACTTTGGATAGCTCTCATTGTTAAGAAGTCTAAATCTACACCTGTAGCTTCCAGCTTTACTCTCAGATATCAAGTGGAACAAATTTGTTATTTCTTATACTGAATTTTCCTGCAAAATACTTGAACTACTTTCATGTCTATCTTGAATTTTGTTTGTTTGCTTTTGAAGATGAAACTTTTTTTTTTTTCATTCACACAGTCCTTGAAGGGCATGGCTTTCTGTCCTCTTCCTATAATGAACACCCTCTTTTGGAAATATTTCAACTTAACAAGATACATGTTAAAATGAAATATCCTAAGTACTAATATAACACATGTATGTACTTTTATAATAGTATAATAGCTTCCTTTGAGATTGAACACAGGTACCATATCCTCTGGGAAGACTCTCTTTATCAGCCTAGTGTTTTATGTTCACTCTCTCCATACTCAAATTATCACAAAATTGCTATAACCATTTGTAATGGTAATAGAATTTGGAGATGCCCCTGTATTGGCCTGGTTTTTGGGCTGAGTGTTAAAACCCAGACCTTGTGAATTACTCTTGTGGGATAGACTTGTTGACATGAAGAGAGAGGGCTGAACTGGGAGGAACTGTGAATTGGGAGAGATGACCAAGCCTAGAGAAGGCCAGAAGGACTTTGGGAGAGCATCATCCAGTATCATAGAGCCTGAGTTGCTGAGAGAAAGACTTCTAAGAGCCCATTTGAGCTGCCCAGGAATTTTGAGAACTGCCACCCAGAGCTGCCAAGAACTGAGGAGGCATGGCTGGGATGCCGGTATTTTGTCTGTCTGTTTTGATGTTGTTTTGTCAGATTCACCTGCTGGTGAAGGACAGTGCTGCTGTTGTAGAGGTGCTGGAACATTGCTGTTGGTTCAGAAGCCCTGAAGGAGGATTTTCTTGTGGTACCTTCACAGAAATCTTGGAAGAGAGTTTTGCTGATGTTTTCCAGGGTTCTGGGACTATTCTACAGGCAGAGAGTGACTTGATGAGGACACTAGCTACGGCTTTGTTGAGCCTTGTCTCTCCAGGAACTGAGATTGCTGAGGGCTTGCATTGAGTGAAGATGAAAGAAGGGCCTTTCCTTGAATATTCAATGCTGAGCTTAACTTTGTTGTAAATTAAGGATGGATGGTCTTTTGTGTTCTCCTGTCCCTTTTGAGATTCAGGGGTGGGAAACCTTTGAGTTTTTTGTACTCTGTGATTGACCAAATGAATGTACTTTGTTTATGATTGGAGACTAATCTCCGTTTGAGAGGAGAGACTTTGTTGACTCACTAAATGTACTGCCCAGGAGTGGGCTGTACTGGCCAGGGATGAGATACTTGGACCTTGATACTTTGCAATTGAATTGAGAACTTACTTCCTAAATGAACGTGTATTTTGACTTTCTCTGTTCTGTTAATGTTTGCTGAATAAATGGGGTTTGCTATGCTGGTAATCCAAACCTTGGAAGTTGCCTTTGTTTGGCATTACACCGTTGGGTATACTAAGGAATAATTTTTAGATCCCAATAGCATCACTGAGTTACCATGATCAACATTGCTTTGCCAAATGCATGTGCTCATTTGAGGTCCTCTGTCTAAGATAATGTTTTTATGTACAATTCTCAAACTCCCTCCACTCAAAGATGGAGCATCTTTTGAAGTTGTCCCTGGGAAGCCAGCAATAGGAACAATCCAAGCACACTCTCATGGTAAAAGCAGTTGTTCATTCACAGCACATGAAAATTCAGGTTTGATGATTTCTTTCATAAAAAGAACAGCAAAGACATGTATAGGATATCTTTGGGTTTTAAGAAATTTTGGTTTGGTTCATTTGTTATATACTAGCATCCCTGACCAGCTTTTTTGTCTCTCTGTGGATCTCATCTCCCAGGCCAACTCTACTTAGCTGTAAGGATATCTTCTCTCTGAAAAAAGAGATATAGTCACTCTTTGTTGCCCCTCTACCTGTACTAGAATATCTACAGAATACAAAACAAGAGTATGGGGTTTTGTTGGCCTATCCAATCTAATATATTTTTAAAGCATATTAGAAAAATAAATTTTTATGAAAGAGTAACTCTCCAAAAGACCCATCCCCTTTAACAAAACCAACCACAAAAACATGATTGGAATGGGAAATGATGAGAGTGACTAACATGAGGATGTTTTTTCCTGAAAGAGAGAAAGGCAGTGGGGAGAGAAGAGATGGCAAAGCATTCATTACCATTCTATTCATTTTTCAATGCATCAGAATTGTAGAGGGTTGTCATATCTCCTTGGTGCAGGTCTGCAGAAAGCATCCCCAGAGGATTATCTCCCCTGTACTTTTAAGTGGCATCTCCTAAACCACCTTCAATAGCATCCTTAAGTCCTCCTTCTTTCTATGATTTCCTCCTTCTTAAAATTCTCTTCAAAGTACAGGTCAAGGCAGATTCCAGAATATCACTCTTGACAGACTGTTGATCCAATAGCTCAGTCACCCCACCTGTTGTGGACCTGTTCAAAGGCAAGTAAAATGGATTGAACCTCACTTAGGTTGTTCTCTTGGCTGCCTAGGTAAAATGTTGTACTTCAGTTATTTATTTGAGTGTTATTCAATAGTTCTCAAAATTAAGCTTGCTTAGCCAAAGCATAGAAAGGATTTTCAGAAAGGATACAACACTAAACTTGGGTAGACTTCCTATTACCATGCTCTTAACTTTATTACTACTCCTCTGGACTCCAGATTGCAAAAAAAAAAAAAATGTTGCCATTTGTCCTTCATTTTGGAAGAGGACCATGATGTCAGGAAGGTAATGCCATAACTTGTAAGTGAATTGGATTTAAGTGAAGGAGGACTCTACAAAGTCATGAGCCTAACTTTATCTTCCAGAGATAACTGGTTCCAGTGGCCAGATATAGATCAGGACAATTGGAGATGGCCCTTCCATATGGAAATGTATTGTATCAGAAAAGAGATATGTAGTTATAAGGAGTGTCTTGGAACACACACCAAATCGGAGACACCATTAGCTCACTGAATCGGTCAGGTCTAGAAGACAGTTCACTTGTTTTTTAGACATAAAACAAAATAACACATTGTTCCAGCAAAACAAGCAAACAAACAAAAATCCAACAATGAGAGAAAAACAAATAACCAGCTCAAGCTACATATCAGTGTGCATGCAACCAAGTCCTATCAAAGCAAGATATATATATGCATATATGTATATATATATACATACACATATATGTATATATGTGTATATGTATATATGTGTGTATATATATACATACACACACATACACACACACATATACATATATATATAACACTTTCATATTGTCATTGTATTCCCAGTGCTTGACACAAAGTCTGTCTTCTGGTAAGTGTTTAGTACATGCTTATACAACCACCACCAGTACCACCATTATTACCACTACTATTTTTACGACTACAACTAACACATACATAGAGCACTATTTGCCAGATACTGTGCTAAGGCCTTTAAAGTTATTATCTCACTTGATCTTTACAATAAATTTGTGATGTAGGTACCATTACAGTTAGCCCATCCACGTGTAGTCTGGGTATCCTTTACCCATCGTAGTTTTAATATATCAGGGGTTGGCATTTGAAATTAAATGGAGATTTTTGGTAGTTTTACAGAAGCTGCAGTTGACTCACAAAGGTCAGTAGATGACACAGAACAGGTTTAGAACCACAGAAATGTATAAACTGTATATATAGTATTGTATAATAAAAACAAATTTTCTTTTAATACAATAGATATACTCAATTTATTTTTTAAAGTTAAAGTATGATCAAATATTTAACCCAAAATTCACAAAAAGATACTGTAAATATCACATAAAAGAAAAAGAAAAAAAATTAGACCTCTTCTCTGGTACAAAGGGAAGACAAAAACTTTTACACAAATTTTTAGGATCACAGAGGACACCCCCCCTGTACAACCTCCAAATCCCCATAGTGTGGAAGGGATTACTCTATCTTCCTCATTTTAGAGATGAGTACTGAGCCACAGAGAGATGAAATGATTTGCATAGGGTCATACAGTTGGTGTCTGAGGCTGCATTTGAACTTGGATCTTCCTGACCTCAAGTCCAACACTTCATCCACTGAATCATCTAGTTACCCCAATTGACTTGAATTTGTGCTCACTGTATTCAGCTTACCTTTCTAAAGTAAGTATAAAAATATTTGCATTATCTATCTGAATGGGATATTTAGTGGGGCTTAAATAAGAAAATGTATTCCAAGTGCTTACAAATTTTAAAACTATATGTAAAATCAGTTAAAAATATTATGTCACACTATTCCAGAATTCCTTCCTAAATTATCTGAGAAATGAACATGCATTCCTATTTGAACATTTCTTTGAATGAAGAATTCACCATCTGTCAGGGTAGTCCATTCCATGGATGAATAGCTCTAAGTGTTGGGAAAATGTTCCTTAGAGAGCCAAAATCAGCCTCCCAGGAAGCCCGATGAAATGGTGGTGGTAGCACTATTTGTTGGAGAATATCTAAGCTCCAATCCAGATGGCAGCTCTTTAAATGACTCTTGATGACTATCCTTGTCATCCCTGGTGGCAAGGTCTTTGAAGGCAGGTGCTATTTGCATTTATTTTTCCTTTGAGTCACCAGCTTCTAGTACATTGCCTGGCACATAGTAGGTATGTCAGAAATTCTTACTAAATTGAGGTAAAAATCATTTGCTGATTCAGTTAGTCAATAAATGTGTTGGAATCACTTATTATATATTAGACATTGTACTAAATACCAAATACATGAAAGAAGGCA
The DNA here is from genome assembly GCA_028646515.1 of Pseudochirops corinnae. Taxonomy (NCBI): domain Eukaryota; kingdom Metazoa; phylum Chordata; class Mammalia; order Diprotodontia; family Pseudocheiridae; genus Pseudochirops; species Pseudochirops corinnae. The sequence goes on along the minus strand of CM053585.1, from coordinate 23,178,210 downwards.
AAAACAGGAAGCCTACTCTCAAGGAGCTCACCATCTAATGAAGCAGAAAATGCTCAAATAATTATGAACTATACATACATACATATATATATACATATATGTGTCTGTATATGTGTTTATATGCATACACACACACATACATTAAATGGAAAGTAAGCTCAGGCTAAGGAAGGGTTAGAGAAAGGGTTCCTATGGAGGCAGTGGGATTTTAATTGTGTTTCGAAGGAAATGAATATAAGATATTCCATTGATTTAGATTTTGAAGAGACCATAGAAATCATGTAGTCCAACCCTCTCATTTTATGTATGAGAAAGCTGAGGAACAGAGAATGAAAAGTTCCTTGTCCAACTCCACCCAGGTAGCTAAATGGTGTTGCCAGGATTTTAAGCTGGGTCGTCTGATTCCAAATCCTGGCCTTACTTCTACTGTTCCTTACTATTCTCCATATGGGTGACTTTTCTTCCGTATGTACTCTTCTTTGCTAATCTCTTCATGTCGAACCATACACAGAACAAAATAAACCAGTTGGCTGAAAATCAGGTCCCTCTCGAAAGCCCTTTTGGAAATTTCTTTGTAAATACCTGGGGTAGGGGGAATGGAGTGGAATTATCTGTTCTGGGAACAGTCCCTTTGTCTCTTCTTCCAGTAAAACTCCTCTCCAGTTAACTTCTTTTGTTCTTTTTGTTTTCCAGCTGCCAGGTTTTAGATCTTAAATAAAAGATAGCTTTGGTGACCTCAATAGGTTTGTGTTGTAGAGGATCACGTCCAATAAATAATGTATAGGCTGAGTATCCATTATTAATTTCTGCAATCAGCAGTAAACAATTGGAGCTGGGCCTCCGTGCTCCTTCCACGTGTTCCACTGGAGGCTGTTAGTTCAGTCCACCCGGTGCTTTTCAGCACTCCATAGGCTTGTTTATATATCTGTTTGGTACAGCTGAGATTGGAGGCCTCATCACAAAATGTTTTGCATCACGTCCTAATTGAATGTTGTGCTTGCTATTTATTTTCTACTGACTGCTGTTTTTTAGGAGGCACTGTGCCTTGGCTTACTGGACAGCTATCAGAAAAATCATACATCCTCCCATAAGAGGGCACATAGTGCCAACTACTGAATTAGAGACAAATCACAACACAAGAAAATATTGCTATTCAATCAGCACTCGGCCCTAGCCTGCCATATCTTTAGAATAGTTTTGAGAAGGATAACTCTCCCAGGGAGGCTGTGAGTTTTATTTTAAAGTAAGACAAGTCCTCAGATGACTTGCAAAAGGAAGCAGAAAAACAAAAAGCAAGCAAAGCAGCCATAGTTCTTTCTAATTTCCTCTCATCATGAAGTCTCCAACTGCATGTGGGGCCATCTCCAGTTATCTTGAGCTCTATCTTTCCCACTGGTCCCAGATGGCACTGGATGAGAGAGTGAGGCTGGTGACTTGGCACAGCCCTGTCTCACTTAAATCTAATTTACTTGCAAGTCAAGATATCACCTTTGTAATGTCATTGGTCCTCTTCAAGAACAAAGGACAAACAACAATGGTGAATGCCATTTGGATTGATGAAATTGAATCTATGAAATGACAGGATTTCTTTCTGCACACTGGAAGAATCTTTGTTGAATTTCCAAAGCATACAAACTGCTTGTGTCTTAGTATTTGATCAGTAAAGAGTTCCATGAGTAAAGGAAAGTTTTGGGGCTAGGAGAGATGAAGCAAGTGGTCATAAACACAGTTTGAGTCCTAATTTCAATGTCACATAGCAAGAGTAATGCCTTTCCAGGAGTTCATGGCCTTTCTGTAGTATATCTTCATTGAGCTGAAGACAAATGTAAAATCTCTGGATTTCAGCAGCAAAAAGTTTATGCAGTTGAAGGAGTGCTTGCTTTGAAACTTGAGGCCCTGCATTCAAGTCTCGACTCTGTAAGTCATAACCCATATGACCTTAAGTTGTTTTATCTCACTGATCTTACCTCACTTGTATTGTGAAATGAGGAGGGAGGGAGGGAAAGAGGGAGTGAGGGAGGGAGGGAGACAGAGAGAGGAGGGAGGGAGAGAGCACTATGATAAATAATGGAAAGAGAACTTAGAATCAAATAACCCTGGCTTGAAGTGCTATTTTGACACATTATGGCTGCATGATGGAGGGCGGGGGTGGGGATGAGACACATCAATTTAACCCTGGTTCCTGTGTCTAGAGTCCTACAGGGCATCAGACACTATCTAATAGAGTCTCTTAACCTGAGTTCTATGAAATTATTTTCAAAACTATTTTGATGGCCTTATTTCAACATAATCAATTTCCCTTATAAAATTATGTATTTTATGTATTTAAAATGCAATTATGAGAGGAGGTTGATAAGCTTCACCAGTTTTCAAAGCCATCAAAAGAAAAAGAACATTTGAGTACAATTCCATCAATTTACAAATGAAAAAAATGAATTCTAGACACTTTCCCAATGTCTCACAGGAAGCGTCAGGTAGAATTTGAACTGAGATCCCCTTATTCCAAAGTTAGTGCTGCATTTCCAATATATTATTCTGATTTTTCTAAGATTAATAGGCAAATGAATAAGACCTTGTTTTGGTGTACTGATGCAAATCTTCATTAGTCAAGGGATTGTCTTGTATAGAATTTCCCAATTCTAATTAAAACACATTTGAAAAAAAACAAAGCAAAATAAAACAAAACATTATTAAGGTGTTGAATTTGGTGACCACTATTGTCCATTACATATTTGAAGCTACGTAACTTTGTTCGTGATTATCAAGGATCAAGTTAGAATATTAACATGACACAGTAGACCAGTAGGCATAGAGACAGAAGTCCTGGTTTAAGTCCTGAGGATACCTCTTGATTCAGCCATATCAACTCCTCAGTTCTCAATTTCTCCATATCCCTAATGAAGATAAGAACAATTGTTCTCCCTGACTTGCCCAGTTATTGCAATAAAACTACAAAAAAATCATGAGTAATAATAAAGCAATAGAATGTAAAGTTTTTGAGGGTAAGGATTGTCTTTCCCCTTGTCTGTATTAATGTTGTCAGCTTTTAGCACACTCTAAGTGCTTAATAAATGCTCATTCCCTTCCTTAGTTTCTTCCTTATTTTAGGGAAGAAGAAACTGAAGTTTGGAGAAGCTCAGACTCACTCAAAAGCATATAACTTGAAAGGATTTTCATTCATTTCTTCTTGATTCTTTATCTTCCTGAGCACTTTATCCACTAGTTCATAAGTGTGCTTTCTTAGACCAATTTCTTTTAACAGAGAATGAAAATGATGTTCAGAGATACGGGGTGACTCACCCAAATCACAAAGTCAGTAAGTCAGTGAACAAACGTCTATCAAAATCTTATGATGTCTCAGGCAGTGGAATAAGTGCTAAGAATGGAAAGAAGGGCAAAATATATGCCCTGCCTTCAAGGAGCTTACATTCTAAAGAGGGAGACCACATCTAAATAAATAAGATCTGTATGGATCCAGAATGAATAAAAGTATTGTAATCTGAATAGAGAACGTACAGCTTCATCTTGACAAAATACTTGGGAAAGCTAAGCCTTAGAATCCAGGGTTTCCATTGTATCTCTAGGCTCATAGCTCTTTCAGAGTTATCATGCTGTGTCTTGATGAGTTGTGGCAGAGGTTCTGTACAGCTGTTAACCACAGACTCCCCCAGTGCTAAAATGTACTCATGGGAGAAGGCCAGTAGCCCTCTCAAAACTCTAGGCAAAATAATTGCCAGCTCACACAGATAATAAACTCTTCAAACCCCTCTGAATAGGTAAGGCTTATGATAAGATTACTTCCCAATCTCATCCTTCCCTCTTCCAATGCCACTTTCCTAAATTCCTAGGATATTCTATGCTTAGAATGGATTCTCTCTCTGCTGTTACTCATTTATTCAATTAGTCCATCAAAATATTAATATTCAATTGGCATTCTGTCACAGTCTGCCTTATCTTTAGAGAATAAGTTTTGAGGATAACTCCCCTGAGGAGGCCCTGCATTTTATTTCAAAGAAAGACATGCCTTTTAAGATGTATGCCATATACCTGGCATTGCTATGGGTGCTGGGGATATAAATGCAAAAATACTTATAAGATCTTACATCTTATTGGGGTTGGTCTTTTGGTAGCTTCCGATGCCCCTTCCTCCATGAAACCTTCTCAGAGATCATCTACGAAAAAATAGCTTTTCCCTCCTTGAATCTCCCAGACAATTCTATATGTCCCTAACAATGTTGTAACTTGAATTATAGTTATTTGTGGACATATTTCATGTCACCATTACTTACAGTACAAATCATAAAGATTTTTGAAGGAAGGAGATAGACTTGTTTTTGTTTTTGTTTTTTTTTTTCCCAACTCCAAAAACAAATACACAATAGCTATTTCATATATGATTCTTGAGATGAATAAAATGTATTTCTCCCCATAAGTATTTTCCTTTGCCATATATCTCTTAGTTAACTTGTTGTGAGCCATGTTTCCCTGAGGGAGAGGAAGCAGAGCAACTAACAGGGTGCCATATGGGCTCCATATGGGCACTGAGTATTGGTATATATGTATCATGTTTTAAAATATATGTAGGTCCATAAATAAGCAATTACCAAAAAACATTTACCAAGTACTTAACATGTGTTAAACACTATGCTAAGGCCTAGGGATAACAAAGAAATAAAGAAACTGTTTTCAAGGAGCTAACATTCAAATGGAACCTGCCAACAACTGCATACATATAAGATATATGAAGAATAAATAGGAGATGGAAGATAATCTCAGAAGGAAGGAAATAATATTATGTGTGTGTATATATATGTATGTATATATACATACATATATATGTGTATGTGGGTATGTGTGTATATGTGTGTATGTATATGCACACCCACACCCATACATACACACACATACACATACACATAAATGCCTGGAAATATCTTTTAAGAAAACAAAGTGGGATTCAAGTTAAGTCTTATAGTAAGCCAAGAAATCCAGGAGGTAGAAAGCATTCCATGCTTGATGAGAATTGTCATTACATTTATGGACAACATCCCTTGATGAAAATAAGAGAAAGGAACACTCAGGCTTTTGTAAACAATATTTTCCAGAAGACCACCACTATATAATCACATAGTTGACTGAAAGGGGCCAAGAATACAATATTCCACTTTGATTATTTCTTCTTGACATGTACATGTGTGTCAACATATGGCATCTCCTCCTTACATCTAGCTCCTTCACAAATCAGGTTCTTAAATGAGATACCAAATCACTAACCAGAGTTCATGTGACAGGTGATACGGAATAAAAATCATTTGTGAGAAGAATGTCTCCTGTTCAGAATGTGGTATACAAGTAGGAAGATAAACCGTGGGACTAAATCATTAGTACATATCCCATGAATAGCCGCAAGAGATGAACACTGACCTAAGCACAGAACTAAATACAGTGAACAAGCCAGCTGGGTTCCCTTTGGAAAACTATTCAACGGTTCCAATGATGTCCATGTTTCTCACTGAAACAAAGACTCATCTTGTTAACATCAGTATTCTTTGGGTGATATTATATGTGAATTGAGAAATACCACTATTTTGGATGTATCATAATTGTGGTTCATCTGAAGAGCAATGGAGAGAAGCAGGATGGGAACAAATAGATTTCAGTCTATTGCCAATAATAACTGTAGTGAAAGATATAGAGTAATGGATTTCACAAAAGAGATATATGACCAGAAAAGGAGATGAGACAATCATATTACCAGTGATTGAGGTAACAAATGGACAGTTCATATATTCTAGTGATACCCAAGAAATGTTAAGAATTCATAACTTGTGGACATGGACGTGAATTGCATGGGATTTGAAGACAGGAAAGCCTTGTGATTTCTCCCACTAAAGGAAGTATCCATAAAGATCAAAGTGATTATAAATCCATTGAAGTATGCCAGTTATGCAGCAATAGCTAAAATTTAATAAAACAAACATTATGTAGCATCCATTGTGTGACTGTCTCTGTTATAGACATTGGAGAAACAAACAGAAAAGTGAAAAGCCCTTGTGGTCAATTATATTACATTGTAATGTCAGAGACAATTTGACCTTTTTTAGGCATGTGCAACACATATATAAGTGTGCATAAAATACATATCAGGCAAAGATAAGATTACTTTAGAGAGAAATGACTAGCAAATTGGGGGAGATGAGGGAAGGCCGCATGCATAAAGAAGCATTTGAGCAGGGTGTTGAAATTGATTTAAAAATATGACTGACTTTATAGCAACTTTTTGTCATCTGGTATTTCCTATATCAATTGACACTAGAATAATTATCTTTATTGAGAATATGTCACAGTCTCCTCATAGCCACCATGCACCTCTCTATTGCCCTTTGGGTGACCCACAGCCTTAATTCTCTGGAGGATGTGCATTTCAGTGAATTACAGCTATACTATACCAATGGAAAGAATATTAAGTTTCAAACTATGAGTCTGTTTCAGGGAGCTGTTTGAAGTTTATAAAAATGCTACATATTTTCCCTAATTCAATTCAATTCCTTTTCACTCTCCTGTTCAACAACAGACTCAATTCATTGCCCACCTATAAGACCTAGATGGCGTGTGTATCTATATGAATGTATGCATGCATAATGTAATGTTAATGGGATATAAGGTCTTCCCCAACCATTAATAGACTCCATGTGGAGTCCATTAAAGGAAGCTTAATTAGGGGAGGCTTGCTTGTAGGAACAATTTCACACATTTTGCTAATTTCTAATTAGGCACTGAGTCACAGGGTTATGATTCTTTCTGATTCTGAGAACTATATATATATATATACACTGAGTTCCTATTTTGCTTTGGGGGCTTATTTATGAGAGGGATCTTGTGATTCCCTTGTAAAGATTCTGGCTGGCCATATGTTTAGAGCTCCTTGACTGTTCAGATGTAAAGACTGTCTCAATTCAGGGCTGCATGTAAATGTATAACAATCTTGTTTAATTCAGGAAGTGAGAGCCCTATCTGTTGGTCATTATTTCTCTGCTTGTGTTTTCTTTGTATTTTCTCTGATGTTCAGGGTTCTGACTTTTCCCCTGACCTAGTGAATGCAATTTAAAATGATTGTTGACCCCTTAAACAGCTATCTTTCCTAATAAAGAAGATCTAAGAACATGTGCTGGCAGCCATCCTGGGTATACCAGTGTGGTTGCCACTGCACATATGCACACATATGTATATGTACACACAAATATGTAACCATATGTACATCTATATCTATATCTATAATCTCTGTCTCCATGGGTGTATACATATATGTAGGTATATACATAAATATACACATATATGAGTCTCTTTGTGTATGGGTAGATCTGCTGGTAGATGGGCTCTATGGAGTATGTCTCTAGTGTTAGTAGACTTGCTTTCCAGTGATGCATTTTTTGATCATGAAATTCTATAAAACAACTTCTGTAATATCTATGAAATTGTGTGATGTTAAGGAGGTCTTCAGACTTTAAGAGGTTGGACATCACTGTTGTAAGATAAAGACTAATACATTACAATCAGGGAATCTGGGTTCTAATCTTGTCTCCAATATTGAGCAGCTATGGGGCCATGAGCAAGGCACCTATCCTTCATCTTTGTGTCTGTAAAATAAAGGGTTTGAACTGGGCAGTATAGATTATTAAAGCCCCTTCTCATTCTTATTTTCTGTGTGTCAATGATTCTCAGAGCCAAAGTCCTGTCACTCAATAGCATCCCTTCTAATGCTCCAGGTCACAATGGGCATGTAACTCACTGAAATCTAGATATCTCCTTCAAAAACTCTCTGCTAGGAAACAAAATAATGACACTTTTTTGACATTTGAGACCCTACCATGTCCTCTTACAACATGTTATTTTATCTTATTTGTTCTTCAAAATATCTTTGTCCTCTTGGGCAAGTTGGTGGTCTATTTCACTGAATCTGTTCAGGCCATTTTTTTCTTCTTTCCGTTAAATGGAAAAAAAAAAAAAAAAACTATAAAAAAGCGGATGCCAAAGGTTTGTTCTTCCCAGAAAGCCCCATTGGAAATTATGTAAAAGGGAGCACTGGTATTTAAGTTTTCTTTGTGAGTTGTTTCTCCCATACTCAGAAACTGTCAGTAGCTTTCTATTACCACCAAATCCTCCATGGACAAGTCCAAATCTACCTTTTCAGACAGAACACACACCGTTTTCCCATATACAATCTACACTGAAAGAAAACTGTCCTTCTTAAGAAAAAAAAAAAGCAATAAAAGGAATATGCCTTGGACTCAGAGGACTTGCACTCAAAAAACACCTTTTGTGTCTTACATTGGGCAAATCACATAAACTTCCTGGGGCTCAGTTTCTTGATATACAAAGAGAGATTTTTTTTTAATACCTTTTTTTTATATACCTTTTTTTTTTAAATACCTTTCAAATTTAATGCTACCGTCCTCTGATCTCCTACCTCCAATCCTTTGCTATCTCTCCTAGAAATCCTGGCCTCTTCACCTTCATCTCTCAGAATTACTTATATCCTTCAATGCTCAGCTCAAGTGTCACCATCTCCACGAGAAGTATCGCTAGCTGCAAATCTTCCCCAAATCCTTACCCTGACCCCATCACTTCAGAGCTATCTGTGTCTGTACTTTACACAAACTTTTCTATACAATCTCCCTGGACAAGACTATAAACTCCTCAAGGACAGAGAATGAATTCCCATTTGTCTCTGTCTCCTCAGTCCTCAAAAGTTGCCCAGCACACAGTGGGTTCTTAATATGATTGGAGTCAAATAAGGAGTTAGAACTCAGATATGATAAAGAGAAGGAAAAAGTAATTTGGAGATGAAAGTAAACAGAAAACAATATTGTGCAGGCTTAAATTCTATGATCTTGAAGATGTTTCTTTGCTTTAGCTGTTTAATAACCGATTAAGATATTAAAAAGCAAGTGAAGTCATGGCAGAATGTTCAGTAGTTCAAATGTCAGAATAAATGAATAAATTCATCAACCCAATTGATGTGCAAAGTATAGTGGTAGGTTAGTGGGAATGAATAAAATCTAATGCCTTCCCTCAAGGCATCTATACATGAAATAGGCAATCATCTAAACAAGTTATGGTCAAATGTCCCCTATTATGGGGACATCCAATCAGTCAAAAGGCATTTACTAAATGTTCCCAGTACCACATATTCCTCTAAGTTCTAGGAATACAAAGGATAAACATATATGTGTGGATACATACATATGTGTACTTAGATGTATATGTACTGTATACATATATGCATATGTGCATATATATGTGTGTCTGAATTAGTATTTATGCCGAAGTCACACACACACACACATACACACACACACACACACACACACACTCTGCTGAGGGAACACGTGGTTAACAAAGATTCTGGATTAGGAATGGTTCTCAACCTTCCTAATGCATCAACTCTTTAATATTCGTATGTGGGTGTATCTGCAAGTGGGGCAGATGCACCTGGAGATGGATAGAGGAGCAGTTTCACGGTTCCTAAGACCATCAGAAATATGTGTTTTCCGATGGTCTTAGCCGACCCCCAAAGGGGTTGTACCCCACAGGTTGAGAGCCACTGGAATATAGGCACCTGAAAGCAGTGGTAGAATATAATCTGTGGGAAGAAGAGGAAGAAGTAGAGGAGGAAGAGGAAGAAGAAGAAGAAGAAGAAGAAGAAGAAGAAGAAGAAGAAGAAGAAGAAGAAGAAGAAGAAGAAGAAGAAGATGATGATGATGATGAAGATGAAGAAGAAGAAGAAATTGGAGGAGGAAGCTGAAATAGATTTGAGTGGGTGAATTCATTGGTTCTTATTTTCTGGGAGCTTAGAACTAAAGGACAAGTGACATAGTTACATTCTATACTTACAAGGTAGTAGAGGAGAGCCTCAGATGGTACAATAGGTAAGTCAGGCCATCTTTTTTCTCAATCCTTAATAGTACTTGTTCATTGAATGATTGTTGCCACAAATAAACTGAGTCCTGAAAAAGATCTTCATTTTGAAAATTCAAGGTTATCTAATGTACCCTCAGTCACTGCTAACCATCTTGACTTTTATCCTGCCACTGGACATCAATGACTGGGGGAAAGGGGAAGACAGATGACTTTGCCCAGCTCTTCCTCAATAACTTCATTTCATGTGCAAGTCAAGAAATCACGCGCATGATGTAATTGATCCTCTTCATAAACAAAAAATGATCAAGAAGAAGCAAAAATAAAAGAATTAAAGCCAAAATAGACCCAGGTTCAAATCCTTCCTCAAAGCACTAGTTCTTTGACCCTATATAAATCTCTTAGCTTCTGTTTAGTCATCTGTAAAATGAAAATAAATGTGCATTTTGATGAGGATGAAATGAAATCATACATGTGAAGTGCTTTGCAATCCTTAATGAGCCATTTCAGTGTTGGTTCCTATTATCATCACCATTATGGTCACTGACTGAAGGCGTGCAAGAGGCTGCTATGAGAAATTCTCCCACATGGTGGCTGAAATGTCACCTGCCTTTGAACAGGAATTTGTTTATTAGTTGTTATTTCTACAAGCACCTTTTGTTTTCATACACCACTGTAGATTTGTTCTTTCTATTACTTTTGTTGAGCAGGATGCTCAAAGGGAAAATGGTGCCAAAACATGAGGTGATGTCAGACAGGAAGGTCCCTAATATTTTGGTTGTGACAATGATCTAGAGAAGCAAGAAGGCTGCAAAAGAGTATCCTCTGCTTAATTATCAGACTCCGATCTATGAATTACATGCAGGGCAATTAATTCTTCATTATTTCCCTTTTGTTATGACTCACTAGTTTTCTTTTTTCCACTCAGAATTCATAACTCCGTTACTTACTACATTTGTAAAAATGAGACCTGTCAGCTTCCATATCTCAAAAAAGTGAGGGATTGAATTAAATGACTTTTACAAAATCTTCCACTTTTATGTCCTGAGGTATTATACACTTTCCCTTTGATTAGTACACATCACCATCATATTTTGCTGGCACTGTGGTCACAGAAAAATGCTCTGAACATGGAGTATTATAAAGTTATTGCTCCACTAAGATGAAGATAATTTTGCTTTCACTTTTAAACAATCACGGAATTCTTTATTAATACAACTGAGCTTTCACAATGCTGTTAAATGCCACCTCTTCCTTCCCCTCTTCTCTCCTTCTTGTTGATGTACTCTCTCCCAACCACTGCCTTAGAGAATATCTAGTTTCTTTTGAAGTTTTGCTCATTTCCAACTACTACAAGAAAGTTATTTTCATTACATTAAGAGCAACTACCTTCCTAAAAGAAATTCCCTCTTTACTTCTTATTTTCCTCCCCTTGCCATATCATTTCAATTCCTTAAAGACAGAGGCTGTATAATGTTTGTATTTCTGTTTTTTAGCACACTACTTGAAACATAGAAGGCCATTAACAAATATTTGTTAAAGTGAAATAAACTGAATATCTGTGAACCTAGAAGTCATATGATTGGTCAGATGGTAGAGTATTTGTTTTCTGCAAACCTTGTCAACATGTAAATCCTCAAAGAAGGACGATTTTCCAGATATGGGAAAATTATAAATAATATCATAATATAGGGGCAACTAGGTGGGATAGTAAATAGAGAACTGGCCCTGGAGTCAGGAGGACCTGAGTTCAAATCCAGCCTCAGACACTTAACTTTTACTAGCCATGTTACCTTGGGTAAGTCAGTCAAACCCAATTACCCTGCAAAAAAATATAGAAATAGACACAAGCCCTTTACAAGGGAACTAGAATGCTTGCAGAGTTTTTAGTGGACTCACAGGCATAGGAATTCATATTGTATGGCTACAATAAGGGAGTGAGGTGGAACAGTGGATATAGAACAGTAGAGCTGGGATCAGGAAGACCTGAGTAAAAAATTCGCCTCAGACATTTGCTAGCTCTGTGACAATAAGCAAATCAACCTTGATTTGCCTCAGTTTCCTCAACTGTAAAAGTGGAGATAATAACACCCACCTCATAGTGTTATTGGAAGTATCAACTGAGATTCTTTATAATGTATTTAGCAGTGCCTGACACATAGTAGACAACATAAATGCAAGTTATTATTACTATTATATGCCTGAAGAGTCCAAAGACCAAAATGTGTTGAATTTGCTAAATAAAAGAAGGAGAGGAGGAGAAGGGACAAGATAGGGGAATGAGATTAGTCTACCATGAAAGATGTATCAACTATAAGCTAATTATGAGTAGATCCTGGGTCTTGATAGAAAGAGGACAAAAAAATCTTAGCCCATTTCTATTCTCCTGAAGGTTACTCAGAGAAGGGACGTAGGATAAATAACCCTCATATTTTCCAACACCAGGAGACTGAGGCTAAAAATGGTCTGACTGTGGAGGTTACAAAAACAATGGATCTATCAAGAGAGAAAAATGCTAAAAATAGAAAGGATTAATAAAAGATAATACAAATGAAAAACTTAATAAAATATTAATATCAACCAATATTCAATAGTGAAAGTTCATTGTTTTTGTTTGTTCTTCATTCTCAAAGAGGTCTATGACATCAGAAGGGTTCAGAAAAAAAATTACATAGATTCAGGTTGAAAATTAAAGCTGATTTAAAAATCAGATTTCTAAGCACAACATTAAAGAAAAAAAAAACACGCAGTTGAATACATGAAGAAGAATCTCTTCCTAGAAATAGTCTTTGAGAGAACAAGAGATAGGAAAGCAAAGATGGTTAAGTAAAGGAAAATATGTCAGAATGCAAATTAATAGCAAAAGTTAAAACAAATGATCCTGAAGACAAGATACAAAGATATTATAGTTCTTTCAAAATAACAGAACAAATCTGAATGCTACAGCCTGATGATAATGCCAACAAACAAATAACAATGCCTGGGACTTTTTTATAAGGCAATAAATTCTTAAGAAAATCTTCAGATATACCATAGGGATTAAAAATAAAATGTTCCATTTTCAATTGGTTACATTTAATAACATTAATGACAATAAAAATATTGCATAGGACAAAGATAAAAACTTTCAAATACGGAGGAATAGTAAAGTGGACAAACTAAGACTATTCTAATTTCTAAAAGAAATCACCAGAGAGAGTGGAATAATATGTTCTAAAAAACAAAGGAGCTAAAGTTGCAACTGCAAGGATATATCACATACAACTGAACATAACTATTAGTGATGCACTAATGATGCACTAACAATGCACAAAAAAGATGCACATTCAACAAAAAAAAAGAAATCTTTTGAATCATTTTGGCAAAAAGAAAAATTGAAACAAAAAGAAAACTAAGATGATCGGAATATTTTAACTACCACAGAGCAAGTTGTCTTTAAGAAAACAAAGTTCAGAGTACAATTGAGTTCCTGGGTCATTTTTTCACTAATATTTAATGATTCCTGATCACAATTTAATTTAGCTCTGATTTAATCTTCACACTTTATTAGAATTTACATTTATACGTTACCCTACAAACTACATTTATGTCTGATCTCATATAAAGTGTGGGTATCAGTTCAAGTAGTTATACAGAATTCAGGATACCTTACTTATCTATCACATACTCATCTATCACATAAACAGATAATCTTTGGGAAGGGCACAAAAATATGCGCTTGATTTTTCATTTTAGCCTATAGCTTTGCAAGAGAACCCTAAAAAATTCCCTCTGATACCCTTGCATCCTCACTCCCACATAACAGTTAAAAAAAAAAAAAACACCTCTGTGATACAGCAGAATGATTCCAATGAGGAAATGGAAACTCCTCTAATTACATAACATTTCTCTTCCAGTTGTGTTCCTTTTTTTAACTTCTTTTTCTCTCCCAAAAGTCCTTCAAGCCCTCTTCCTCAATAACCCCATTTGCAAACTATACCCATTCACTCATTAAGCCTTTCCCTTAACAGTACATCCAGTATCAGATACAGATGGCCTCTAACCCATCACTCCCCCCTCACATTCTGTTTTCAAAAAGACTCTCTGTCCCTTCCCCCAGGATGGTTTTAAACAGGAAACTTAACAAGGTCTTTTGAACCAAGATTTAAAGCGGTTTCATCATACCCTCACTTTCTGCTGTCTCCAGAAGGGCCATCAATAATGAAGCAGATGAAAGTTATATATCTGTAACTTAGCAACCAGGACAAAGCTAATGAACATTAGGTTGGAGACTGTATCCTTTATAAATAAAGCCCAAACTGCATCTTGGCGGAATGTATTTTCTGTTTTATTGCTCTTTGACACAAATGAAACCAAGATCTATTCCCCACACTTTCTTTTGGGGTGTAGTTGCTTGTTGTGTTTCTTTACCAGTTTATGTCCTGTGTTATTACTCTGTGGGATAAAATGGAAGAAATGCAAAAAACTGCATAAATTGAAACCAAGTGTCTTTACTGTAAAATGCCCCCATTTATTTATATTGTCTTACTTTAACTTGTCCAATCAGCATCTTTCCCAACCTCATATTTAGGCTTTCTACTTCCTTTTTATATTTGCTCCTGCTTCCTACTATGCTAAAATGTATTATTTCTTGTATAGGTCTAAAAACAAAAGCAGAAAGAAAATGGTTGAAT
>CM053585.1:23136890-23156259 GCA_028646515.1 Pseudochirops corinnae | reverse complement strand
AGACTGGCACATTTTTTCAATTTTCCTTATTTTTCTTTAGTCTATGTTTTTTTTTTCTTTTTATATATGTATATGTATATACACATATATGTATAATATATAAATGTTAATATATTATATTATATTATTATAATACATAAATATATATTGTATACTAATATACTAATATATAATTATATATTATATACAATATAATATTTAAAATATTGTATATAATATATTATATATAAATAATATAATATACAAAATATTATGTGTGTATATGTATATGTATATGTGTATGTATATATGTATGTATAGGCCAGATTTGAACTCAGGTCCTCCTGACTCTAGGGCCAATGCTTTATTCACTGTGCCATCTAGCCTACCAACCAAAAGTTTTTAATGAATAATAATTTGTTGTCTTCTTCTGTGTGAAGTTTTTTGGATGATATAAGTGAATAGTAAGACCTTTATCTTTGAGGTATTAATAAATTAATACAGCAGAGAAAGTTAATACACATGGAATACTTAGAAAAGAAGTGGGAGTTGAAATGGATGTGGTACCTAATAGAAGATAAACGTAATTTTCACTTCCAGTGGTCAGGGAAACCTTAATTATTGTTCATATATTAGTATAAGGGGGACTTCAATAAGAAGAAAGAAAGAAAGAAAGAGAAAGAAAGAAAGAAAGAAAGAAAGAAAGAAAGAAAGAAAGAAAGAAAGAAAGAAAGGAAGGAAGGAAGGAAGGAAGGAAGGAAGGAAAGGAGAAAGAGAGAAAGGGAGAAAGAAAGAAATAAAGAGAGAAAGAGAGAAAGAGAGAAAAAGAAAGGTAGGAAGGAAGGAAGGAAGGAAGGAAGGAAGGAAGGAAGGAAGGAGAAAAAAGACATTCCCAATAATGAGAATTAGAAGAAAAAAGACAATGAGGAAGGAAGTAATATATCTTTTTCATTGTATATAGAGAGAATGAAGAATGGGAAAAATATCATTATAGGTCTGTTGTAGGAAATGATCAGAGACTTGGTGATGGAACCAATTCCCAGTCAGCCTCAAAAATCATTCTCAGAAATTTCTGCTTCATCAGATTTTATATAAAGATAGCAAGCTTTGTTGCATCATAACAAATCTGAAAAATAGTTTCCTCATCTGGGGATTTAGGAATTAAGCTAAATAATTTACAATTAACCAGGGTCATAATTATGAATTCTGGTTCTAGGGTAAATACAGATTAGCAAGAGGGAACACGATGGAGTAAAAATACAACCCCGAAAAGCAACAATTACATCCCAGGATGAAAAGTATAGATGACAAAGCAAATGAGAACCATAGCAGTGGACAGTGGGGCCTGGGGAAAGGATACCATGAAGTTTCCAGAGTGGTGCTTCCAGTCCAAATAAATGAACAGTAGTTATCACAGGACCAGATAGAATCATAAGACACAGGAAAATAAGGTAAGAGAACCAACAAGGAAAAGCAGCATGTAGTTTGCTGTAGTAGGCACAACATAGTTCATGGAGTTGGGATAACTAGGGTTCAAATCCTGCCTTAGATACTTATGAGTATGATGTTAAGCAAGTATAGCAAGTATTTAATTTCTCTTGACCCTATCTTTTACGGATGTAGGATAATATATTGTATTCAATTGCCCTTTCACCTTTAAACCTGTTATCCTATGATCTTTGCCATGTAAAATGAAACAAATACTAGAGTAATATAATTATGTCTCAGTATTTCCTTTCAATATCACCATGCTATGTTTCAATATTTGAATTTATTGGCTACTGCCTCTGACTGTTAATATCCATTCCCTCTGGAAATTCAACCAAAGGAGAGAAATGTTTATACTCTTTCATGTTGATTCTCTTTTTTCTATCTTTTCAGTTGAAATCCCAAGGCTAGGTCAAATCTAGGTTAACTGAGTGTTTCCCAAAGGCCTTTTTAATTCCAACCTAGGTTGTTAAATCTTTATAAATGCCCATGGTATTACTTTTGCATTGCTCAGTCCAATCTAGTACACCATAATTGAATCTTTCTTTGATAACCTTATGGGTCCCCGAGGATATAATCCTTAACATCAACGATTATTGACTATCCAGGACTGTGGATGGAAGAAGAGATGAAGGGGATTGAGCTGATTGTAGACAGATGGCAGGTAAATCCCAGGATAATATTTTCCTTTTGCATTTCATAATGGGGCACAGTAACATGGGATTTATATCTGGATGGTCCTAGGGACCATCAATTGCAATTATTTTGAGGATGACACAACCATAGGAACTGCAGAAAAGTTCAATGTCCTGCTCAAAGTCACATACAGAAAATAGGAATGCTTGTTCACTGACGGACAGACTTATAGAAACTCTAATCCTCGAACTCTGACCTAGTGATGAGGGTAAGATACAGTCATGCTTTTTCCCCTTTCAGTTCACTCACTTACTTCATTGCTCCTTTTCTGTCTCTCTCTTTTTTACATAATTGCTTCTCATTCTTGTTCTTCTTGTATTGTTCTTTTACTTTCTCCTTCTCCTCCTCTTTCTCCTTCTTGTTCTTTTCATTCCTCTTCTTCCATCTCATCAGAATCAAGTCTGAAAGAGACTAAATTGCCCATTGATTAAAAGTTTCTGAAAGTGAAATATCATCTACTTAATATTGTTCCCCTGTCAATGGTAGAGATAGATATTAAATAGTTGACAAGTAGATAGTAGATAGATAGATAGATAGATAGATAGATAGATAGATAGATAGATGATAGATGGATAGATAGAAAGACAGACAGACAGATAGATAGATAGACAGACAGATAGATAGATAGATAGATAGATAGATAGATAGATAAATAGATAGATGATAGATGGATAGATAGGTAGATGATAGAAACAGACAAATCTCACTTTTGAGGGTAGGGATTGTGACTTTTTTATCTTCCCATCAACATTATCTAGCTCAAGTCATGAAAAGCAGGCCTCAGACTGGTTTCATTTATCCAAAATTAACCTATAACACAACCAACACCAACATCTCAAAACTCTACACAGAGAACACACACGGACAGAGAAGAAATATAATAATGCGTGGGGTCTAAAGAAGTGCCTGCAACTTTGTGGATGAAGTGAAAATAAAGATTTGTCTTGAAGTAAGAAAAGGGGATAGAGAGGGGATTTGGGAGGAGTACCAATGAATTTTGGTATGATTCTAAATACATTGAATAAGTGAGGTTACAATGAAACATGTTTAAAAGTATTTTGCCAATTAACAATAAAAATAACCTCTTCTTATTGTTCTCATTGCTTATGTTGCTTTATTTGATTGATCATCTCATAGAGACCTCAGGGATTATGTTTCAGAGTGTGAGGTCAAATTCCATCATTGAAGGAGGGTTAGAAGGCTAGACTATCATCAAAAGAATCATCTCTGGTTCTTTGAGAGCCTACTAATGTCAGAAAATATAAATTTGCAAGAAAAACACGTGGAAAATAGTAAATGACTACCCAGATGGACAAATTTTGTGTACTTATAGTTCCTGAGCAACTATTTTGACTTTTCTCTTTTCTTTTCTGTGAACCATAATAGGTCCTTGCCGAAGTTCCACTTAATGGATGTATTTTGGGCCATTACTCCAAAGAGTAAATGTCAATGGTAACTGTTTCTCTTTGGAACAGCAACCCTGAGTCCTCCCCCACCCCCCAGCTTTATTTTTTTTTTCTAATTAAATGGATCATCCCTTGACTCACTTCTTAAAGAGGCCTATTCACTGAATGGGCACTACCTCACTCTAAATGAGTACATGAAAAGGCCTTAGCCCATGGCATACTGAGTCATCTCCATTCATCCTAATGAATATCCGGTTACTGAATCCGGATGGCCTGGGAGGAGAAAGTGGGGCTGGTGACCTTGCACAGCCCTCCATCAATCAAATCAAAGTCAACTTCAAGTCATGTCATCATTGCATTGATGCGATGATCCTCTTCCAGAATGAAAGACAAATGCAACAATCTGTGGGCAGGAAAAAATAGTAGAGTTCCTGACATTAGACTCTCTTAGCTGTGTGTGACAAAAAAACCCTCCAACTGGAAAATTCCTGTGTGAATGCCCTGAAATAATTGACAGCTGAGAGCAGTGGTTCTCAACCTGTGGGTTGCGACCCTTTTGGGGGTCAAATGACCCTTTCACAGGGGTCACAGAGGTCACCTAAGACTATTGGAAAACATATTTCCGGTGGCTTAGGAACCAAGACACAGCTCCTATATCCATCTCCAGGCAGGTCCACCTACATGCAGATAAGCCCACATATAAGTATTAAAGAATTATGACATTAGGAAGGTTGAAAACCATTGACCTAGTGTATTTCATCAGCAGTATTACTCTAAAGATTAAAGATGATAAAATTTGTCTTATATGTGTTACCAACTGAAACCTCATGATGGCATGAAATAAGATTTTGAGTTTGTCAACTTATGTATTGAGAACCTGTGTAGTAGCTAGCAATTTTTGTGGACACCTAGACTTATAGCATAGTTAAGCTCTATTTTTTGAGATTTCTTATATTAACTTAAAGTGTGAGTTAGATTGAACTTGACCTGGGGTTGGCTTCCAAGGTTTAGCCCATTTTCTATGAGTTCAGTACATTAAAAGACCCCTTGACCACAAGTTATACAGGATAATTGAAAGCTCATAGATTTAGAGTTGTCAGAGGCTATCTAAGCCCAGTCTCTCATTTTATAAAAGAGAAAGCCAATGCCTGCAAAGGTTAAATTACTTGCCTGAGATCACCCTGCTGGGAAATTGTAGAGCTGGGATTTGAACTGAGGTCTCCTTTGATTCCACATACAACCCTTTTCCCCGCTATATCACATTTCCTCAAAGCAGTAGCAGTAGCACCTTCAACTAAAGGAGAGAAATTAATGCAGAGAAAATTAATGTGAGACTTGAGTATATTTGTGAGTATAGCTCTGATGTAATTGGTACAACTCTTGCACTTAGTCTTATCAATGTTGTCACTTCAATGTAGCTGGCATCACAAGAGTTCCCAGGTGTCTATGTCTTATCTAGTATATAATCACACAGGTCATTAGATCTGGAGGCCAGCTGGGTGTGTTACTATCATTGCTCTACAGGGTTTGTCATCTTAGGACATGTAGGTTTTCAGTCTTATTTCCTTAAAAGCCTGCAGCAGCCAAGAAAGCAGACACCCCCAAATTCTATCCTCTAAATCCTCCTTCTTGAGTGATTATATTTCTGTAGTTCACATCATTTTAAAA
This sequence comes from Pseudochirops corinnae, assembly GCA_028646515.1. Classification (NCBI taxonomy): domain Eukaryota; kingdom Metazoa; phylum Chordata; class Mammalia; order Diprotodontia; family Pseudocheiridae; genus Pseudochirops; species Pseudochirops corinnae. The sequence continues at coordinate 23,151,022 of CM053585.1, read as the reverse complement.
TTAACACTGTACTTATGTAATTTACCTTGCTGTGATATCTATTATATATCTTGGTGTTTTGTGCTTAATTATCGATCTTAGTATGGTGGCTAAGTGGAACAGAGGATAAAGCACCAGTTCTGGAATCAAGAAGACGTTATTTTAATCCAGGTTTTCTGTGTGACCCTGGGCAAGTCACTTAACCCTGTTTGCCTCAATTTACTCATTTTTTTTTTGCTTCTTTATTTGTTTGGAGGGGGGAAGCCAGGATTTGGGGTTAAGTGACTTGCTCAAGCTCACATGGCTACTAAGTCTTAAATGTCTGAGGTTGGAATTGAACTGAGGTCCTTCTGACTCCAGGACCAGTGCTGTATTCACTGCACCACCTAGCAGGCCCAATTTACTCATATGTTAAATGAGCTGGAGAAGGAAATGACAAACCAGTCCAGTATCTTTGCCAAGAAAGTATCTTTGTCATGAATACTTCAACACAACTAAAAAACAACCGGACAACAGCAACCTATCTTAATAGATTTAAGAGGAAAAACAAAAACAAACAAAAGAACTTTTGAGGTGTCCTGAAAGAAGAATGTGGATACAGTTCAGGTCAGTTTAAATTATTTTGACTAAATTAAATTTAAAACAAATATTAAAAGCTTATTATGAGCCACACACTGCTTCAGGCACTAGAGATACAAAGATAAAAACCATCACTTCTCTGGCAAGAAACTTACTTTCACCTGAGGGTTACAGTATGCTTAGAAATAAATGAATACATTGCATACTCAAATACTTGTTATTAAACTGTATCTGTGATATCACTGATTGGGCCCTTTATCAATGGCTATCTGATCATATCCAATGGTATCTATCTCCTTTAAAATGCAAGGTCTTTTCAAATAAGGATTGTTTCATCGACTGCTTTTGAGTCACCATTATCTAGCAGAGCTGTGCATCATACAAAGTAGGAATTTCATAAATGTTTGTGGATTCATTACTGTCTAGGTACCCATTCTTTGAGACTCATCCATGGTCTACCAAAAATTTTTCACAATGTTCCTGTGTGATGTCCTGGAGTCCTTATTCACTTTCTTCTGATTTGACGGTCTAACTGGAGCATCTAATTTACCAGCCTTGTTGTGTGACAATCCCATCATCCATTCCTATCATTGTGTGATGTTTTGTGTTATTTTTATATACAAAGTATAAAGGGAAAGGCATAGAAAGTATTTGTGTGATTTCACTGTGGAGGGAGACCCCCCCCCCCTCTACCAATGTTAAGTTGGCACTTTCCCTGAAATAAGACTTAGAGAGTTCCCCAGAGTAATGAGATAGACTTGTCCCATGATCACATATATAGTATGTCACTAAATTGGTATTGGAACACAGCTCAAGCTTTTTAATATGCCATTTGACTGTACCACACACATATGCACACATATATATGTATGCATGTGTGTAACATGTATGTATGTATAGTTATATGTGTATATACACACATGCAAATAATACATATAGGCATACACATATATGTCAACAGAAAAACAAGAGGGGGAATTAAGAAAAAGCTCATACAGAATACAACAATTGAACTTTGCATTAATATGAACAATGGATTCTTTGAGACAAGTCAGAAGGAATGACTTCAGATGAGGTAGCCCACCTGTTGAAGTTCATGAAAATGTGAGATTAGATTCCTGGTATTGGGAAGCAACTAATTGGGCTTCAGACAACAGTTTCCAACTGTGCTTGCTTACTTTTGAAATATTGTCACATTGATTTCTGCTCCAACAGAATTATTTTTGTAAGCACCTTTCCTCTTAATTGGTTATCTTCCAGGCTTACTGGAAGCAAAGGACTTCACACTGTGTGGGGCTGATTAGCTGTTGATTTTTTTTAACCAAGATGTAAGAAGTACCTTTGGCCATGCCTTCACTCAGCAGAAATAGCAGCTCACTTCTGCCAACCAAGCATCTCCTACTACTCGTCTTTTCTCCGCATCCACCAGGCAACAAGAGCTCAGGACAGATGGTTCTGGTTGTCCTGTTTTCCCCTTCCTTGCAATCCTAGCAAAATATATGTCCCAGAGCATGTCACCCTATTGTTGCCTTCTCATTTATTAGCTGAGTTATTGTAGTATATCTGTTGATTTTGCTCCTAAAGTATTTTCCTGAACTGTATGGAGGAAGCAGAGAACACAATGAATGATGCTGACCTGAGTTCTGTTCCTGCTTCTGCTATTACTCATCTGAATGACTTTGGTAAGTCATTGCTTTTCTCTGTGTCTTTTCTGTACAATACATGTGAAATGATACCCTGGCAACCTAAAGCTTTTTTTAAGGCTGTGTTAGGAGGGGCAAGCAATGCAGGGTCAAATAGACAACAATCCCATTGCCGTCTTTGATGGTTGGAGAATGATGTTCCATTCTGGATTTCACGTTCTAGTATAGTGATAAAAGCAATGACTCTGAAGTTAGAGCACCTTGGGTGAAATCTCACCTTTCATGCTTACTTTTGCTTGGCTTGGGCAAGTCGTTTCCCTTTATAGTCATTCAGTTTCCTCATCTATAAAGTGTAAGAAGTAGTATTGATGGCTTCATAGGTCCATTCCAACTTTAAATCTATGACCATGTAATCTTATACTATGCAGGATCTAGAACAGTGGTTCTCAACTTCCTAATGCTACAACCCTTTAATATTAGTATGTGGGAGTATCTGTATGTGGGTGGATCCTTCTGGTGATGGATAGAGGAGCAGGGTCTCGGTTCCTAAGACCATCAGAAATATGTGTTTTCTGATGGTCTTAGTCAAGCCCCGGGAAAGGGTCATTTGATCCCCAAAGGGGTCGAGACCCACAGGTTGAAAGCTGCTGATCTAGAAGGGAGCCAGTGTGGTGAAGTGACTCAATTCCATGACATTTGAGGATTAAATGGAGGACCTGGAGATGTTTACTTTGCAGAAGATAATAGGATCTAATTTTTAGAGCTCTTAAGAATATCAAAGCTTATCATGTGCAACATTCCCATTAAGGAAGAAAACAAGACACAAAAACAGGGAATTGAAGCCATGAGAGGTCAAGTGATTTAACAACAAATGTTACATGACCTGTAAGTGAAAGAGGCCAAAGGTGATGTGGGAACAAATTCAGTGCTCTTTCTATAACACCATATTGCCCATCTTCAGGTGTTGGAAAGGTCGTCATATTGAAAAAGCATTTGATATTTTTTGAACTAGGGACAACAAGTAGATGTGGTAAACTGGTGATATCAATATGGGTAGAGGAAAAATCTTCCTTCCAATTAATATTGTTCCATAGTAGGCTGGGCTGCCTCAGGACTTAGTGATTTACTTATTACTGGAAGTTTTCAAGTAGAGTGTGGGTGCATGCTTGTCTGATTGCTGTAGGGTCTTTCTTTTAGTTATGGCTTGAGTGAGATGGGAGTTGAGATTGCTTCTAAATGTAGAAATTCTATAATTCTGGGATATGGAGAAGAAATTGGAAGAAATTACTTTTCTGGGTTATTTCTCTCATAATTTTTAATCTATCACTTTACAACAATCACTACTCTATACAATAAAGATGTTCACACACATATATTCACATGTAAATACTCCTCACATAGACAATGCAATTTCTTTTACCTAATTACATTGCCCAAAATGTAGCTGTTGATTTCCAAATCATCAATGATTTTGGATTTCGTGTCTGGTTTTATATGCAGAGAGGAAAGGTATTATTTTCAGCAAACTATCAAAATGGCTCCAACATTTTTACATCCTGCTTCTGGACTTGTCACTTTGTGGTCCTTTCCTGACATTTTTACTTAGCTGCAATTCAACCAGAGGGCTAGAGCCAATAGTCTGATACGAAATGTATTTTCTTGGCCATATTTTGATTCCCAAATGCCAATGTGTTCATTAATAGTAAATTCCTGAGAAACACAGATGCACAAAGTACAGAATTGGCCAAAGTTAAATTAGGATATTTAGACATTCCTGTTTTACTCAAAGTTATTATTCAGCTCCTCTCCTGTGGTGCTGGCAAAGAAAGTGGCATGGGGCCGGGTGACTGTTTTGAATACAAATGAAAACAGAGAAATGAACTTCACTGAAAAAAGAGATAGCAACAAACCAGCACCTGGGGATAGTTTCTTTCACACCAAAAGTGTATGCGTTCATGTTACTTTGATGATATAAATGATGTAAGATGGAACCAGGCATCACCATATAAACCTAAGCAAAATGTTGACCAATGAGAAACTAGGAAAAAGAAAACTATATATATACATATAGCCTTGTAAGGATTAGTTGAAATATCTGGAGATATTTAGCCTGGGGAAGTAGAAAGTGTTGCTTGAAGGAAGATTCAGTGTCTCTTGTTGGATGGTTTAACCTTCATCAGGTCTAAAGTTTATCATTTAGTGGAAGGGATAGATTTGTCTTATTTAGCCTTTGTGAGTATAAAAGAAGGAAAGTGGTAAAGAGACAAATCTATGATAATATCAGAAGAAAGATGAACGAAAGCCTTTCTAAGGATTAGAGTCATCCAAAGGTGGCATTATATGGCTACAAAAACAGCAGGCTCCAGATCACTGGAAGTTTTCAAGCAGAGTTTGGAATGTCCATTGTTGGCTAATTTGTAGAGGGAATTCTTAGACCTGATTTGGACCTAGATGACCTCTGAGGTCTCTAAGGTCTAGGGGACATCCATCTAGCTCTAAAACTCTGTGAACCTTCATTGATAAATCTCTGACCTGGTGGAATTTAAAGATTACCTCAAAAGACTTTCTGGCCTGCAAATACCTGTTCCTCCTACTGTCAGAAATGTCCCTGACAGACAGATAATCCTTTCTTACCACTGAGGAATACATTTCTTGTATGAGAGGAATCATGGAGATATACTGGTTGAGATTTAATGATGGATCTTAAATCCTTTCCTAAGATTTGGTTCTATTAAGGAGGAGAATTCAGAATATTGAGTGAGCTTCAAATAGCATCCACAAATGCCTTAAGAGTCCTCAAATAAAGAGTCTAGACGGGATCTTTCTTTGACTACATTTATTTATTTTATTTTATTTTTTTTAGGTGTTTAGTAAAATTTTATCGACTGTCCAAACTTCATAAAACAAAACAAACATTTTTAATATGAGTATGTTCAATTAGCAAGAAAAGATTAAACAGTGAAATCATCACTTCCATACTTCTAGGGCAAAATAAGATTTTTGATTTGGGGCAGGGGCAGTAAATTTTGGATTGTTCCAGGGTCAATGAGCCAGTCAAGAAAGAGTCTCTATGGACAAACTTCAAACAAGATAAAACTAGGGAGATAATGGAGTAGAGGTGAATTAATATATCACAACCTAGAATCATGATACACTCATTATCTAACCAATATTTTGTGATCCTCTGGATGTTTTTTCTCCTGCCACAGAGGAAGAGCTTCTGGGATAGAAGCAGGCAGAAGAGAGACAAGGAACATCCAGAGGATCACTTTTGCCTGCCCTAGTCTTTTTTTTTAATTGATTTGTTTATTGACTTTTAGTTTACAAGATTCAGTTCCACAATCCCTTGAGTTTCACATTTTCTCCTCTACCTTCTACCCGCCCGCCACCATGGCGGCATATACTCAAGTATAGGATACTTTTACATCGGACATTAGTCTGGTTGTATAGAAGGGTTGTAACCAATGGAGTGAACAATGGGAAAAAAGAAAGAAAAACAAACATGGAAAAAAAACAATCCCATGTAGATTGCTTCAGTCTCTATTTAAACTCTGTTCTTTCTAGCTATTTCTCTGAATGTAGATATTTCCTTCCATCCTGAGACTTGTAGAGTTTTTTATACCTGTGCATTGCTGAGAAGAGTCCAGTTTATGAAAGTATGTCATCACACATACGATGTGTCTGTGATTGTGCTTTTGTTTTTCCCCTTCTGCCTTCCCCTTCTTAAGAGTTTTCCTTTTGACCACCGCCTCCCCCAGTATTCCCTTTTTATCTACCTCCCTCCTTTTTCCTGCCCGTCTCCCTCACTGCTTCTTCCCTCCCTTCTAAATTCCTCCCCTCGCCTTTTGTGGCCCTTTTCCCCTCCTGCTGCCTTAGGATATGATTGATTTTTATGCTCAATGTTGTGTATTATTTCTTCCTTGAACCAAGATTGACGAGAATAGATCTCATGCAGTGCTACTCTCCCTCCCCTCATTCCCTCTATTATGAAAAGTTTTATGTCTCTTCTTGATACACTCCTATCTTTAACTGGTTGTCTTATTCACTTTGTCTACATTTAAACAAGGGTCTTGGGAGTAGGTTGAAAAAAAATCAGCCTGATCCTTTCCTCTGTTCTTATTCTACAACATCTAAGCATCTTAAGCCTGGAATGGAGTCTCAGACCTGACAATTTGGCAGTAATTAGATATCCTACTTTAATAAATATAGTTTGCTTATATCACAAGTGAAAGCAGAAATGGGTCAATCACTTAAATACATTGTGAGCCCTTGAGCCATGGAAGAAGCAAAAAAAGAAAAAAAAGAGCTGCTGTGTTTGGAAAAGTAAGTGGCTTAATGAGTGAAGGGCTGGATTAGGAGTTAGGAAAGACACAAGTTCAAATCCTGTTTGATAGATATAGATATAGATGTAGATACTCACATATATTAATAATTATATATATACACACACACATACATACATATATATATATATATAGATATATAGATATATATAATTTTTACAAGAAAGGAATGAATGTTCAAGGACATATAAAACCATTATTAGGGGAAGAAAAGACTTTTTTCTAACTTGATCAGATAGAAAGGACTAGAAATTTTTTTCTTCAGGGATTTTATTGATAAAATCACAATATTGTACATTTCAAGGAAGTCAAAGAGGTCATCCAGTTCAACATATACCTCAGAAAGAATATTCTCTCCAACACCCCATGCTAATGTCCCTTACTTAATGCTGCCTTTTGAAATCATCCAACATTCACTTTATTTTTGGGGCGCGGCAGTGCAGAGCAAAGAGCACAAGGTGAGTTCCCATACAATATGTTAAAAAATTAATCAAGAAACCCTGTGATCAGCTTTTGTGTGTGTCTGTGTGTGTGTGTTTGTGTATGTTTGTGTGTCTAAACAGTGCTGTGATTTTCCTGATATAGTCAATTTCTCATTTATAACATATAATTTAAAAGCATTGTCTAGGGCTATCAGAGCCTAAGTGATTCATCCCAAGTCATACGATGAGTGTGTGTAAGAGACAAGAAATAAACCCAATCCATCCAGAACTCACATCCTATTTTCTAGTCTCTCACAGTAGCCACTTATATTTTAGAGTCTGTTGGGTATAACTCACCCTGAGGTTCATTGGAGGGTGTAAAAGTATTGAAAATGAGTATTTTCTGCCCTTGAAATATGTTCAGTGAAATATCAAAGACAAAATACAAACATAAAGTGATGAGACAACATGACATTTCTACAAAACACATAAAAGCCATGGTTATAGCTCCCAGGTACCTGGCTCTTGGTGACCTCTCATGATTCTAAGTCCAAGCTCTTATCTATCCAAACCAGACACAGAAGAAATATCCCTGCCTTGAGTTATTTTTAACTGAGTCTAGGCATGGGTTTGGAATATGAGAAAGTGTGCATATGTGTAGAAGCAATTGGTAAATATCCAATTCACTCTGGATGGGGGTGGAGGTTAATTTTATAACACCAAAACATCAAATACAGTGAAGAGCAAAAAGTGAGTTGGGAGAAAAGAAAGAAGTTTAGGAAAGGGAGGAAAAGTGAAAATAAAATCAAGAAAAAGAAGAGAAAAGGAAGAAAAGCAAAGGAAAAGAGAGAAAGAAACAAAGAAAATAATCATAATGACCCTCCTCATCAATAATAATAATGATAATAAACATAGCACAATATAAATATATGATATATTAATATCATAAAATCATAAAAATCAACAATAATACTATTAATTTGGATTTATGACAAAGTCCTTGTGTGACTTCACCCTTACTTTCTATGATATTTGGGAGATATACAAAGATATTCATATGTAGACTTTATTAAGCTATAGATACTCACTTGTTTGGGTACGTTTCCTGCATGATTACAGATGAATTGCGGAAAACAAGATCCAAGGAGGAAATTTCACTTTTATGAAAACTGAATGAATTAGAAAGCATTATTGAGTATTATGTACCAAACACTGTGATAAGGACTGGAGGTAATAATTCTACAATAAAGACAGTTTATATTCTCATGGAACTTACATTCTAATAGAGGTAGTGGTAGGCAGGCAGAGGGACTATATTCCAGATATTTTGAGGCATAGTGTTTTCTCTGGATCTACTTCCTCATGAGAAGGAGTTTGTATGCATATTGGAAACTTGGGACTTTAGAGAGCCTCTTACTTCAACTCAATTGCTACTACTACAATAGCTGTTGCTGCTTCTCCTCCTCCTCCTCCTCCTCCTCCACCTCTTCCTCCTCCTCCTCTCTCCTCTTCCATCTCCACTTCCATGTCCCTCCTCCTCCTCCTCCTCCTCCTCCTCCTCCTCCTCCTCCTCCTCCTCCTCCTCCCTCCTCTTCCATCTCCACTTCCATGTCCTTTGCCTCTTCCTTGAGATGTCTACCCCAAGTATTTGAAGATTTCCCTTCTGGAGTGGGCAGATGGTAATTTGTTCGAATGGCTGTGAAAGCATATGACACAGAAGCTGGAGAGTGCTTATAGCTTGGTCAGGCATCAAAGATGCCAAGGTCATCCATTACATCCTGGACAATTGTCAGTCATTTTGACTTTTATTCTGCCCCTGAACTTCAATAGCTCTAGATAGAAGTTAGTGTTAGACAAATGACTTTGTACAACTATGCCTCACTTAAATCCAATTCACTTGAAATTCAAGACATCACCTGGGATGTCATTGGTCCTCTGAAAATGAAGGATGAAGAAAGGCAACTACTATACCTATTATTTCTTACAAAAGAAAATGATGGAGGGCTTGTCTCCATTTACTGTTAGTAAAATGTTCCCATTAGTGTGATTCCTATTTTCATTGACCTAGTGAGAATTAACTTTTTGAAAAAGAAAACATTTATTTAAAAATATTATGAAGACCAATAGGACCCTTTCTCCCAAAATAAAACAAACTGGGGGAAAATCTTCCTCTTCAACATCAATTGCCTTGGGAAAAGGGAACTCCAACTTAATATACAAGGGTGGTGAAATGCATGTGCAGAACACATGTAACAAACACCCAGAAGTTACTGAAAGATACTTCTCCCTTCATAGAATACTCATTAAGTTTGTCTTTGGTATAGTGCTACACTGAGCTCTGGGGTTTTGTTGGCATTCTAATCTTGAGCTGCCATGCTTCTTACATCCTTAAAACTGTTTCTTTGTGTGGCTATTCTCTGTCTCTGTACATGTGTTTTCATGTTCATTATATATCTTTTCAGTTCTTTTCTTTTATATAAACAATCTTTGGGAGGTGAACACTTGTTTGCCTTCAGAATATCTCTTTTCTCTTGTCTTGATGTTTTGTCTCCCACTGGCCCATTTTATCCAATGACTTGGCCAATGGGAGAGAAGAAGAAAAGAAAAGTGGGAATTTTATCCTCTCTTACCCCTTTAGTGTGATGCCCTTTCAGAGACTTTTTCTATATTTGGAAACCTCCAAAGTGGAGTTCTTCCACGACTCTACTGGTTCATCAATTTTCTTAATAGCTGCTGAAATGTTTGTCATTGTATAAAGGCCATAGTATGTAGATAATTTGTTAAGCCAGTAACCACTCCCCTCCCCTGCTTCTTGACTCAATAAAAGAGGAGTTTCAAATTGATAAAGGGATCTCAATTTCTGGAAGATGTTATTTACATAATTATATAGTTATAATCTTTATCATGTCTATTGAATAAATAAAGTGATGATATGGAACCTTCCTCTTTCATTAAATTAAGGCCAGAGGGATATAGATTTATACATTTATTCTAGGAATGCTGAGTTGATATGATTATGGTTCTGCAACTGGAGAGGGGGAATTGACAGAGGGAGATTCCTCTTGTCATGATGAGTTACATGAAGAGACAATGTCAGCAGAACAAGGATGAAGTGAAACATGGATAGGGCCAAGTAAGACATGCACTAGTCAAGGAAGGCAGATGTGAGGGAAAAATTTTCAGAAATGAAAGGATGTTTGATTAAGATAGCATTGGCTAAGATAATATGAAGGGAGTACAATTCATGGGGGATATTCAATATTGTGGTTTATCTCTTGTACAGGACCGTGTCTCAACTTGAAATTACAGGAATAAGGTCTCAGTTAATAAATAAATACTCTACCATAACATAACTTTTAGTCCCCAGGATGCAATCAAAGCTTCAATATCCTAAAACTTATAGGTAACACAAAGGGAGGGAAAGGGAGATTGCTGCTGTCTTCTAGGTGATAGAAACTAATGTAGTATACTCATCAATTTTGAGGTGTTAATGGATGATAATGGTAGGCTGTGATAATATTAGGCCTCCGTGACTCATCTTTTAACACTTACTATCCCCAAAGGAAGGACTTTGCTGACATTTTCTACACTTTTTCAGTCTGTGAGAAGGCTAAAGGGGATATTTGATAGATAGGTGGATGTCAAATCTGTCAGCATTTCATGTAAAAATATAAATATATTTATTAGAATTTATATGGTGGTTACATATGATATCTCATTGATGCACACCCTGAGGACTAACTATCATACAAGTGAAGGGTATCAGGTTCTTTTGTCCTGATAAGGGCAACCTAACCAGTCTAGAATCCACACTTAGGAGCCAGAAGCTGACAGAAAGTGAAACACACAAGCTGAGAGGACTGGTCTTTAGGAAGAGGGACCAAGGTTTGCACAGTGAAGATTTCTTTTAGAGTTTTTTTTTTTTATTGTTCTTGTTAATATTTAGTTATGTACAATTCTTCATGACTATATAATTTTGTATGTTTTCTTTTTTTTTATAAATTAATTTATTTATTTTCTTGTTTACATCATTCATTTCCATGAGATTTTGAACAACATATTTTCTCCCCATCTTTCCCCTACCAACACCTCAAAACAGCCATCCCACTGTATAACCCGTCCCCCGATCTGCTCTCTCTTATGTCTGCCCCCTCACCCCTCTGACTTTGTGGTAGGGCAGGATGGATCTCCCTACCTGTATATCTTAATTCCCAGTTAGATGTAGTTAATAATAATAATTATTATTATATATATGTATATATTTGATTATAGAACTTTAAATTCTACATTCTTTCCCTTCCTCCCTCATAACCCACCCCCACTGGAAGGACAAGCAATTAATGCAGTCTGTACATGTGTAATTATGCAGAATATCTCCACAGTAGGCATATTGTAAGAGACTGATTATAAGACCCTCCTTCCTTTCCCACCCCCCTTGTTCTATTCTCTACCCTGTCCCTGTCCCTTTACAGAACACAGTACTTCCAGCAACCCTCTCCCCCACCCTGCCCTCGCCTCTGTCATGCCACCTCTCATCCCCATTTCCACTACTCTCCTGTGTGGCAAGACACCAAATTTAGAGTTTATGTCATTCTCTCCCTTTGCCAAATTCAATGAGAGTAAGGTTGACCCTTTCCCTTTTGCCTTCTTGCTCTTCCCCTCCATTGTAACAATTATCCCTTGCCTCTTCTATATGAGATGATTAATCCCATTCTGTCTCTCTCTGTCTCCTCTCATTCTAATCCTCTCCCACTTCAGAATTTCACCTTTTAGAGTGTTGTCCCTTCCTATTCAATTGATCTTGTGCCCTCTTTGTACACATATATACACATGCTCAGATATGTATTCATATGAATATATAACGCCTCCTATATAGATATATGTCTATGTATACATATATAGATATTTGTATTCCCTTCACCTATCCTCATACCAAGAAAAGTTTCATAAGTTACAATTATCATTTTCTCATATTGGCATGCAAATAGTTCAACTTTGATAAGATCCTTATGATTTCTTTTACATGTTTACCTTCTCATGCTTCTTTTATTTGAGTGTCAAACTTTCTTTTCAGTTCTGGTTTTTTCAGCAAGAATGTTTGAAAGTCCTCCACCTCACTGAATGACCATCTTTTCCCCAGGAACATTGTGCTCAAATTTGCTAGGTAGGTGATTCTTGATTTTAGTGCTAGCTCCTTTGATCTCTGGAATATCATATTCCAGACCTTTTGATCCCTTAATGCAGAAGCTGCTAGATCTTGGGTTATGCTAATTGTGTTTCCACAATATTGAAATTGTTTCTTCTAGGCAACTTGTAATATTTGCTCCTTGATCTGGGGACTCTAGAACCTGGCTATACCATTCCTAGGAGTTTTCTTTTGGGAATCATTTTCAAGAGGTGATCAATGAATTCTTTCAAGTTCTATTTTGCCCTGTGGTTCTAAAATATCTAGGCAATTTTCCTTGAGAATTTCTAGAAGGATTATTTTTAAGTTCTTTTTTTGGTCATGGCTTTCAGGTAGTCCAATAATTTCTAAATTGTCTCTCTTGGCCACCCCAGGGCAAAGTCACAGTTTCATGCTGGACTTGTTTAGGGTACCAGTGTGGTCTGGTGAGCCATTCCTGCCATACTGCCTTGATTGGGAGTTGTGTTTTCCTGTATTTTTGTGAGTTTTGGAGCCCTAAAATTTTTTTAGAGTCATATTTTATGGGTATTTGAGGTGTCTACGTGGGACCTACTAGATCTTGTTGCTTCTATGCCCCTTTCTGTGTTTTCTTGGTGTAGATACAGTAGTGACTTTTCATGTCTTCCCCCAGCTCATTTTACAGATGAGGAGACTGAGTTAAAAGTATTAAGAGACTTGCCCAGGATTACACAGCAAGTAAGTATCTCAGGCCAAATTTGAATTCAGGTTTTTCTCATTCCAGGCCTGGCACTCTATCCACTGTGCCACCTAGCTTGCCTTTACAATTCTCTAGGAGTAACATCAAGAATAAGAGCTTGATAAGAGCATTGCTTTAATAAGATCTGCCCTTCAAATACTTTCATGTGCTTTTTTTTCCTTTGATAAAGCATGGATGGTATTTGAGGGCCATGAGGGTTTGAGGTAGGCACAAAGAGCATTATGACTATTTGTCAGATGAGGAAACTGTAATTCACAAAAACAAAATGACTTACATGTCCTTTCAATCAGAAACGAATATTTACTGAGTGTTGTGCTAATCTAGGAGTCTAAAAACAAACAAACAAACAAACCAAAAAAAACATTTACAGGACTGCCTTCAAAGGGCTTGAACTCAATTAGAGGAGGGTATATGCACATAAATGCCCAATAAATACTCATTCACTTCACAAGCATTTAAGGGTTTGTTGTGTGCTAGGAAGTACATCTCTTTATTCCCTCAAGTAGTTTATATTCTATTCGAGGTAAACTGCATAGCTAGGTATAAGTAAATAAAAATATCTATCTGCTATATCTAGATATATACATGTTTATCCATATACACAGATCATAAATATGTATAGAGTACATAGAAATGTAGGTAACACACAGGATATTTTAACATATTTGTATTTATAAACATGTATGTATTTACATGTTTATACACATGCACAAGTGTGTATGCATGTATGTGTATCGTGTATGTGTGTATACATATCCAATCACTCTTTGAAGAGTATCATTTAAGAACTCCTTTGCCATCAGAATTCAGGGGCATATAGGGTGTTCCTGGAGGACTAGCACCTCTGGTGTGAGGGCATGCTGAGCCCTTTTCAGAACTGCTTATACTTCTTTAGTGGCCACTTGTCACCCAATTCTTATCTGTAGCTCCAAAAAGCTGTAACATGTGCAGTGTTCACACCTCAGTAAAATTGTTTTGACCAAATATGTGAAGACTTCTCCAGTGGATTGAGTGGATGGGAACAGTTTGTCTAACAGCTATGAAGATGGTTGAAGAAGGCACTGTGGAGCATTTAGAACTTGGTGAGACATCAACTATGGTCATTCACTGCATCATTGTCCATCATTGGTAGTCTTGACTTCTGTCTTGCCACTGGACTTTGATGACTTTGGAAGGGAGAGTGAGGCTTATGACTCTGTGTAACTATGCCTTATTTAAATCCAATTCATGGACAAGTCAACACTGACATTTTTGCTTTGCAAA
>CM053585.1:23108122-23136390 GCA_028646515.1 Pseudochirops corinnae | reverse complement strand
AAAGAACAGAGTTTAAATGGATACTGAAGCAATCTACATGCTATTGTTCTTTTTCATGTGTGGTTCTCTTTCTTTTTTCCCATTGTTCATTCCATTGGTTACAACCCTCCTATACAACCAGACTAATGTCCAATGTGAAAGTATTTGCAGGCCGCCATGTGGAGGGGAGTGGCGGGGTAGCAGGTGGGGAGAAAATTTGAAACTGAAGGGAACGTGGAACTGAATGTTGTAAACTAAAAGTAAATAAACCAATCAATTAAAAAAAATTGATTCCCAAACTAGATGGGTAACTTTGGTGGCTGGTTGGTAAATAGAGGAGATAGAAAAAGTGCTTTTTTTATTGAAAGCCAAACAGGAGAAAAAAGGAAGGTTTTCCATGAGTATGGTTTATCTGGGGTGAGTAACCTGAGGCTTCAAGAACATATGTGACTTTCCAGGGCCTTGTGTGTGGCCTTTTGACTAAGTCCAAGTTAACCAGAATAAATCTTTTCAATAATGGTGTTTGCTCTGTGAAGGTTGCATTCAGTCAAAGGTCCACACTTAAGGATCTAGAGTGCCACAATGGCATCGAGGTTGTAGGTTCCCCACCCTTGGGATAATCACCACACCACCTCAAAACTACACAGAGGGAATTTTAGCAAAACACATGATCCCCCTTACTGAGTTTCTTCTTCTATGTTCCTATGCTTCCACAGGGATAGGAGGGAAATTATTCTTATTTCTGATAGAACTCGATCTAATATTACTCAATGACCATTGTGAAGAACGCTGTAGGAATAAAAGAAATAAATGAAGGACCAGGCTCATATTTTAACAGTTTTCCTAAACTTAGATGCCCCCATATCCATGAAGCTACTGAGGAACAGTACTCCTTTCTTCCTGCAGTCCTTTCTTTTTTTCTTATGTTTTTCATAGGCCTTTTCCTGAATATCTCCTTAATATTTATTCTACTGTTCCCTACAATATGTTTATATGGTTAAACTCATTTACCCCTATTTGACTGTAACCTTCTTGAGAGAAGGTGCTATTTTTCTTGTATCTTCATTTAGTTTAATGTCTTATATATTGAACTGAGATGAGAATTAGTACTGGACCTGTATTTTCATACATGGGTAAAACTCCCAATGACAGAATCCCTTCTTTAATGTAGATCAACATCTTTTTTTTTTTCTTTTTTTCTTTTTAAAAGGGGAAGGCAGGGCAATTGGGGTTAAGTGACTTGCCCAAGGTCACACAGAATTTTTTTTGAGTGTGTGTCAAGTGTCTGAGGCCAGATTTGAACACAGGTCCTCCTGCCTCCAGGGCCAGTGCTCTATTCACTGCACCAACTAGCCATCTCTTGATCAGGACCTTTTCTCAAATTTATTGTCTTACAAAATTTTCTGAGATACTGAGAGTTTTAGCCAGTCATACAAGAAATATACCTCAGAAGTCAAACTTGAATTCAGGTTTTCCTTACTCTAAAACAAACTTCCAAGAAAATAAGTAAAATTGCCCCTTGTACAGAAAATAATATTTAATAAAACCTTATGGAATTGGTGCCTGCCTGAATGAACCATTAGTAATCATCATGTATAGAAACTCTTTCCAAATAAGTGTTTGGGCAAAAGTAGACTTGGAATAGGAGAAACAATTAATTATTGCCCAACTTAAAAAGAGCTAAATTAGTAACAAGGTATTCTTTTATTAAAATATTATCAATGATATCTAAGCAAACAACCAGCCAAAACATGTTGCATATGCTTACACACACACATACACACACACACACATACACACACACGATTGGCACTCTCTAACATAACCTGTGTATGCTGATGTATTAAAACATATATTTTCTCCTATCTATCTCCCCACTTTTAGGGCTACATAAAAAATGTCTAAAATTCCAAGATGATTTGAATATTTTCACCCCATTAACAATGATGGAAATAATCAGTAATGATGGAATAATGAACAAGACATTAATAGCAATAGATTCCAAACTACTTAAAGTCAAGGCAAGTCCCAGATTTCATTTTCCCAGATGCTAGGCATAATCTAGAAATCCAACCAAAATTTGACCTGTTATTTGGCATGTTCAATAAAGTGGCTTCTATCAGCTTAATTGATGAATCAATGAAAAAGTAATTAAAGACAGTCAATTCAGATATCTGAATGACCATGGTGATCTTCTGATACAACCTACTTATGTAAAAATTGAAGACTCAAGGCGCAGAGAGGTTAAGTGAATTTTCCAATGTCACACATGTATTACACAGTACAGCCAGTCCAGAGGTTCTGATTACAAATTCAGAAACCTTTCCTCTTAATGAATATCTCTCAAGAATGGAATTCAAAATACCCAGATGATAAGCAAACACAGTGAAAGGAAAATGGGAACCTTTGCAAAGATGCCAATGTGCATCCCTATTAATGCACAGGGAGTTCAATGACAAACTTGAGATTTTTAAAATTTTATTTAATAATTTTTAGTTTTCAACATTCATTTCCACAAGATTTTGAGTTCCAAATTTTCTCCCCATCTGTCCTCTCCCCCCACCCAAAGATGGCATTCATTATGATTACTCCCTTCTCCTAGTCTGTCCTCCTTTCTATCAAGCTTCCCCTTTTATCCCCATTCCTCCTTACTTTCTTGTAGGACAAGATAGATTTCTATACCCCATTGACTATATATCTTATTTCCCAGTTGCATGCAAAAACAACTTTCAGCATTTGATTTTAAAACTTTGAATTACAAATTCCCTCTTTTCCTTTCTCCCTCCCTACCCTAATTGAGAAAGCAAGGGATTCAACACAGGTCACACATGGGTAGCCATGCAAAATACTTCCAAAATAGCCAATCTGTGAAAGGCTAACTATATTTCCCTTCATTATATCCCACCCCCCCCATTCTGTTTTCTTCTTTGACCCTGTCCTTTTTCAAGTGTTTGCTTCTGACCATCCCTTCCCCCTATATGAACTCCCTCTTATCATTTTCTCTCCCCCGATCCACTTCTCTCTTACTTTCCTAAAGGGTAAAATACTCAATTGAGTGTATATGTTATTCCCTCCTTAAGCCAAATCCCATGAGAGTAAGGATCACACATTTTCCCTCACCTCCTCCATTATGAAACCTTTTTCTTGCCTCTTTTATGTGAGATAATTTATCGCCTTCTATCTCTCCCTCGCTACTTCCCCCAATATATTCCTTTCTCACTCCTTAATTTTATTTTTTAGATTTCATCCTTTCATACACAATTCAACTTATGCCATCTATCTATCTATCGATCAATCAATTGATTGATCTGTCTATCTACATACAAAATACACATATGCGCACACATGTGCACATATACAAATGTACAAAATGCATACTTGTATACACAGATGTATGCATACATATACACATGCACTTATGTGCATATATACATACACACATAAATATATACATGTACCCAAGCACACACACGTGCACATGCACCTACACATACACATATCCATATCAGTATCCATATACATGGCCAATTCTACTTTTTAAAGCACTCTTCTTCTCCTTGGCTTTTTGGACCTCTTTTGCCATTTGGGTGTAGTCTATTTCTTAAGGTGTTATTTTTTCAGGATTTTTTGTGTCTCCTTTACAAGATAATGATTTGTTTTTCATGATTTTTTTGCATCACCGTCTCTTCCCAATTTTTCCTCTACTTCTCTTACTTGATTTTAAAAATTCTTTTGGAGCTCTTTCATAGCCTGTGACCAATTAATATTTTTTTCTTGGAGACTTTTGATGCAGGAGCATTGACTTTGTTGTCTTCTTCTGGTTGTATGTTTTGATCTTCTTTGTCACCAAAGTAAGATTCTATAATCTGACTTTGTTTTATGCTGTTTGCTCATCTTCCCAACCAAATACTTGACTTTCTAACTCTCTATCAGGGTAAGACTCTGCTTCCAGGGTGGATGGGTGTGGGTGTACTGTCCCAGGCTTCAGGGTTTTGTATCAGCTGCTGGATCCTCCACTGCCTGTGGTCCAGAGCTCTATACACAATGGCTGCTGCTGCCCCTGTTTCAGTTCCCACTGCCACACCTGCAACTCCAGTGTTGGGTCTGGACAACACTCCTCTTTCACCCAGGTCCCACAGAGTTCCCCTGTTGACCTTCCACCTTCCACCTTCCTGTTTGTGGTTTCAGAATCTTGGAAACCTCCACAGCTCCCAGCAATTCAGTCCCCTGAGGCCTGCTCTGGCCCTGGCTATGCCCACACTGCCCACGCTGGACTGTGCTCTGCTCCCAACCCAATGTTATATATCCTTCCTGTTGGCTTTTCTGGCTATCTTGGGCTAGAGATATATTTCAATGTGTAATTTTGTGGGTTCTGAAGCTCTAGAATTTTTTTAGAGACATTTTTTACAGGTGTTTAGAGGGGTTTTGGAGGGATCTCAAGCAAGTCCCTGTTCTTATTCTGCCATCTTGTCTCTTCCCACCAAGGCATTTTTACATCATATTTAAATTATTTTTTCCACATGAAAATTCACCTTCTCTATTCTCCACCTCCCTACCCCTTGTTGAGAGAGCAATAAAAACCCATACTACAAACATGTATAGTAAAGCACAATAAATTTCTATTTGAACCACTACTAACTTCATCACTATTATCAACCATAGAACATCACAGTCTCCAGCTACACTTTGATTCATCACTTCTCTATCACAAGGGAGATAGCATATTTTATCAGAGATCCTATGCAATTATAGTTATTTATAAAATTGACCACTGTCCCTAAGTCTGTTAAATTTGTTTGTCTTTATAATGTTGTTATTATATGAATAATTATTTTGGTTCTCCTCATTTCACTCTGCAACACTTCACACAAGACTTCCTGGATTTCTCTGAAACCATTCCCTTCATCATTTCTTACAGCACAATAGTACATGATAACATTTATACATTGTACTCAGTTCAGCTATTCACAAGATGATTAGCACCTGCTCAGTTTTCCATTCTTTGGCATTACAGAAATAAATGCTGTCAATATTGTTGTACGTTTGGTTCTTTTACATCTTTCTTTGATATATTTAGAGTATGAATGTTATAATGGTATGACTGGGTCCCATCCATAACATCAGTTTATAACCTTATTGCCAATATTTCCAAAATGTTTTCCAAATAACTAAAATAGTTCAGAGATCCAATAATGGTGCATTAATGTGCACAATTTCCCACAGGCCATTCAGTATTTGTCATTTTTCCTCTTAAAAAAAAATAACAACTTTACCTATCTAATGGGTGTAATATAGAAAGTTAGACTTGTTTTCCTTTGTATTACATTAATTATAACTGATTTAGACTATATATGTATATATGACTAGCAACGTGTGTATGTGTGTGTGTGCAGTAAATGAAGTGGAACCTGAAAGAATGCCTATCAATTTTGAAATAACTCAACAATTACAGTATATGGATAAGCTGAAATTCTATTGCAATATAAGAAATGATAATGACAATCAATTTAGAAAAAAAAATTGGAAGACTTTTCTGAACTAATATAAATTGAAGTGAGCACAACCAATACAATAACCAATATAATAATTAATAATTGCTTAATTAAACTAAATTATTTTATGTAACAATGCTAATAATAGGCAATCAACTTAGTAACTCATAAACACAATGACCCACCAAAATTCCAAAGGACTCAGGATGAGACATGCTAATCACCTCCACATAGTGACCTAATGTATTCAGAGATTAAATTGAAACATTTTCTACTGTTTCTTGCTTTTTCTAGTTCTTTGCTTATGTAGAAATTTATTTTGCTAGACTAAATATATTTTTAATATGCATTATTTTTCTAGCATTCTCAGTAGTTGAGAATGGGAGGTAGAAAGGAAAGGAAATAGAGATAATTTTACACTATTTTTTTTTTAATTCAAGAATATATTGATCTCAGGGAAGCTGAGTGGTGCAGTGAATAGAGCATGGCCCTGGAGTCAGGAGGACTTGAGTTCGAATTTGGCCTCAGACACTTTACATTTACTTACTGTGTGATCTTGGGCAGGCCACTTAACCCCAATTGCTCTGCCTTACCCCGCAAAAAAGCAAAAAAAAAAAAAAAGAATGTATTGACCTCTATCATCTCTGAGAATCAGATTCTATCAATCTGAACCCATCATAAATTACCATATCCTCTGATTTACATCCCCAATGCTTCAAGTTGCACCATTCTTAGCCTGAAGTGCTATCAGTTAAGATACCATTACATATCTATATGACTTCAAAATGTTAAATTATCTTTTCACACTAAGTTATGCTTTATATACATGAAGTAACATGGGTTTCAAAAGCTGAAGAAGTGATGTCAGCTTGATGGAAGGAAGCTAATTATATTTAGGGAAAGACCGCAAGCATTAAAGGGAAGAGTATTTTAAATTTGATTTCAGATCAGTTTATTATCATATATAATTTTATACCAAATTTGGTGTACTCTTTCTCTTTCACTCTCACCAGTTCTAGTTTTCCATAACATTCAAATTTTCTTGGGTCTACTAGATGATGATGGACAAAAGTCTTTCATTTCCTTTCCATATCCAAAAAAAGGCACTAAAATGTATGAATACTTCAAATAATGATAATAATAGTAAATAATACTTATATATAACATCTATCACGTGTGAAACTATGTTAAGTACTTTGAAAATATCACAGATGCAAAATTTAGGGAAGATAAGTGCTATTAATATTTCCATTTTAAAGGCATAGAAATGGATGCAAAATAACTTGTCCTAGCTAGGAAGTGTCTGAGGTTGGATTTGAACTCAGATCTTTCTTGCTGCATACCTAAAACTCTATGTACTGTAACATTTAGCTACCCTTACTACGGCACTATAGTATCAGACATTTTACATAATGCTTTTCATATATTATTTTGTTTAAGCCATAGATACTACAGAAGAGGTAAGTACTACAAAGATAGTAATTTAATCTTTCTGAGTTCCCTCACTTCTAAAATAGTGTTAATAATACTAATGCTATCACATTCACTAGATTATTGAGTCATAAATATTTTATAAATCATAATGTATTGTTATAATTCATATCATTTTCATATTTTTGATGGGGTTCAAATAGAAACAGTCCTAGCACAAGTCAATATCCTGAGCTAAAAGTAGGTGCTCACTGATTATTTAATGAATGAAATAATAATTTGGTAAAAATCCAAGTAGCAATAAGTTAACAAGAAAGGAATAAAGTGAATAGCACTTTGATGTCATAGAGAGGACAGCACATTTTGGGAGAAAAGGGTGTACAAATATTTTGGCTAATGTCCTTGCAAAAAATGGATTTCTTCATTTCCAGTGGACCAAATAAAGAGGAATTTACTGAAGACCAATATTAGCAGTTCTGTGCTTGGGTGTCAAATTCAATGATTAGTGTTAAGATTACAATCACATTGTCACATGTTAACTAGTTAGCACCAAGTGCTCCCTAGGTTCATCACTGTGAACTTATAACTCTTCTTCTTTCACTTGAAATCATCAGTATCCTAACTTTGACTTTATGGTCAAGAGATTGTTCAAGTGATTGTTTTGATATCTTAGGGTGACCTACGTGACTGCTGAGAAATAATATCCAGAAAATATTGAGACAAAAATTGTATTCTGTGAAAGGTCACTTAATATTAAGAAAGATACTATTTTAGAAAATTAGGATACTTCATATTCATATATGATGCACCTGAGAAAGTGTTCTATGGTTCTTCATCCACTAAAAACCTTGTACCAATGAGCCCTGTCTCATGTATATGTTCTAGTCATGCAGAGGATGTGATTATTTCAAAGCAAGGAGATTTAATGATATACAGTCAAATGAAGTCATGATGTGCCATTTATATAGATGTCACAAACCACAATCTTTTAGAAATACATAGTTCATCAGTAAAAAAGGATATACAAAAGTAGAAAATATGTTTGTTTAGTCAGAGATATAAAAAACACATTTCAACAGTATCAAAACAAGGAGGGGCAACATGTATGACTAGTAAAGTAGAGGGCTATCACTGTTTCTTTGCCTCTAAACATACTTTCTACTTATCTCATATGGGGTGCAGTCATCCATTAATATAAAATCTGTATTAAAAAAGACATGGTGTGTGGTTTCTGCTGCATGTGTTCATTGACATTATAGGCTTTGTTTCATGAGATTAAAAGAAATAAATCACATTCGTATATTGTCACTGCTAAGACAGGGTGCCACAAGCCCATGGTTGCTTCTGGTGACTGCTAGCAGAGTGGTTTCACTGGTAACAAAGTTTTTAGATTCTTTCTTGCAATTTCTTATTTCAGTCAGGATGCTTAGGAATGTTACAATCCCTTCTGCAGAAGAAGAAAAATACCTTTTCCATATAAATTTCCACATACACAGGATAGATTTCAGGTAAAAAACCTTTTGCAAAAGTAAGTTTCTTTGGTGCGGGTGGGGAGTGGTGAGCCAAGATGGTGGAGTATAAGGAGGGACTTGCTTGAGCTTTCACCCAAACCCCTTCAAATATCTGTAAAAATGACTCTAAACAAATTCTAGACCAGCAGAACCAACAAAATGACAGAATGAAACAAATTTCCAGTGCAAGCCTACCTGGAAAGTTGACAAGACAGATCTGTTGCACCAGTCTGAGAAAGGTGCACAGTCTGGTAGTGACCACACTGGCATACACTGGGCCTCCCAGTAAACCTGGAGCAGGTATCAGGGCACTGAATCACTGGCAGCTGTGGTCATTTCCAGACTTCTCATCCCACAAGTGCCAAAGACAACTTAG
Source organism: Pseudochirops corinnae (assembly GCA_028646515.1). Lineage (NCBI taxonomy): Eukaryota > Metazoa > Chordata > Mammalia > Diprotodontia > Pseudocheiridae > Pseudochirops > Pseudochirops corinnae. Next base: position 23,127,601 of record CM053585.1, on the reverse strand, counting down.
AAGCTAAGTAGGAAAGGTCTGTCAGACCTAGATGATCGAGGAGTGTGTCTACCCCTATCCCTGGGGTGCTGGCAGTTGTGGCCATGGCTGCTTCCAGTCCATGCCTGGATCTAGGTTTCAGGCCAGTACAGAAGTCCTGGGGTTAGGAGGAATGCCAGCATGGCAGAACTTTTGTTGGTGATGGAGAGAGAATTCTCCTCACATTCCCAACGCAGAAAAAAATGTTTATGATAACTCACAGACCAGGAGAGAAGGAAACAACTCTCCTTTGATCATACCATCTTGGAAGAACTGAAAGTGTATAGGTCTCTAAAAATATCTCTGAAAATAGCTGAACATAACCCCTGAAGATTGGGACAGTACACCATCCACTCAGGAAGCAGAGTCTTAACTTAACAAAGGGTTAAAAAGTCAAGTAATAATTGACTGGGAAAATGAGCAAACAGCACCAAAAATTCAGACTATAGAATCTTACTTAGGTAGCAAAGAAGATCAAAACAAACAACCAGAAGAAGATAACAAAGTCAAAGCTACTACATCTAAAGCCTCCAAGAAAAATATGGCTTGATCACACAGGCCATGGAAGAGCTCAAAAAGAATTTTGAAAATCAAGTAAAGGAAGTAGAGGAAAAATTCAGAAGAAAAATGAGAATGATGAAAGAAAATAATGAAAAAGGAGTCAATAACTTCCTAAAGTGGATCTGAAAAAAAATGCTGAAGGAAATAACACCACAAAAATAGATTAACCCACATCATAAAAGAGGTAAAAGTCAACGAGGCAAAGAATGCCCTAAAAATCAGATTTGATCAAATGGAAAAGGAGGTCTAAAAGCTCATTGAAAAAAAAATATTTCCTTACAAATTAGAATGGAGTGATTGAAAGTTAATAACTCTACGAGAAATTAAGAAATTATAAAATGAATCCCCAAAATGAAAAAAATAGAAAACAATGTCAAATATCTCTTTGCAAAAACCATTACCTGGAAAAGAGATATAGAAGAAATAATTAAAAATTATTGGACTACCTGAAAGTCATGATAAAAAAAGAGCCTAGATATCATCTTTCAAGAAATTATCAAGGAAAAGTGCCCTGATATTCTAGAACCAAAGAGAAAATAGATATTAAATTAATCCACCAATCACCTCTTGAACAACATCCCAAAAGGAGAACTCCTAGGAAGATTATAGCAAAATTTCAGAGTTTCCGGGTCAAAGAGAAAATGCTGCAGGCAGCCAGAAAGAAACAATTCAAATATTGTGGAAACAAAATCAAGATAACCCAAGATTCATCAGCTTCTACATTTAGGGATAGAAGGGCTTGGAATATGATATTCTGGAGGTCAAAAGAGCTAGGATCAAAACCAAGAATCATTTACCCAGTGTAACTGAGTATAATCCTTCAGAGAAGTAAAAAATAAAAGGAGATTCAATGCAATAGAGGACTTTCAATCATTCTTGATGAAAAGACCAGAGCTGAATAGAACATTAGTCTCAAATTCAAAAATCAAGAGAAGCATGAAAAGGTAAACAGGAAAGAAAAATCATAAAATACTTATTAAAGTTGACCTGTAGGGCACAGGGTTAATAGTATATGAAGCGATGGTATTTAAAAAAAAAAATTAAGGTGTAAAAGAGAGTAAAAAATGTACTTGGAAAAGGAGAAAGGGAGATTGAATGTGGGAAATTATCTCACAGAAAAGAGGCAAGGAAAAGCTTTTACAGTGGAGAGAAAGAAGAGCTAGGTGAGAGATAATGAATGCACCTTAATGTCTTTGGATTTGGCTTAAGGAGGGAATCACATGCACACTCAATTGGATATTGGGAATCTATCTTACCCTACAGGAAAGTAGGGGAGAAAGGGATGAGTGGGGGAATGACAGAATGAAAGACACATGAGGAGAGGGGGTAATCAGAAGTAAATATGTCTGAAGAGGGACAAGATGAGAAGAGAGAATGGAAAAAATGTATGGAGAGAAATATAGTTAATCTTTCACAACATGACTATCATGAAAGTGTTTTGCATGGCTACTAATGTATAACTTACATCAAATTTCTTGCCTTCTCAATAGGGGGAAGGGAGAGAATGTAGAACTCAAAGTTTTAAAAATGAATATTAAAATTTGTTTTCTTATGAAACTGGGAAATAAGATGTATGCGCAATGGGGTATAGAAATCTGTTTTGACCTATAGGAAATTAGAAGGGAAAGGGATTGTGGTGGGGGTGGGTGAGGATGGAAGGGAGGTCAGACAGGGAAAGGTGTAATCAGAATGTAATTTGTCTTGTAGTGGGGGGCAGGGTAGAGATGGTGAGAAAATTTAGTACTCAAAATCTTGTTGAAGAAAATGTTGAAAAATAAAACTAAATTAAATAATTAAAATGTAAAATTTCTCACATAACCAATTTTAAAGATTAGGGATTCAAAAAGTAAAATACTTTAGGTTCACTTTTCTCATGCCATAAGTAGATTCTGCCAGTCGTCAGAACCTTGACTATGAGAAGATTCACTTTCATAAGGGGGAATTTTGCTTCAAAGAGCAGGTTTGTTGTAATATAGGACAGCCGTCTAACTGTGTGGTGCCTGATGACTTTAAGTTACTCCCTCCCCATTCCTCTATTTCCTTCACAACAAGGGCAGAGTCTCTGTCACCAGATTGTCTAAGACTTCAGATTATAAAGTTATTTTAACCATCTATTTTTAAATCCGATTATAAAACTATCTGCAACCATTTTCAGTGTTTGGACTGGCATTTCCCAAAATAGAGAAGGGCTTTCGGGCCTTTAAGGAGGGAATCACATGCACACTCAATTGGGTGTGCCCCCACCTGCTCCCACCCTAGTTTTCTCAGCCTAGATTTTTCTTTTTTAATCCAATGTAAAAGAATGAGACATATCACTTTGCAGAGAGGTGATATACTCTCCTCTGATGAGAAATAAGGCATATATATGTTTACTTCAGAAGAATACTATATGTGTAAGACTTCTGAGGATTTTAACAATTTTTGAAAATTTTGCTTCTCTGTACATGAAACATGCATATATGACCTTTCTCATATATGCATATACATATATATGTTTGTGCATGTAATATGCATATACATATACACATACGTGTATATATACAATCATGTATATCCATATATGTATGTATATTTATATGTGCATACATTTATGTATAAGCATATGTATATTTAAATATTAATAGTCTTTTCTTTGGTTTCCCCCATGCCTGTAGCATTCTCCTTCCACTTTGCCTAATGACATTCCTGTCTTCCTTCAAGTCCTAATTAAATCGTTTCTTTTATGGGAGTTTACTTACTAAACATCTTTTATTGGAATTTTACTTACTAAATCATTTTTAATTCAAGTTGCCTTCTCTCCAATATTCATTTCCTATATATCCCACATATTGAAATATATGGAGAGATGGATAGATAGCTCTCTCTCTGTGCATGTATATATGTATGTATATATACAAACATGTGCATGTGTGTGTTTATATATATATATACGTATATGTTTGTGTCTATACGTGAAAATATATATATATGAATAGTGTGTGTGTGTGTGTGTGTTGAATGTCCATATGTAGTGAGAAAGGTAAGTGTAGGTTAAATGACTTGGCCTAGGTCCAATACTGCATATCTCAGGCTTGATCTGAATTTAGGTCACAAATAAGAGTTGCACTTTTCCATGAAGTATTGGGAAAAGGTGGGGTTGCCCAAATTTCTCTAGTTTGAAACAGAGTATCTCCATTATTATTGAGAGACTGCCAAAAAGATTTCTTCATAGAAATAACACCTTTCTATCTATTGACATTTTTATTTATTTGTTTATATGTTTGTTTGTTGATTTATTTATTTATTTTGATCCCTATTTAAGTTGGCTTTCCCTTTATGTGATAATATTTGGCCTCTGTACTTCTAAGTCTACTTATCTTCCTTGTCCACAGGAATGATTCCAGATGGCTCCACCATTTATGTCTTTACTCTGATCCTTCAGTTCCATTGCTTCCTCTGAACAAATGCCTGCTTAGATTTCTTCTTTACCTTAGATATATAACCCTCCAAAATGAAACCTAACTAATTAGTCATCTCAAAAATATGACTATTCCCTCAAACTTCCACCACCATCATTCCTTTTTGAATATATCACTGCCACATACGATACTAGTGGTTATAGGTAAAAGATATATCAAAATGTGTAGTTCAAATCCATTCCTTTTGTTTACAAATTAGGAGTAAGAGGGACAGAGAGTTAGAGTGCTTTTCCTTAGTACACACAAAGGGTTCATTCAATTCTTATAGACCACTCAGTCAAAGTTCTGGTTGATATTGTCTACAGAAGTCCATATCACTCCCCTTCTTTCATCAATTATTTCAATTTGGCTTACAATTTTCTCCCCAACGAGCTACTTTTCTACCCTACCTCAGTCACACATAGGGATGAACTTACCTTTGAACCTACCATTACCTAAAAATGTACCAAGATTACTTAACTCCCCTTGTCTGATCATATTTTTTTGACTTTTCACTTCTCCTTCCGCCTTCCCTTATATAACCTTACTCTTCATCTGTGTGATGACTTCCATTCTCTCCTCTTCTCCCTATCTCGACTCCTTGATGAACCCATTTGATTCTACATTGTCTGCTTGTCTTAAATCCCTAGCCCTAGTATTAAATCAATAATTAGACTCAGCCATATCTTGTTGTGCCTGCTTAACTCAGTAGACTAAGGGCCACCCTTAGGCTATATTCTCAGGAGGGATTGAAGAGACCACAGAGAAGTGTACAGCAGCTGTCCTTTATTGTATTGTAGCATCCTCCTTAAATACCCTAGAGGTAATGTGATTAGAGCACGATCCCCTTGTACACTGGAGCAATGGGCCAATGGAGGACAGGAAGAGCCAGTCACCTCAGCTGCTGTTCATCAGGTGAGCAGTCTTGTGAGAGACTTTCCTGTGAGCTTAGTAACTGGGCTGTGACCCTCAGTACCACAGGTGCTTTTAGACTCACACTGATCCCTACAATATCTCAGTCATAGTAATCCTATGGTTCAGTGTCTTTGTGCCTACATGCATGTTCCTGAATAAAGGTGGGGAAAAAAATCACATAACTCTTCTAACTGAGTTTGCTTCAAATTTATGTTACATAACCTTGACTGGGTTCTCAACACTATTAGGTAATACCATACCTCCATTGTCAATTCACTATCACACTCTCCAGAGCAATTCTTCTAAACCTTTTCATTCTTGTTCAAAAGCCCCATACCTCCACCTTCCCCTGCTCTCATCTGAGTACCTTGCTTCACATTTTATAGAAAAAATAAGAAAATTATATGTTAACTACCTCTCCCTCCCCCCTTCCTCATTTCCTATCACTCCAATGACTTCTGTTATTTTCTCCTCCTTTACCCTTGTTTTGCAATATGGAGGGCCCTTACTCCATACCAAGGAAAACCCCTCTATTTGTTCAAGGTATCCAATTCTGTTATTTTTCCTCTGACAGCTTTTATTCTCTATCATTCCCACTCTTTCACTTGTTTTCAATCTTCCCTTTTGTACTGGCTCATTTCCTACAGCCTACAGACAAGCCCATACATCTTCCATCTTGGAAACCACAACAGAATAAATTCACTTGATCCTTCCATCTCTGCTTAGTTTCACGTTACAACTCTTCTGTAATTTGTTCCTAAACTCCTCAAAATATTAAAAAAAAAAACTATCTACAATAGATTCCTATTTTTTTTTTCTCCCTAACCCCTTATAATCTGGTTTCTGACATTATCATTCCACCAAAAGTGCTCTCTTCAAAGTTAATAATCATCTCTTAGTTGACAAATTCAATGGCCTTTTCTCAAATCTCATTGCCTTTGACCCCTTTGCAGTTTTGGACACTATGGATCACTCTCTCATTCTTTTATCTAAGTTTACAAGACACCAGTCATATAATGTACAGTATATATCTATATCTACATCTATCTATCTATCTATCTATCTATCTATCTATCTATCTATTGAGGCAGCTAGTTGACTCAATGAACATAATGCTGGGCCTGGAGTCAAGAAGATCCAAGTTCAAATCTAGTCTCAGATACTTATCAGCAGTGTTACCTGGGATTCCACTCAACCTCTGATTGCTTTAATCCACTGGAGAAGAAAATGCTAAAACACTGCAGAATCTTTGCCAAGAATATCTCATGGACAGTATCAGTATGCTATGATCCACAGTGTCCTCTATGGTTCTCCTACCTATCTGACTGCTTCTTCTTTGTCTCCTTTGCTGGATCCTCTTCCAGACCATTCCATCTAACAGTGGGTGTTCCTCAGGATTATGTTCCAGAACCTTTTCTATTCTCCCTCTATATTGCTTCACTGGGTGATCTCAGTTCCTGTGGATTTAGCTACCATCTCTATGGTGAAGATTCTCAAATCTCCCTAACCTGCTTAATCCTTCTGCTGCCCACCAATCTTATATCTTCATCGACCTTTCAGACATCTCAAACTAGATGTTCATTAGCCATCTTAAACTCAACATGTAAAAAACAGAACTCATCAGCTTCCTCAGAACCCTCCCCATTCCTACCTGCCCTACTGCTGTCAAAGGCAATATAGTTCTCCTGCATTCCTCACTATCTCTAACACCATTATATAAAAAATATTTCCAAGTCTGTTGATTTCACTTTTGCAACATCTCTTGAATATTTCCCCTTCTGATATTAATACCACTCAAATGTAGGCTCTCCTTGACCTCATGCTTATATTATGCTAATGGCCTACCAGTCTGAAGTTTCTCCCCATGCCAATACATCTTTCATTCAGCCACTAAAGTGATTTTCTCAAAATGTATTTAATAAATTAATTCATTATAGACTTTTATTTATCTATCTATATCTATATCTATATCTGTAGCTATATCTATATCTGTATCTATCTATCTATCTATCTATCTATCTATCTATCTATCTATTCATCTGTCTAATGAGGATGAGTAGTAACAGATGTACTTCTTATAGTCCCCTCTATAAGTCTCACAATCTGACATTTTCAATATAATGGAAAAAAGGTCAATCAATATACATTAAGTCCTGCATCCACCACCACCACTACCACTTGTGCTCCTGGTAAATTTTTGGGAAAACAGGGATGAGAGTTAAACAACTTGAAAAGCATAAATTCGTATTTAAAAATAGTTATATGGCGAGAGTAAAAATACAGTGGAGAACTCTTTTAACATTATGAACCCAAGCATCATATTCCTTCTCACATAGCATCTGATATCAACTAGCATCCCAAAACAGTATTATAGGAAATGGTGAAATGTACCTGATAATTCTTCTAAGGTGAATCTGAGTCCTAGACTCAGAGCACACATTCCTAGTTGTGCATACAAATATTGTTAAATCTATCCATAAGATGGATGGATTTATATCATATGTATAAGCCATGATATATCAAATGAGATATCTGTCAACACCTTTGTCACAGTACCTGTCACATATTAGATGCTTAATAAATGTTTGTTCCCTCTTTTTCATGCTGATTTTTACTAGATTTTTAACCATGCAAAAATCATGTAGCCTTCCTGACACTTAGATCCTCTTTCTGTATATAAAAACTATAATTCCTATACCATAGGTTCAGCTCAAAGAGAATAAAAGAAGATAACTTATTTAAAGTGCCTTGAAAATGATACAATATATAAATATTTATGGTGTGACTAATTTTATCATACTATTTTCATAGACAACAGAACTATGGAATCTAAGAGAGTTATGGACTTTAGAGGACTTTAGTTCATCCTTGTATAAGACTAAACTTTGCCTTCATCTGTCTTTGAAATATTGCAATATAGTGATGATGAATTGTCACAGAAAAGATACCTTAAGACAGATTAAATCAGAGCTATCTCTGAAGGTAATTCCCCCTTTTATTTTTTTCAGAAGTCAGTATCTTCACTAATTCTGATCAGAGGGCAATTCCCCCTATGATAATATAAGGTATTTCAGAGAGGAAATAGTTTTCCCCAAGGCTTAGCACAGTGCCTGCCCATTGCAAATATACTTTAAAAAGAGCTTAATAAATGTTAGTTTATCCATTGTTTGGCTGAAACTCTCTGAGTAGTTGAAATTAATGAGATCTTACTTCGGTATTAGGCATACAAACATTGATATATCTGAGTCCATCAAGGAGAATGGTTGGGCTTAGCATAGTCCAAGACCAGCTGAATTCCCTGGATGTTTTTTTTTTGTTGTTTATTTGTTTGTTTTTTTGTTTTTTGTTTTTTTTTAATTTTATTTATGGCAGACTCACATTTAGGAGTTGCCTTGTGATATGGAGAATGGAAAAAGGATAGGGTGGACAAATTTTCTCCAGTATTGTAGAGAGGTTATCAATATGTTCATTTATGGAAATACTACTTTTCTACTCCCTATTGATTTTAACTTTTGCCCTACAGGCTATTTTCTGCCTCTGTACTTCTAGGTTTACTTGTCTTCCCTGCCCAAAGGAATGATACCAGATAGTCACACAATTTGCAGCTTAACTCTAATCCTTCAAACCATTGTCTCCTCTGACCAAATTCCTGGATAGATTTGTTCTTAACTTTAGAGATCCAATCTTCCCCAAATTGGTTAGTTGTTTTACTATGTTCTGAAAGAGGACCAAAATGTCATCATTATGTTAGAGTTAAGTTATAGAGTGTCCAACTCTGGCTGATCAAACCAATATTACCTAGGAATGCTCTACCACAGGTCAGGTACAAATAGTCATTATGAACATTTGGGATGGATTCTCTAAATTTTTGCATCTCACATTTATTTTAAGCTTCTTCAATTTTGCCTTGGTCACAGAGCATAACAACTACTTTGATGTTAGTACTCCATCCTGGGCAGTCCAAAATAAACCCTAACTAATTAGTCATATCAAAAATATTCCCAGTCTCGGGGGTGGAGCCAAGGTGGGGGCATAAAAGCAGCAAGGTTTCACAGTTCCCACATAGCCAACTCAAATACTCATAAAATATGACTCTAAACAAATTTTAGGGCTCCAAAACTCACACAAAAGTACAGAAAATCACATCTCCCACTGAAGGCAGCTCAGCATGAAGGACTCATCACAGAATGCTGGGAGCCAAAACCAGTCCAGCCTGTACCCTTGGCTTGGCCACAGTAGGGGGTGCGGAGGGGTGCCACCAGGATGAGCCACAGATGGAGCCTTCAGGAGAGTGGATCAGAGGCAGCTGTGCCAGTTTCCAGAATTATCAAGCCATAAGAAACAAGGACTAAGTAAAAGCTCAGTGGATCTCAACTAAATTTGGGGGAGAAAAGTGGTCTGGCCAAACTACCTCCAGGTCAAGGAAGCAGCAGAAACAGAGGCCCTGCAGCTGCCTCCACGTGGCTGCTTCAGAGCTCCTGGCCTGCAGACTACAGAGGTGCCAAGTGATTTTTAAGAGGCTAAGTGCTCTTGCACTGAGTTGTCTGGATCCAGATTGTGGTCTTGGGTGGTGGTCTTGGGGTGCATTTTCAGTGAGCCAAAGCGGGTGGGGGCTACAGCCTCCCACCCCCAATAGCTCCAGCTGCTGGAAAAGGCCCAGCGATTTGGGACAGAGCTTTCCCCCCTGGAAGCAGAGTTCCAAAGAGCTAAAAAAAAATCAAGTAATTCACTGGCAACGTGAGCAGGCAAAATAAGCAAAGGAAGACCATCAACTGAACTCTAGAATCCTTTTTTGGGCACAAAAAGGATCAAAGTATGGAACAGGAGGAAGACAACACAGTCTGAACTCCCACACCAAAATTTCCAAGAAACATGAAGACTGCATAAAAGCAATAGAGCAGCTTAAGGAGGATTTTGAAAACCAAACAAGAGAAGTGGAGGAAAAATTGGGAAGAGAAATGAGAATGATGCAAGAAAATCATAAAAAGAGAGTGAATAACCTGACTGAAGTAAGTAATATCTTAAGAAATAGATTAACTCAAATGGCAAAAGAGGCCCAAAAAAGCCAATTAGGACAAGAATGCCTTAAAAAGTCAAGTTTGCCAGATGGAAAAAGAATCTCAAAAGCTCACTGAGGGGAATAATTCCTTCAGAATTAGAGTGGAGCAAATGGAAGCAAATGACTTTAAGAGAAATCAAGATACTATTAAACAGATCCAAACCAATTTAAAAAATAGAAGGCAATGTGAAATATCTCCTTGAAAAAAACACTGACCTGGAAATTAGATCCATGAGAGACAATTTAAAAATTATTGGACTACCTGAAATCCATGATCAAAAAAAGAACTTTGAAAGCATCCTTCAAGAAATTCTCAAGGAAAATTGCACTGATGTTTTGGAACCAGAGGGCAAAATAGAACTTGAAAGAATTCACCAATCACTTTTTGAAAAAGCTCCCCATAAGAAAACTCCTAGAAATATTATAGCCAGGTTCCAGAGTCCCAAGATAAAGGAGAAAATATTACAGGCTGCAAAGCAGAGGCAATTTGAATACTCTGGAAACACAATTAGGATAACCCAGGATATGGCAGCTTCTACATTGAGGGATCCAAGGGCCTAGAATATGATATTCTGGAGATCAAGGGAGCTAGGATTAAAACCAAGAATCACCTACCCAGCAAAATTGAGTATAATGCTCCAGGGGAAAATAAGGTCATTCAATGAAGTAGATGACTTTCAAACACTCTTGCTGCAAAAACCAGAACTGAAAGAAAATTTGACACTCAAATACAAGAAGCATGAGAAGGTAAACATGGAAAAGAAATCATAAGAAGCTTATGAAATTTTAACAATTTACATGTCAACATGGAAAAATAATAATTGAAACTTATGAAAATTTTCTCAGTATGAGTACAGGTGAAGGGAAAAAAATGTATATATACATATGCATATGCATATGTCTATGTAGGATGGTTTATATATGAGCATGAACACATATCTGAGTATGTGTATAGATGTGTACATAGAGGGCACAGGATCAACTGAATAGGAAGGGACCTTATTTTAAAAGGTGACATTCTGAGGTGGGAGAGGATTAGAATTAGAGGAGACAGGGAGAGACAGAATAGGGTCAATCATCTCATATAGAAGAGGCAAGGGATAATTGTTACAATGGAGGGGAAGAACAGGAAGGCAAAAGGGAAAGGGTCAATCTTACTGTCATTGAATTTGGATTAGGAAAGGAATGAAATAAACTGTAAACTGGGTATCTTGCCACACAGGAGAATAGGGGGGATGGGGATGAGAGGTGGGATGATGGAGGGGAGAACAAGGTAGGGTTGCTAGAAGTACACACCTGTAAAGGGACAGGGACAGGGTAGAGAATAGAACAAAGGGGGGGTGGGATAGGAAGGAGGGATATCTAATCAGTTTCTCACAATATGTCCACTGTGGAGATGTTCTGCATAATTACACATGGACAGCCTGTATTGAATTGAAATTACCCTTCTAGTAAGGGTGGGTGACAAGGGAGGAAGGGAAAGAATCTAGAATTTAAAATTCTATAATCGAATGTTAAAAAAAAAATATATATATATATATATATTATTATTATTATTTTTATTATTATTAACTACATGCAACTGGGAATTAAGATTTACAGGCACTGGGGTAGGGAGACCTATCCTGCCTTACCAGAAAGTCAGAGGGGTGATGGGGAAGGACATAGGAAAGAGCAGATTGGGGGAGGGGCTATACAGTGGGATCGCTGTTTTGGGGTGGTGGGTAGGGGAAAGATAGGGAGAAAATTTTAACTGAATTTGTCGTGGAAGTGAGTGATGTAAACAAGAAAATAAATTAATTAATTTTAAAAGTTAAAAAAAAAAAAGATATTCCCACTACCACCATCCCTTCTTTTTTTAACATATCTCTGTATCAGCAACACCCTAGAGTACTCCAGATGGTTGCTAGCACAGGTTCTTAGATCTGCTTTTCTAAAGGAAAACAACTCAAAATGGGTTAGAAATCTTACTTTAATGAAGCAAACATATGTCATTTACTTTGTTCAGGGGGAAAAATTCAACACCCTGAGCTTCAGAGAATAGAAACAGAATACAAGCAGAGAAAGAAACATATCAGCAAACAGGGCTTCCAGTCGTCTGACCATTACATCCATACCTAGTTAGTTACCAGGGAAACATCTGGGTTTTTAAAGCCAGGGGGCTCAATGGCTGCCCAGAGTCTCGTCTGACCAAATCACATAACTCTTTCCAAAGTGAGCTCCAAGGCAAAAACTAACATCAGGGTATATATAGCCTTCTCCCGGACACAACCCTCTTGGCCAACTGCGTAATCACAAAGTAATAACGTGTGGCTGTTCCTGAAAAACAAGCTTCCCACCACAGGTTCCATGTGACCACATTCAGCCTATTAGGGGGCAGAGCATATTTTCAAATCAGGGAATGTTCTCAGAGTTACTTAAGCCTATCAAAGGGCAAAGGGGTAGGGAAGATCTTCAGATTCCGTTAAGAAACTCCACCACATATAATAAGAGTTAGAGAAAGAAGGCATCTTAACGTGTTACATAGGACAAACCCCACCCCATCCCCCCAGCTTTTTAACAGATTAAAAAACAGAGGAGGCAGTTACAATGATTTGTGCTGATTCACATGAATGATAAATATCAGAAACAGGATTTGAATTCCATTATGCTCCTTCAAAAAGTAAGATCAGAAGAAGGAGAGATGTTAATGAAATAAATGGATTAAGGAAAGCTTTCAAGGGGACAGGGAAATGAGATTATTGTTCAGTGATGATTTAAAATTATGGGAAGGGGAGTTAAAACTACATTTTTTTCATCTTTTAATAAAGCAGCACAACATAGAAACATGTCCTCAACTCAAATTCAATTGTGGAGACAATATGGGCATATGACTATCTTCTCTTCAGTCCTAGGTACCCATTCTGTCTGTGTACACTAATTTGGTAACTAGGTGACACAGCAGATAGAATTTCAGGCCTGGAGTCAAGAAAACTTCTCTTCCTGAGTCCAAGTCTGATCACAGACATTTGCTATCTGTGTGACTCTGGGCAAGTCACTTAACTCTATTTGCCTCAGTTTCCTCATTTGTAGCATGAGTTAGAGAAGAAGGAAATGGGAAACTACTCAAGTATCTTTTCCAAGAAAACGCAAATGGGGCCACAAGGAGTTGAATACAACTGAAAATGAATGAACAACAACAACAACAGTAAATTGGCACTCCCTGTTACCTGAAGAGCTTTTCTAAGGATGCTGCAGTGCGGAGGGGAGGTACGTAGAAAATGGAAGGAGGAGGTCCATGACATGGGATACATTTACCAAAGGATTGGAAGAATCCTCTGGTGACTTTCTATTTTCACTAGCTAATCCTGATAGGTACGTGTGAAGTTAGTTTTTTATAGCCTTTGGAAGGATAATAAGTGTTTTTAATGCATTCTTAATCTGGGTACCCAAAAGCAAAGTCACAGTTGGCCTCATTTATTTAAAGCTAAGATGGCATGATGGGGCAAGGTGTTAGCAAGGTGTTTTAGATAGAAGGAATAGCAGGGCCAAATTTTTGATGCCAAAATTACTCTGGAACGTTAAAAGGGAAAAGGAGTGCATGATTCTGAGTGGAGTATAATAGTGGAAGATGAGGCTCAACAGGTGGATTGCACCAAGTCTTTAAAGAACATCAAACATCAAGGTAAGGGCTTTTCTATGGACATAAGTTGCTCAGGATTGGTGGCTCATACAGATTCAAAACTCATTCTTCATTTACCTCTCCTTCCCCTTCCTTATAATCAGATCCTCCAGCTCATTCTAAAATCACCCACATAAACAAGCATACATCTCATTTGTTGAAGTTCAATATAGTCTTCAAAAATTCTACTTGTACTTTCACATTCCAAAAAGGTCATAGCAAACTGCTAATTAATTGGATTAATATTCTGACTGTCAGAAACCTCATCTGAGAAGGGTCAGGGCCTTACCATTCTCAAGCAATACCAGGGAGGGATTCATCACAGAAAGAAGTCAGAACTGGGTTGAGATTTGGATGTATTTGGGGGCTATTCATAGAGAATCACTTTGACAAGTAATCACAAACATGTATTCATTAAAAAAATCCTACCTGCCTGCCTCAAAAGGATTTCTATCAAGTGAGAGTGTGTAGTAGGCTCAGAAACATAACCTCATCACCTTCAGGCAATAGATTTCATTTATAAAATACACCAAAATTGCAGTCCTTATTTTCTGAGAAAGCCATGGAGTGATTAACATTTCTGAAATTATTTGAAACAAGGTGTCTTGCAGATATACATTTTGGAAACATCAGAAGATTCAGTCACTTCTGAGCCATTTACTTTTTTTCCAGGATTGTAGCCAATTAGAAAATTTCGCATTATTACCAACAGTGAAGTGAGATTATTGTTCAGTGATGATTTAAAATTATAGTAAGGGGAGTTAAAACAAGATTTTTTTCATCTTTTAATAAAGCAGCACAACATAGAAACATGTCCTCAACTCAAATTCAATTGTGGAGAAAATATGGGCATATGACCATCTTCTTGATTTTACCAACAATGAACCAAAATTTTCCATGTAGACTGGCAAGAGCTAGACACTATTTGAATATGCTTGAAGGACTGAGCTCTCATTGGCTGTACCCTCCCCATGATACTTATCTATGAATCAAACTTAAAACGTCTATGAAAGAACTCATTATGTTTCTTCTCCAAGTCTCTCCTCTTTCCAACTTTCTTATCACTTATTAGAATATAGCATGCTCTCAGTCACCCAGGCTCGGATCTGAAGCATCCTCCCCAATGACTCAATCACACTCAATCAACATATCTAATCTTTTGCCAATTGCTCTATACTACCTTTTAGTTGATGACTAAATAGATTTTTCTATGTCTGACCATGCCACCCTTCTAATTAATAAACTAAATTCCTCCCTGTTACCTCCCAGATCAAATGCAAAACCATTTACTTGTATTTTAAAACCCTTCAAATCCTGGTCTCATACCTTTCTAGCCTTCTCATTCTCTCTTCAACCCAATGTATTCTCTGATCCAGATATAATAATTTAATTGCTGTTTATCTCTCAACCTTGTGCCTTTTTACTGACTGAAGGCTCTCTCTCCTAACCTCAGCCTCTTTACTTTTCTTGCCTTTTTAAGAAGGTTTCTCAAATTCTACCTTCTATATGTACCATTTCTCAGCCTTCAAAAATGCTAGTGTCTCTCCTCTGAGATTACTTCCCCTTTAACTTGTATGTATCTTGTCGGTACACAGATATTTACATGCTGTTTTACAAAGTAGCATTTGAGCTACTTGACAGCAGGTAATGAATTTTGTCTTTCTTTTTATCTCAGGTATTTAGCAAAGTGTTTGGTACATAATAATTGCTTAATGATTTTTTCTTGACTAACAAGATTGGCAAAGGCAAAAGTCACAGACAAGGCCCAAGAGAAAAATCTCTTGAATTGTTGAATTATTTTAGCATCTATTAAAAAAATGTTTGTTGGAAAACTACTATGCACCTAAGACCATACTAGAAGCATTTGGGAGAAACAAAACAGAAAATTTCTCTAATTGGCCAGGTGCTTATAATTTCATTTGGGGGAAACGATTTTCACCATGAAATAAAGTGACTTTTCCTCAGTCTAGTCCCATTTCATGGGTACAGAGAAGGAAACTCTTATAAGTGATGCAAGTCAGCAATATGTCTGTTGTTATAGTATTAGAGAGATTCATTGGGGAACTGAGAGATTAAATGAGTTTGCTTTTTGTTTGTGGGTGTACTATGTGTATATGTGTCTCTGTATGTGTATTAATATGTGTATACACACATATACACACAGATACAAACATCTATATCTCTCTTTCTCTCTATATCTATCTATCTATCTATCTATCTATCTATCTATCTATCTATCTATCTATTGTCTCTCCATCCACACTGTGAATATTGTCTCTTTCTATAAAATGTAAGCTTCTAGAAGAAAGATGCTGTTTCATTTTTTTCTTTGTAGTCCCAGTGTCCAGCTGAGAGTACATGAGTAATATCTTGGTTGATTGATTACTTGATTTACCCATGGCTGTTATTCTCTTTTGAATATATGTTTTTATAGATTTGGGGGGTTTTTATTATTGTTGTTCTTCTCTTTGTCTCAGTCCATACCTTTGTTTCCATCAGAGTAGATAATCCTAACCTAATATAGAAACTGCATCCATCTATGAAGATCAGCATTTCCTCTGTCTTGATATTCAGTTTTTTGGGGTTTTTTTTGAGTCCAACTCTGCCTGATCCCACTTGGGGTTTTCTTAGCAAAGATACTTGGGTGGTTTGCCATGTATACATAGGTACATGCATACATATAAATGTATCAGACATACATCTACTCATATGCACAGATATGAATGCACATGTTTATACACCTATCTGTACACATATATGGATGCCTAAAACCATTATATACACAAATTTTCACATAACCATATATTTACACAAACTGTATATTTTATGTGTGTTCATACATATGTGTGTATATGTTAGCATGTATATAATGGTTTTAGGCATCCACATATGTCTGTATAGATATGCATGCATGTATGTGTATGTATAGTATCTGTCATATGGTGAGTCTGTCTTTCTGCCTGTGAGTGTATAACATTCATAGATATTGAGGTTAAAGTTGGTCATCCTTTGTTCTCAAAGGGGAGCAGTGACTTCAGGAGGGTGATGTGTTTACTTGTTTGTGAATTGGATTTAAGAGAGGCATGGATACAGAAGGGAAGATCTGAGTTTAAATCCTGTCTTATACACTTAAAAGCTGTGTGATTCTAGTCAAGTCACTTAACTGGACTGTGATAGTAGTACCCAGTTCACTTGTGAGGAAGATGTGACATAATTTATGGGAAATGCTTTGCAGACCTTGAAGGACTGTATGAAAGTCATTATTGTCCTTGGCTTGTGATTTATACTCTCAGTGACTTGATGGGAGAGCACATAGAGGTTGAGACTTACCTAGAATCCCACTACCAATATTTGTCAGAGGAAAGATCTAAACCCTGATCTTCCTGCCTCCAGAAGTAGTTCTTTATCTCTTATGCCACACTAACATTCTCAGTAACTTAGAGAAAATAGTAAATGTTAGCGATAACAAATTTATGAAATACTTTCGTAAGCCAAAAGTCTTTCCTGAAAACTGATTCTGAAATTAGAGTAAGCCTAGTTTCTCTGCAGTTCCATCCCTACAAATAACAAGGTCAGTTTCGTTCTACACCAAGACAGAGGACTCTTGAATGATAATTCTCATTTCTGATTATCTGTTTACCATCAGCCAGCCCTGCTAAATGCGTGAAGACTCATCACTGGAAAGTGAAACACCAAGGGATGATGGTTTTTTGGCCTTTGCAAGGGACCAAAGCTTGCTGATCTATGTTAGTTGGAGGGATTACCCACTTTTATCAAATCACTGATCTTTCAAAATATTAATGTTTACAGCACTTTTCCATTGCAAAGTGCTTGCACATACAGGGCATAATCTCATTTGATGTATTGTATTCATTACCCTGAAAGGTGGTTCAGGCTCCAGATTGAATGAATTCAGGGTGGGTTTAGACAGATTCATGCTGGATAGTTCCTCAATGGATTATTAAGGAAAATAGATGTTCCTACAAGGCAACTTGGAATAATACGAAGGTCGTTATGTTGGAAACACTAGGACATGGATTTGATTCCCAAATCTCCTAATTACTAACCCTTGCTATTTTGAGGAAGTCACTATTGCTACATCTTTTCTCACTCCTAAAATTGTTAGATTGGATAACTTCTGTTTTTTTTTTCCAGTTCTAAATCTACCAGTTAATAAGCATGAATTGTTAGTTCCTAAATAGCATCAATTTCCTTATTTGTAAAGGGTCAGAAGTAGACCAGATGGTTCCTAAAGCTCCAGGTTAAATTCATGATCCTAAGAACCCATTCCTGACTCACTTAGATTTACATAAAGGTGACTTTCGACTTCTATCCTCTATCAGAGAACAAATTCTAGGTTGGATACACCAAAATTGTTGATGCCATTTTTTGACTTAGCCACATGACCTCAAGACTAAATATCATTGAATCATTCAGATTTAGAAAGATCATGAAAGATATAAGACCAAGAAATAGTATGTCATAGACATGAAGTCAGGGAGACCTGCCTTTGATTCCTATCTCAGACAATTTGCAAGCATTGTTACTTTGGGCAAATCACTTTCTTCTGTTAGCTTTAGTTTTCTCATTTGGGAAATGAGATAATTAAAATGGATGGCCTTCAAGCTTCCTTCTAACTCTGTAAATCAATGTTCCTATGATTCTGGACCTTGTTTGAAAGATATGACCAAGTTTTCTTGCTTGATTTTCTTATGTTTTGTAAATAATATCTATTTCGAACAATCGTGTACAGAAGTGTTGCATATTTAAAAAGTTATAGTTTTTTTTTTTGACTGGGTGATGGAAAAGTCATGAGAACCTGGGCTTAAATCCTGCCTCTGATATATATGTACACTATGAACCTGGTCTAGACACTTGCCTTCATCAAGCTTGAGTTTCCTCATCTGGAAAACTGGAAGAATAATAACAAATAAAGCTCTATGCCAATAAAATTGTGAAACTTTTGTTACAAAAATCTGAACTCTCATTTTAGTTATGGCATTTTGGTCACTAAAATCTGTGGTTTCCTAACAGCAGCCTAACAGACGCTCCTATTTCTACTAGGGCTGAAAACAGCTTACTGAGAGGTAGGGATTTATTTTAATGAATTTTACCCTGAGTTTAGGAGGGCTTTGTCTAAAGGACTACAAGAGATTTGGATGGTTTGTTTTGCTGCATTTGCCTTAAGCTCTAACACAGTTATAGATCTGATTACCCCTGATAAGGAAATCTGATAGGTGAGCTTTTTATTTCAGAATCATTTTCAGAAATTCAGGTGATGCTTTCTCTTGATGCAAAAGACTGGATATTAATATTGGGACTCTGCTGGAATGTTTGTCAAAGTGAATTCGTGAATGTGATAAGTTGTGCTTGGATGACTTCTCTGCTGAACAAGGAAATTTTCCAGAGAAAGAGACAAAGACAAAAAGGATTATTTACTCAAAGCAAATGGTAGAAATATAAGAGACTGTCTCTTTGGGAAAAAACAACAACAACAAAAAACTACAAAAATATTATGAACCATATGTCACTATCTTTTAGATTTCCTTGTAAGACTCTAGGTGTGTAGGCAGATTAAATGATGAAACCTAATTTCTTGGTAAAACATATTTATGATATCCATCAAGGTTTACTCAATCTCTATTACCTTGGTATAGTGGATTCTTAGATTTTGGATGAGGTCTGGGTTCAGATTTTTCCCTGTTACATTGTTGTTGTCATTGTCATCATCGTTGTTGTCATCCTTCTTCTTCTTCTTCTCCTTCTCCTTCTTCTCCTTCTTCTTCTTCTTCTTCTTCTCCTCCTCCTTCTTCTTCTTCTCCTTCTTC
>CM053585.1:23076201-23107622 GCA_028646515.1 Pseudochirops corinnae | reverse complement strand
TGTGCATATAAACATATGTATGTGTATATGTATAAGAATTTATATATATGTAGTAGATTAATATATATTAGATTTATATATACATTTATACATATGCATACATATATGCACACATATATTTGTCTGTTTACCAACACATCTGCATATCACCACCATGTTAAATTTTCTAAAGTCCTCTTTTTCAGCACAGCCTTTGTTTTTTGCCTTATTGTCTATCCCCTAAAACAATTGCTTTATGGTGTTATCCCTCCTCTTTTATTTAAAGTTACAACTCTCAGTGCTCTAGAGCAATTAATTCCTAATTACAAATATCTTTACTTGAAGTAGGATAAATTAGGTACATTTCAAAGCTATGACATATCAAGCTTTGTCATCAGTGGTTTGGGTTAGATTGGATTTGGCTGATTTGGGGTCAGTTTAAATGGACTGAATTGAATAGAATTGATCCAAACCTGACCTGAACTGAAATGCTAGCTGATGGTGGGAAATGCAAGTGTATTGTAGGCCAGAGGCAGAGTTTCGTTTCACCCACTAAGAACTTGTAGGATGTTTCGAATTATTCCTTGGAGGCTGCTGTCTAATTCCTTCATATGCAGGTCTAGCTCTGATGTCAAACTTATTAAATAAATTTGGATACCCCCCTCTTATCTTTTTAGGACAAAGTAATAGTGCTTCTCTCCAAAAATAGAATAATAATCGCTAGTACTTAAATGGAGCTTATTATCTGACAGGCACTACGCTAAGAGCTTTACAAATATTCCTTTGCATTTTCCTCATGAGAATTCTTTGAAGTAGGGACTACTATTACTCCCATTTTATAGATGAAGAAACTGAGGCAAATGGAAACTAAGTGAATTGTTCCATGTCACACAGTTAATAAGCATCTGAAAACCAGATTTGAACCTATGTGTTTCCAGGCTCCAGATCTGACACTCTCTCTTGAGTCACTTGATGCCTGAGTTTTCACATCTAATTTCAACTTTTTTAATACACTCAGAAAACACTCCCTCACGATGTTGAAGGGAAAGGAAACTCAAATGGTGTCTCAGGGGTTTTTATCCTATATAAGTTTTACTTCAAGTCTTGTTAACAATATTTTATCATGTTAACCCATCTCTACCATATGTTCTTCCTATCTTGCCAACATCCTCTTTCAACAGAATATCTGAACTGTCTGATTTGGAGTGTTTTATATTAGAATTACAACTTTACCCAAAAGAGGTTGGGAAGTCCTTGAGAGGCACTGACTAGGATCTTTGCATAATCTGTTTTCCAGAAAATGTGCTAGAAATAAGTCACAACATTTGAGCTTACTGAAATCAGAGAAGAAGGAAGAAATTTATGCCAAACATTTTCATTTCTTGTTTCAGGGAATTTCACACTCAAGCACTAAGTAGCAGTTTCCTTTCTCAGAGAGCATATGTACTCTGTGGCCAATGCCACATAATTCTTTGACCTTTGACCTTTGACTTTTGTCCTTTAAATTTACCACACAGGGAAAAGCTGTTCTAGAAGTTCAAGAAGAGCCTCTAGCCATTCAAACATAGACTACATCTTTCATCCATCCGTTCAACAAGAATTTATTAAATATCTCTATGAAGCAGGCCTAAAGGTCACTGCTAATTGTAGCTGGATGACCCAATCCTGCCATAGAAACTATGCTTATGTCAAAGAAAAGAAGAATCATTAAAAATATACTTTGGCAATATTTCAAGATGAAAATAGAGGACATGAAAGCCTTCTACTATCTTTGAGCCAAAAAGAGATACGCTACTCTTTCATCTTTGCCTATGAAATCCCAGTACCTATAAGAGTGCCTTGATATTGTAGATTCCTAGTAAATGTTTCTTGAATAGAAACACATTGAATCATATTGGATTGAGCTACACTAAATTAATTAGCTGGAAGGAGAGTCCACAGAAATTCTTTTAAGTATTAAAATAGTGACTACTCTACCAAAACTTAGAATTGACCACTAAATTTCAACCACATATCCAATCCAGACATCTGAACTTCTACCCTACAATCTAAATAAATTATATCTTACTTGCATCTCAATACATTCCCATTGCTATCTCACTTGGCCTGCTTTTGTGATAATTGATGGTGGCATGCTATAGTGAAATTCTGCCACAAAGCATTTAGGAGAGTAGTTCTCAACCTGTGGGTCATGATCCCTTTGGGTGTCAAACAGGGTCACTGAAGACCATTGGAAAACACATATTTCCGATAGTCTTAGGAACTGAGACATCACTCCTCTATCCATCTCCAGGCGGGTCTTCCCACATGCAGATAAGCCCACATAGGAGTATTAAAGGGTCACCACAATAGGAAAGTTGAGAACCACTGATTTAGGAGAACCATGGGTTATAATCCCAATTCTAATACTTTCTAAAAGTATCATAAATGATTTATTCCCAAGCCTATGTGTCAGTTCATGGATACCTGATATTTACATAAGGACTTAAGGACTTAATATTTGTGAAGTATACTACATATATTAATACATCTGATCATCACAGCAACCCATGTACTCTGTGATCTCAATTATTAGTCATAGACGAATGCTTTATCGATCTGAGACATAATTTTGTTCCCTAAGGAAGGAAATAATGTCTATATAAACTCCCTCATTTGGTGTACTGTCAGCAAACACTTGTTAAATATATCCTATTGGTCAAGCACTATGCCAAGTTCTTGAGATACAAAGGAAGACAAAAAGTCAGACTCTATTCTCAAGAAACTCAAAACATAATGGGGGAGATAACATGCAATCCCAAACGAAATTCTGTCCAGGATAAAGTGGAAATAATTAACTGAGCAAAGAGACTAGAAGTAATGGGGATCAGGAAAGGCTTGTGTAGAATTCCGGATTTTAGCTCGGCCTTGCAGAAAGCCAAGGAAGATGGGAAGCAGATAGGAGAAGGGGCAGCATACTAGATATGGGAAATAGATAGAAAAAAATTTACAAAGTCAGAGATACAATGTCTTGTTTGAGAAAGAGCAGGCAGGGCAGAGTGCATGTTCTTCTTTGAAAATCAGAGGAAATAACACGTAGTAGGTTTGACAAACATTAAATCCCTATGTAAATGCAAGCTATCCATTGGCTCACATTTAGGCTTGGGACTAAATCATTTATAATATTTTTTTAGAAAACAGTTGCACTTGAGTTTCCAAAACATAAGAAGAGCTGAAGGCAAGGAAAAATAAAAGAATTACTGCTCTCCATTTTTATTGCCTCAGATTTAGCCAAAAGAACTATTGCTAAAATATTGATCATTTCCCTATAGTATGAGATCTGAAATTTGAGCTTTCAACCCTAAGGCTAAAGTAATTTTTGATTTCTTAGAAAAGTATTAGCCTTGAAGGCTGGAGAAATATCTTGAAATGGAAATGCTCCCAGGTAAATCTCTCTGGTGTCCAGGGAAGAGTGATTGGGATTTTTCCTCATGCCAGCACTGAGATCAGGAAGGGGTAGAGTTATTTCCTCTTCATAGTTGTCAAAATGTACTCCTCCCTCCAAATTGTAATCCTTTCTTCATGCAAGATATTTGGGGAAGGATGAGAGCTGAATGCCAGAGAGAGAGAGAGAGAGAGAGAAAGAGCGAGAGAGAGAGAGAGAGAGAGAGAGAGAGAGAGAGAGAGAGTCAGAGACAGAGACATTGACAGAAAGAAGACTGGAGAAAGGAAGGAAGGAAGGAAGGAAGGAAGGAAGGAAGGATGGAAGGATGGAAGGAAGGAAGGATGGAAAGAAGGGAAAAAGGAGGAAGTAAAGAAGGAAGCATAGGATACTAAGAGAGCAGTCATCAGGAAAGAAATTCAGTCAGTTAAAAATATTTATTAAATATTATTTTCCAAACGCTATTTTAAGTTCTAATTATACACAAAAGGGCAAAAATATGGCCCCTTTCCTCATAAAGATAAAGTTTTAATGGGCAAGATAATATGCAACTAACTATGGACAGAGGACATATTCAGTGTAGCTGAAAGCTAATCTGAGATGGAAAGTCACAAGTAGTGACGGTGGACATGTAGAGACATCTACACAATCTGGGACTTGCGATGACTCTTTAACAAGCTAAGAAGAAAGAAGGAGACAATAAAGAGGGACAGGATTCTGAGCATAGGTGATTCAAGTTTAAAAGGCATATAATGGGGAAATGGAAAGCCAGAATCAATAAAAATTAGATCACTGTAACTGGATTGCTGAATTTGTGGGAAGGCAACAGTAAAGGCTAAATGGACTGAAAAGGTTGGAAAAGACTATTTGATCCTGGAGTATATATTGAGGTATTGGATGTTGGTGAATAGGGAAGTTCCATGGTCTGACCCATGTTTTAGGAAGATGACTTTGATAATTGAGTGGAAGATAAATGTGAATGAAAAAAAAATGAGAAAAGGGTAACCATGAACAGGTACTTTCAGTGTTATAGGAGTGAGGTCATAAATACCTAAACCAGGATGTTGGCTATGGGAGTGGAGTGAAGTGGGGGTACTTGAGGGATGCTGTGAAGGTAGAAACAAAAAAAACCTAGGATTAGATTAGATGTTCATAGTGAATGTGAGAGAGGAATCCAAAGGACACTAAGCTTGTGAGCCCAGATGCCTAGGTTGATTGTGGTGCCCTTGAAAATAACAGTGAAATTTTGAAGAGAGGAGGAAAAGATAAGGAGATCTGTTTGAGGCATATGGAGTTTGAGAGATCTAATTGAGTTCAGTTTGAGATGTCCAAGAATCAGCTGCTGACTTGAGACTAGAATTCAGGAAAGCAATTGGGACTGGATAAGTATATCTGAGAAACATAAACATGGAGATAATAATTGAAACTAATATGTCAATTGAAAATTGTTATAAAAATAATATGGAAAGAGAAAATAATCTTTATCAGATTCTAGGCAGACACCTAAATTTAGTGAGTGTGACCTGGAGGAAGAACTGGGAAAACAAAAACAAAACCAAAAAAAAAAAAAACCAAAGTCAAACAGGCTTACTAGATAAGAGAAGTGTCACGTAAGTCCAGAGTAAACAGAGAGTCCAGGAGAAGAGAATAATCAATAATGACAAAAACTGAAGAGAAATCAGGAAAAATGAAGATGGAGAAAAGATCATTAGATTTGGCAATAAAGAAAACATTGATGACTTTGAAGAAAACAATTTGAGGTAAATTATGTGATAAACGCCAGACAGAAAAGGATTTAGAATCAAGTCAGAGGATTGGAAGAAGCACTAATTGTCTATGGCTTTCAATTAAAAAAAAAAAAGAAACAAAGGTGAAGTGGGATAAAGGAAAATAGTGTGTGGGGATGTTTGAATTAAATATATTGGGAAACTGGGAGAGAGAGACAGAGACAGAGAGACAGAGAGAGACAGAGACAGAGACAGAGAGAGACAGAGACAGAGAGAAAGAGTGAGGATGATATAAAGTGGAATCTCCTGGAGAAGATGGGATGGAATTCAATCAAGAGTACTTATAGAGCGGTTTACTTCAACAATTGAGATGAACACATCCAAGTGAGATAGAAATGAAGGAGGAGATAATGAGGAAAACATTTGAGTTACTTAAGATTAAGAGGAGAGGAGAGAGGGATCACTCAGCAAATGGCCTCACTTATGGTTTCAGTGAAGAATGAGGCAAATTCCTTAGCAGTAAATAAGTGGGAGAGAGAAAGAACCCTGGGAGGCTTGAAGAAAGATGAAACGGTTTGCAATAGCTGTTTATCTGAGCAAATTGATTAGGGAGTTGTAAAAGCATTGCTTTGCTTCAGTAAGGGGCCAGTCAAAGTTATGATTACAAATTTCTAGTGGAACCAGTCACCATGATTTCATTATTTTCTCTTGCTTCATTTATCTTAAAAATGGTATCAAAGGTAGCAGGTGGAGGCAGTAATCTGAGGTTAAGGATTGGCAAAATAGAATTGACAAAAAGGATGAGATTAGGGGATTCATATGTGGATAAGGAAGTTCAAAAGAGGCATTGGTTTGAGGAGAAAGACAATTGATTCTACTATGGAGACATTTAGTTTGTGATGTTATCTATCAAATAGAAACTTGCATTTCAGTCTTTCTGATATGGGACTTCTAAGTGGCTACTCTCAAAATAAGAATTCTAAATGAGCAAATAGATAACAATATCTTATTTTGATCTTAATTTGTCTTCCAAATTCTCTCCTTCCCTTCACCTCTCCTTTAATCATTGAAAAGGCAAATAATGATACGCGATATCAGTACGAAGTTAAACAAAATGTATTTCTACATTAGTCATATTTGGGGAGGGGGCAAGAAAAATACAGGAAAATATGTTTCATTATGTAATATGAAGCAGTCTGTTATCTAGGTCAAGTTGCTATTTTTTGTGATGGGTCCTTAGGAATTATGATCGATCATTGTATTAATCAGGGCTACTATCTTTCATAGTGCATTTACCTTTATTGTATTGTCCCTGTGCATGTTGTTCTCTTGATTCCACTCACTTCAGTTTGCATCAATTCAAAGAACTCTTCAGTCTTTTTTTTTTCTTTCTTGAAGCCATCTCTCTCATTATTTCTGAAACATTTATAAATCGTCACTTGCTCAGCCTATTCCCCTCGATGGATTTGCCTAAGTTTCCAATCCTTTTCCATCATAAAAAGAACTACAGTATTTTTGCACATATGGATTTTTTTCTTTTTTCTTTTATCTTCTTGCCATGTAGATCTTGTCATGGGCCAAAAGAGGTGAACAATTTTAGAGTGCTTTGGGAGTTCCAAATTATTCTCCATAATGGATGGATGAGTTCACAATTCCACCAACAGTGCATTAGTGTCTCCATTTTCCCACATCAATTACAGGATTTGTCATATTTTTCTTTCTTTTTATTGTTTGTTTTTATCATCTTATTCAGTCTTCCTGATGTGAAGTAGTACTTCAGAGTTGTTTTAATTTATATTTCTCTAGTTATTAGAGGTATAGAGCATGTGTGTATATATAGATATATATGTGGGTATATATATATATGTATGTATATGTATGTGTGTATATGTATTATATATATGTATGTGTGTATACATATAAATATATACATACACACATATACATACATAAACACATATATACACACATATATACATACATACATATGAAGATATATTTGTACAAATTGGTCCTTTCCTATTTTAAGAATATATTTTGGGATATATACTTAGCAGTGGTACTATAAATCAATGGGTAATCACAGTTTTTATACCTCTTTGGGGATAATTCCAAGTTGCTCTCGAGAATGGTTGGATCAGTTCATAAGTCCATCAACAATGCATTAGTGGGCGGAGTCAAAACAGTGGAGTAACAGCAGTAACTTGCTTAATTTTCCACTATACCCACTGTAACTGTAAAACTGTAAAAATAACTGTAGAATAACTGTAAAACTGTAAAATAACTGTAAAAAAATGAATATAAACAAATTTTAGAACCACAGAGAGAAACAAATCTCCCGCTGAAGGGCAGCCTGACAGGTCTACAAGAAGGGTCTATCACACTGACCTGGGAGCTGAACACAGTAATGCATGACCCATGCTGGCCCAGACCTGGGGCAGACCCAATCAGCCAGAGTAGACTTCAGGAGACTGTATCACCAGCAACTGTGGTGGTTTCCAGACTTTTCAACCCATGAATGCCAAAGAGAAAGTAAAAGGTCAGTAGGGAACTCTGTTGGACAAGGGTTGAGAGATCAGTCTGGCCCCTCCCTCCCAGGTAGAAAGGTGGTGGAGGCATGACTTCAGCTGAGTGGCTACCTACTGAGATTCTGGCTTGCACATTATAGGAGGACCAAGCAACCATTCAAAGGATAATTGCTCTTGTATTGACCTGCCTGGATCTGGGTCGCTGTCTTGGGTGGTGGTGCTGGGGTGAACAAAAGCCAGTGTGCCACAGATTGTGCTGATTGTAGAGAAGGAAGGGTATTCAATAGGCTGTGTATTTTGGGGTGGGGGATAGAGGAAAGATGGGGAGAAAATTTTTAACTCAAAATCTTGTGAAAATGAATATTGAAAACTAAAAAGAAACAAATATAAATAAAAATAATATTTTATTCAAAAATTTTGCATCTATATTCATGAGGGAAATTGGTCTATGATTTTTTTCCATTTTGTCTCTTCTTGATTTAGGCATAAGTACCATATCTGTGACATAAAAATCATTTGGTAGGACTCCTTCTCCTCCAGACTTCCCAAATAGCTTGTAAAGCATTGGAATCAATTGTTCATTTAATGTTTGATAGAAATCTCTAGTAAATTTATCTATCTCTGGAGATTTATTTTCCTAGGGAGTTCATTGATAGCTTGTTGAATTTCTTTTTTTCTGAAATGTAGTTGTTTAAGCAATTTACTTACTCTTCAGTTAATCTGGGCAACTTATATTTTTGTTATTATTCATTCATTTCACTAAGATTGTCAAATTTGTGGGCATATAATTGGGCAAAATAATTCCTAATTATTGTTTTAATTTCCTCTTCATTGGCGGTACATTCACCCTTTTTATTTTTAATACTGGTAATTTGGTTTTCTTCTTTCTTTTTTTTTTTTGTCATATAGACCAAGGGAAGGTCTATCAATTTTACTGTTTTTTTTTCATAAACCCAGCTTTTAGTTTTATTTATTAATTCAATAGTTTTCTTAATTTCACTTTTATTAATCTTTCTTTTGGTTTTCAAAATTTCTAATTTAGTATTTAATGGGGGATTTTCAATTTCTTCTTTTTACATCTTTTTCAGTTCATGCCCAATTTATTCACCTCCATTTTCTCTATTTTATTCTAGAAACAATCAATAATTTCATTCAAGAGGATGAAAACATTAAGACCACATACTAAAACTTGTAGGATGCAGCAAAATCCGTTCTTAGGGGAAGTTTTGTATCACTGAATGAATGAATGAATAAAATAGAGAAAATGGTGAATGCACCTCCAATGAAAAATCTAGACCTCAATGGAAAATTTGATCTTTAAATACAAGACTCAAGAGAGACATAAAAAAGTAAACATGGAAAACACACATACACACACACACACACATAACTTGTGCATCAATAAGAGCAAACTGTTTATATCCCTGTATGGGAAGCTGATACCTGTCAATATTGAGAATTGTATAATTGTTGCAACATTAAAAGGGGATATACATAGAAGTTATGGGTATAAATTAACTAATCTGATGATTAATTGAAAAAAAAAACTTATTAGTGAAATGGTCCAGATGTCCCTTATTTTATTGAATGACCAGAATGCTTTCTGGGCTTGAGACAAGTTCGTATTTCCTTCTGTTGTCACAGGTGTTGGTATAGAGTCAATGGTGTCCCCTCCTGAAATTGGTTCTTCTCACTAGAAATAACAGGATTCAATATTCTTTGGCTTTGCTTTTCAAACTTGCTTCTGGCCCATTGTGATGCCTATTCCCTGGATTTTAAAGTAGATTTCTGCTTCTGGGGTATAAAGGGCTCTGACCTACACTTCTCAACTGGGAGGTAGGGTCCTGATGGTTGACTTTGTGTGCTGTGGCCTCTGGGTGTCTAGACTGAGGCCAAGGCCAGGACTTTCAGTTTTGTTTTGTTTATTTTTGTTTTTTTCTGGGTTACCCTGAGGCTCACAGAAAAAGGTGTGGGGTAGGAGTGGTCTGACCACGATAGGTTTCAGCCTTTGTGTCCTTGGGCTAGAGCTCAGGCAGGCTCAGCAGCTGGCAGGTGACCATTCTGCTCTCTGCAGATTCCCCTGATGGTGCTAAGGCACCCTTAGGCTTCTGGTATCAGTGCTTGCTAGCTGCACCGCCCTGGTCTTCAGTATTTCTGACTGGTCAGCTGAGATGGGGCTTGTTAGGATGCCTCCCACTCTTCACTTCAGGTTGTGCACAGCCTCCATCACACCCTTCCTCTAGGATTCCCAAGTCTGAGGCTGGTACCACTATTTCAGGATTTTACACTGTGGCAATAATCTCTGGGTTTTTAGTGTCAGAGTGAGGGATTAGAGCTGCTAGTGTTTACTCCAGTATGTTGACTCCCCGAAGTTCAGGTAGATGATTTTTAAAATATTCAAGCAATGGGTTGATAGCCACAGGAGAAGCTGCTATTGCTGCTGCAGACCCTGTGTGTGTTTCTTACCTAATTCTGACAGATCCTCTGTCCATTGGTGAGAGGTCTTGAGGATAGCCCCTGTGGTGCGTGAATCCACTTGCCAGGCTCCCTCTGGCTCTGCTGTGGTCTGGTCTCTGGTCTGTGCTGGGCAACCCCCTGTAATGCCATGCATAAGCAACTTTCCAAAAGTATTCTACTGTGAACAGCTTTGAAGGTTCTGATTATACAGTATAGTGAACACTCTAATTATTATATAACAAATCAAAGCAAAACATTCTCAGAAAATCAAGGTATATTATTCACAATATTCGCAATATCATATCATTAAAATGGCCACATAGTTTTCACCAAAGTGGTCACAATCGTTTTCAAAATAAAAAAATCATCTGTTATCCTTAAGGAGGTTTGCCTCCTTACTCAGTCATTCAATCATATTGGAGTACAATAGTTAGTCTTCCACTCATTGGGCAACTAGGTTAACTAAATCAAACCTTTATTTGGCAATTAGTTACTAAGTATCATTAATCACTAAGTACAATCATTAGAAAATACACAGACCCCTCCCACTCTTAGGTCACTAGTAAACCATGCTATCATTACAGCATTCAATACCCAAGGAGAGGTCTTTTCTTCATCTTGACTTGGTGCCAATTCCCAGAATCCCTGGATACCCTTCCATGGTCCCAGATTCTACCTGGATTCACCAAACTAGACTCACCTGAGTTCAATTGCAGACAGCTCCAAGTTCCTTATCCATCTCTCTGGGTAGGTCCTGCTCCACACTAGAGTTCACAGGGTCCATTCTATCTCAAATCTTTTACAATTTCTGTTCCTGAGAATTCAAGTACCAACCAAGCCACAAACAGACAAACTATTAGGATCCTGGTCATGCTTCCTCAAGTCTTCTGCTTCCTTGGTCTTCTCCTGGGCTCATTGGCTCCTCTGTCTCCTAGGTTCCTGGGATCCAGGGCTTCTGGCCTCTTGGCCTCCTGGGCTCCTGTTCAGAAGAAGCTCCATGGGAGCAGAGTCAAGATGGCAGCATAGACACACGAGAACTCCATGAACTCCCCCCAATACCACCTCAAATACCTATAAAATATGACTCTAAACAAATTTTAGAGCTCCAGACTTCACAAAAATGATGAAGTAACAAAGCTCCCACTGAAGGTTGCCAGCAGGTGGTCATGACAACACACTGGAAGCAGAGCTCAGCCCCATGTGGTTGCAGTCCCAGGGTGTCAAGGAGAAGCCATGGCTCTAGTGTTCAGAAGAATGGATCATCACCAGCTGTGACAATTTCCAGAATCACCAACCCATAAGAGCCAAGGACAAAGGGAAAAGGTCAATAGAACTCAGCTAAATTTGGGGAAGGTTGTCTGGTTGAATTGCCTCCAGACTAGCAGTAGTCTGAAGTGGTGGCCCTGCAGCCAACTCCACATGGCTGCTTCAGAACCTCCCAGCCTGCAGATTACAGTGGGGGGGGCAAGCAACCATTCAGAGACTAAGTGTTCTTGCCTAGAGCTGCCTGGACCAGATCACTCCCTTGGGCGGTGGTCCTGAGGTGTGTTGTCAGTGAGCCAAAGCTGGTGTGGGCTGCAAAAAATGGTGGCCTCCTAAGAGCTCTAGCAGCTATGAAAACCCCAGCGATTTGGGACAGAGCTCTCCCCTCTGAAAGAAGAGTTTTACTACTGAGCCCAAAAGCCACGTAATTGACTGGCAACATGAGAAAGCAAAGGAAGCAAACCAAGCCCAGCAATCCAACTTTAGATTCCTTTTTTGGGGACAAAAATGACCAAAGCATGGAATGGGAGGAAGGCAACACAGTGAGAACTCCCACACCAAAAGCTTCCAAAAAAAATATGAACTGGATAAAGGCCATAGAGGAGCATAAAAAGGAATTTGAAAACAAAATGAGAGAAGGGGAGAAAAAATTGGGGAGAGACATGAGAACGATGCAAGAAATCATGATAAGAGAGTCAACAACCTGACTGAAGAAAATAATACCTTAAAAAATAGACTAACAAAAATGGCAAAGGAGACCCAAAAAGGCCATGAAGAGAAAAATGCCTTAAAAAGTTGAATTTGACAGATGAAAAAAGAAGCTCAAAAGCTTTCTGAAGCGAATAATTCCTTCACAATTAGAGTGAAGCAAATGGCAAATGACTTTATGAGAAATCAAGATACTATTAAACAGAGCTAAACAAATGAAAAAATAAAAGGTAATGTGAAATATCTCTTTGGAAAAACCACTGACCTGGAAAATAGATACAGAAGAGATAATTTAAAAATTATTGGACTACCTGAAAGCCATGATCAAAATAAGAACCTAGAAATCATCTTTCAAGAAATTCTCAAGGAAAATTATCCCGATATTTTAGAACCCGAGGGCAAAATATAACTTGAACAAAATCACTAATCACCGCTTATAAAAAATCCCCAAAAGAAAACTCCTAGGGATGTTATTGCCAGGTTCCCGAGTTAATAGATCAAGTAGCAAATATTACAAGCTGCCAAGAAGAAACAATTTGAATACTCTGGAAACACAATCAAGATAACACAGGATGCAGCAGCTTCTTCATCAAGGGACAGAAGGGCCTGGAATATGATATTCCAGAGATCAAGGGAACTAGGATTAAAACCCAGAATTTCCTAACCAGCAAAATTGAGTATAATGTTTCAGAAGAAAATATGGTCATTCAATGAGGTGGAGGACTTTCAAACACTCTTGAAGAAAAAACCAGGTCTGAAGGGCAAATTTGACATTCAAACACAAGATGCATGAGAAGGTAAACATAGAAAAGAAATCACAAGGAACTTACCAAAGTTGAACTTTTTACATGCTGTAATGATATCGGGATTTGAAGATTTTCCATGCTCCTTGAACTTGCGGATGTAGCAGGAAGTGGTGGAGCAAGAGAACACTGGAACCAAGCTATCCTCTGTGCAGTGCTGACTGGAAGCAGCGGCAGAGTCAGCGACTGCAGTGACTGTGGCTGTGGCGCTAACTCCTTTTTCTTTGAGCCAGCCAGAATCTCTGCTAAGGACTCCTGCTGAGGACTGCGAGGGACAGGAGTTGAGGGGGGGGCCAGGCCAAGCTGCCTGGATGCTGAGCAGTTGCCGTGAGTGAGGAGAGGAGCATCTTTGCCTGAGGTAGCCTGTCTTGTTTTGAAGGCTTGAGAATGTGGGTGTTTACTACTTTAACTACATGTGCCAACTTCGTAACTACTGTGTTGGCTTTGACTTTCTGGTTTTGGGACTCAGTTTTCTGGTATTTAAATAAATGCTCTAGCTATATTTCTTATGTACAGAGCCTGTTACATTTTGTGATTAATAACCATATTAGCATACTTATACTTACTGTAGGCATTGTGAATACTGCATTGCTGTTACACATGCCAACATGGAAAAATGAGAATTGTAACTCAAAAGAAGTTCCACCACCACAGTTTTCAGGAAATTCTGACTGTGTGTCTCTTGGACTTTTCTTTTATTCACACAGAATTAGCAACTGGGTGGTGTTGAATAAAGACAAGGGGCGTAATGAAAGAAGATAATATGAGAAACTTTGAAAAACAATTTGTACATGTTTCATCTGTTGCATAACAGAGATTACACAGTGATTATATTATTTTCTTAACAAAAAAAAAACATACAAGTTATAACCAATCAGTGGTCAAGTCCACCCATAGGTCTTAACAAGCAAGTGTTGTCAGGTGAGCGTGTTGTGCATTATTGGGAGGGGCAGCACACATCAGCAGGAAAATGTGTATGTAACACATCAGCAGGAAAATGTGTATGTAGTGCCTTATTTACAATATGATACTGCATGGTTACATGACCTAATATTGCATCATCAAAATTTCAATGCAGGGAAAAAATAATAACTCTCACAAATTTACAATAAATTTTTAAATTCAATATGTGCTATGTAAAAATAAATTTTTTTAAATGATTCAGATTAAAAAAAAAAAAGTCAAATGATTAAAGAAAGTAGATTTCCAGGGGAATGTTGATTAATTTTTTAAAAGAAAGTGGTAGTCCAAGTAATTTTGGGAACCCCTGGTCTAAATCATACCCATTTTGAATTTATCCTAATAAATTATGTGAGATGCTGGTCTCTTTTAGCTATCTATCTATCTATCTATCTATCTATCTATCTATCCATCCATCTCTCATCGATTTATTCATTAATCCCTTTATTTATTTATATATCCATTCATCTATCTATGTAGCTATCTATCATCTATCTATCTATCTTTCTATCTATTGATCTGTCTATTGATCTATCTACCTATCTATTGTGACAGACTACTTTCCAGTTTTCATAGCAGTTTTATCAAAAAGTAACATCTTGAGATTTTTGCTTTTATCAAACCCTAGGTTAATATACTCATTTGCTCCTGTATGTTATGTACCCAATCTTTTCCATTTATCAACCACATAGAGCAATAATCTTAAAAATATCATATACTAATTGTCACATTTAATATATATGTATTACTTTTATGAAAAGGAGATTTTGCTGGATCCTAGTATTAGTAATAGTGTAGTTAACAAGTCTAACAACAGAGATCTCTGCTTTGTTTCTAGTGTAAGGTTGGGGACAGGAGAGAAAAATGCAAGAAGTTTTTAACATTACTTATTTACAAGAAAAATAGGTTCCCCTGGAGGTTGTTTTGTTTGTTTTTGTTTTCTTTAAGCCATTGATATCCATTTCAATGATTATATGATTCTGGGTGATACTTCTTCATCATCCAACATATGTTTTAAACCAGCTGTAAAAATACCTGATTTTTCCTCATGGTTCCATATATGGAACCATATATCTTTAAGGTTCTGATTTCATTTGGGTTTTTTTATTTTTTTAAGTCTACAAAATTTGGATTGGTTCTCCAAGTAAATTGATCATTAGTGGCCAGAACAAGGGCACAGAGTTTCTCTAAAAGTTCATCAAATTTTGATGATGACTTTGTAAAATAAAAAAAAAATCAATTTTCCAAACATATTATTCTCCATACACTTGCACACATTGTACCATATCCTACAGCCCTTTGGCAAATCAAATTCTCTACTCTTTCACCTTGACTTCTAACTTTCTGTTTCTTGCTTAAAAGCTCAACTGAAATTAAACTGTTTGCAGGGTATCTTTCCCAGGCTCAACAGTTTCTAATGCTTTCTCCTCTCAGGTTGCTTCACATCTACTTTGTAGATATCTTCAATGTATCTAGCTATTTATATGCTGTTTCCTTTATTAAAATATAAGATTATTGAAGCCTGGGATTGTTTTGGCCTCTTTTCTGGGACCCTGTTCCTTAGGGAGGTACCTGGAGGTACCTTAGTGGTATCCTAAGAAATAAAAATAGAAAAAAAAAGTTTACGAAAAAAGTTGACAAGCACTCTGGAAATGTTTGTTAATGTACTATATGAAATTCAGTTCAAGATATCCAAATGAGAGATAGTGATATGAGATTAAATTTTAGGAGAGAGATCAGGGCTGATATTTAAACTTGAGAATCAATCACCTACAACGGGTAATTTCAATGCTGAATTTTGTAAAGGTTACTAAGCAAAATAGTATAGAGGAAAAAAAGAATAGGGTTTGGGATACATCTTTGAGAGATATCTATAGCTACTGGGAAAATATTAGATGAAGATTCAGCAAAGAAAATGGAGAAACAAAAGTTACAGAGCAGTAAGGGAACTAAGAGAGAGCAGAGATAAGACAATTTTGAGGAGATAGCACCTAGAAGGAAATAGTCAGATAGATAATATAATAGAGTGCTGATCCCAGAGTCAGGAAAATCTGAGTTCAAATCCAGCTTTACTATGTGACCCTGAGTAAGTCACTTAATCTCTCAGTCCCCAAGTTTTGTCATTTACAAAGTGGGTAAACAATAGTAACTACCTCCCAAAGTCATCATGAGAATCAAGTGACATATTAATTATAAATCATTTACCATAGTGTCTCACACATATTAATTGTTATATAAATGTTTATAAATATCGATGTTGTTAATAGTGTCAAAGAGTGATGAGAGGTCAAGAAAAAAAGAGGATTGAGAGATTATATGATCATTAGTGATTTTGAATAGAAAAGTTTCAATTGAATGATGAGGTTAGGGGCAAGGATTCAGTCGGTTTATAATCAAGTGAAATAATCTCAAGCATTTTTCTTAGGAAAGAGAGAATATGATGGAAGAAGGAATATGATGGAAAGAAATAGCATGACATGGAATGTGATCACAAATTCAGGCAGAAGTATTCATCAAGGCAAGTCATGAGATACAGGTTATAAATGTGCAATCATGTAAAACATTTCCATATTTGTCACATTTGTACAAGAAGAGGAAGTAAACATCTATTAAAGAAGTATAAAAGGAGTGTCCTGTTGAAGTAGTGACATAACATGTTGTTATAGTACAACTGCTCAGTGTGGTTTTGTGACTTTCTCTAGTTCCATTCTATCTCATGTAAAAAGGAGCATGGGAAATGGAAGGAAAAAATCTAAGGGTAGGCATTGGTAAAGTGTGAAAAGGTAGAAAGGGATTTGAGTGTAGATGATGCTATACAAAGCTGACTAACCAATTTGTAGAGCACAGAAGGAAAAAAAAAAAAGTCCAATAAGCGCAAGAGTGGTATCCTAAGAAAAGTGGTATCCTAAAAATGGGAGGTAATGAGAATGGAGGTTGGGGTTACAATCAAAAACTGCATTGGAAATTGGAAGTCTGAAGGAAATATGAAATAATTAAATTTTATAATTAAATAAGGTAATTCAAAAATTCATGTACACAAATAGGTGAGTTTTTAAAATAATTTATGGATTTTTATACACTTTTTAAAAGAAGCATGAAACAACAATTTATTTTCTAATATTCAATCTTCTTTCTGTGTTCTGTTTTGGGTATGAAAATGCTATCATTTTTGGTGTGTTATGTTCAAAAATAGAAATAAAAGTTTACAAAAAAAAAGTTGATAAGCATGAAGGTGGAACACATATATGTGATATAAAGACAATTTATTTCCTTTCCCCCCTCAAAAAAAACTGTATTAAGGTTAATTTTAGCATTCCACCCAAAGTGATTTATAATGGTGACATAGAACTATGGAAAGTCTTTTTCATTCAGGTCCTCCCTAAAGCTTCATGTTGAAAAAAAAGGAAGTGGGCTATATTTCTTGGCACAGAAATAAGAAGGAAGGAGGGAAAAGAAGCTCAGTGATACAGGTAGTGAAAAGGACTAATTTTTCTGATATCAAATAGGAGAAAAAAATTACAAGTATCAAAATGACTTCTATAGCTCCCAAAAGAAAGGAATGTATAGGGAGGGCATATATTTACTTAAAGGTATGATATTCTCAAGGGTATAATATTCTTTATGGTAGCTGTAGTGGGGTGGGTGAGTAGGACATGGAAAATGAATAGGTGAAGGAACAGGGAAGGTAAGATATTAGAGAGCATACCAATATTTGTGCTAAATTTCCCCATTATGAGGTGAGGAGTTAGGATAGAGGAAAATATATTGTGAGCCAGGCGATGAATTCATTGAGGAATGAAGGAGAACATTCAGGGAGTTTGATATATTACAGTCACCAGATTTCAACTGGATGATAAATTTAAATGGCATGATGTTCAAAGGAGGAGAAGTAACTGAGAAATCATAGTAGAAAGAGATTACAGAAATGGCAGTAGGGAGGTAGGAGTATTCCCAATTCCCCTCCCCAACCAGTGAGTTTGGTGCCAGATGTGAATAGAAAAACAAAGAGTATTGGAAAACGTGGCCATGGATGCCAAGTCATTGAGAGTGAACTCGGTTCAGGTTAGTATTATAATATTTAAGAAAGTGAGAAAAGAAAGGTCATAAAATGAAAATAAGTTTATTCATTATGGGAGGAATGATACTCCACGATATCACAATGAAATTAATGACTCTTTCCATAATGGAATATATAGGTTGTAGGTCAAAATAGAATTGAAAGAGGGCATAGGGGATATGGAATGGGGTTTGTATTTCAGTATTTGGTGCTACAGAATCATTGGATTAATAGGAGTTTGATGTAGTGGGAATATGGCAACCATTGTTGGTGAGAAGTTTATGGAAGGATGTAAGCGATTGAACTATTTAAGGTTCTCCCTCAGAGTCCATCCTTTTGGAAAGTGGCAATGTTTTATCCTGTGATGCCTTAGGAGGTTTGTGTAAACATAAAGCAGCAAGTAAACCTATGGTTCAGAAAAATCTGGTCTAGGTATGATATGGCAAAGACCAAAGCATTTAGTCCCACAATGACCTCTGGAGCCCTATTAAAATTGCTAAAGTACAATTACCTAGATCTGAGCTATCTCACAGCTCTCTTAAAAAGCTCTGGACCCAATTATGGGATGATATATGGTTTTATGTGAAAAAAAAAAAAAGAGATGAATTGTAGTGCTCTCTCCCATAGCACAAGAGCTGACATGGGTTCACCATGTCTCCTGATGCCTGATTGCAGTTCCACAACAGCCCTCTTCCCAACACACTATGTAACATCAGGAAAATCACATAATATTTCTGTGTCCAATTTCATCGTATAATTCTGTAAATTTCTGATAACTCTTCCAGACATAATTCTATGATCTTATGTTT
The DNA here is from genome assembly GCA_028646515.1 of Pseudochirops corinnae. Lineage (NCBI taxonomy): Eukaryota > Metazoa > Chordata > Mammalia > Diprotodontia > Pseudocheiridae > Pseudochirops > Pseudochirops corinnae. The sequence continues at coordinate 23,088,910 of CM053585.1, read as the reverse complement.
TTGTAGCCATCAGTTCAACTGAATTTGGCCTTGGATTCAAGCATAGGGATTCTTAAATAAAACTCTGGTTATAGATCATATTATGGGGTGAGGAGAGGTGAGTATTGTCATCAAAAAGGCTTTATCAGTATATTTGAAGCCAAAATTACTTGCAAAGACAGTGTACTGTGATACATTTTAGCATTTCACTTGTAATGAATTATAGTGGTGGCATAAGTCTTTGGAAATTCCTTTTTGAGGGGCAGAACCAAGATGGAGTAGTAAAGGCAAGGACTTATGTAAGTTCTCCCCCAAATCCCTCCAAATACCTGGAAAGTGATACTAAACAAAATCTAGAAGAGCAGAACCCACAAAAAACAAAATGAAACAAATTTCCAGCCCAAGACTACCAGGAAGGTTGACAGAAAAGATTTCTTGACTAAGAAAGAAATGCATCCTGAACAGGCCAACCAATGCAGACCAGGCCCCATTAAATCTGGAGCAGGCCTCAGGGGACTGAATCACCGCCAGTAGTGACAGTTTCCATACTTCTCAGTTCACGAATGCCAAAGACAAGTTAGAAGATCAGTAGGAAAAGCCTGCCAGACATTGGTGAGAAAGGAATTTGGTCTAGCTCAGGCCATGACAACATAGCCCTAGCCCCAGCAAATCAGGAGCAGGACTTGGAAATGATTAAATCAGCAGTGGCAGTAGCTGATTCCTAAACTTTCAGGCTGCAGATGTCAAGGGGATTAAACAACTGGTCAGAAGGAGATTACAGGGGTCTCTTTCCTAGCATTCAAGAAGGACTCTCTTGCTTGGTAAAGGAGATCCAAAAAACAAACAACCAAAACAAAATAAAACAAAACCAATACTGAAGAAAATAACACCTTAAAAAATAGACTAGATCAAATCACAAAAGAGGTCCAAAACAGCTAATGAGAAGAATGCCTTAAAAAGCAGACCTGGTCAAATGGAAAAGAAGTCCAAAAGTTCATTGAAGAAAATAATACCTAAAAAATTAGAATGCAGCAAACTGAAGCTAATGACACTGGGAGAAACAAAGAAATTGTAAAACTAAACCAAAAGAATGAAAAAAAAAACATAGAAGACTGTGAAACATCTCATTGGGAAAGCAACTGACCTAGAAAATAGATTCAGGAGACAAAATTTAAAAAATTTTGGACTACCTGAAATCCATGATCGAAACAGAAGAGCATATGCATTGTCTTTCAAGAAATTTTCAAGGAAGGGGCATCAGTTGGTGCAGTGAATAGAGTACCATCCCTGAAGTCAGGAGGACCTGAGTTCAAATTTGACCTCGGACACTTAACACTTACTAGCTGTGTGACCTTGGGCAAGTCACTTAATCCCAAATTCTTTCCAAAAAGAAAGAAAAGAAAATTTCAAGGAAAACTGCCTGGATATTTTAGAAGCAGAAGGTAAAATAGAAATTGAAAGAATCAATTAATTACCTCCTGAGAGAAATCCTGGAATTAAAACTTTCAGGAATATTAAATCCAATTCCCAGTGTTCCCACATAAAGGGGGAAATATTGCAAATAGTCAGAAAAAGATAATTCAAGTATTGTAGAACCAAAATCAGGATAACACAAGTTTTAGCAACTTCTACTTTAAAGGATCAGTGGTCTTGGGATATGATATTCCAGAGATCAAAAGAGCTAGAATTAACACAAAGAATCACACACTCAGAAAAACTGAGTATAACCTAAGAGGGCCAAAAATTGATATTGAATCAGATAGAGGAATTCCATGCACTCTTGAGAAAAGACCAGAGCTAAATAGAAAATTTGACTTTCAAATATAAGACTTTAGAGAAGTATAAAAAGGTAAACAGCAATGAACTCATAAGAGAGTTATTAAAGTTAAACTATTACATTCCTACATGGAAAGATGATATTTGTAACTCATAAGACTTTTCTCATTATTAGGATAGTTAGAAGGAATATAAAAATATACACATATATACATATACATGTACATGTACATAGATGTATGTGTGCATATGCACACATATATACACGTGTGTGTACGTATATGTATGACCATATGTTTAGGTATATAAATATACACATATGCACATACACACACATATATATTATTTATTTATTTTGAAGAGGAACATGGTGAAAGGAAAGACTAGAATAAATAAAGGACAGGATAGGATGGAGGCAAATATGCTTAGTGATACACAACATGACCATAATGGAAGTGTGTTCCTTGACTACATGTGTATAGCCTATATTACATTGCTTTCCTTCTCAATGGGGGGGGGGGGGGTGGTGGAGTGGAGAGGGAGGAAGGGAGAGAATTTGGAACCCAAAATTTTGAAAACGAATGTTTTTGTTTTTGTTTTTTTATTTTTACCTGTAATCAGGGGAAAAATAAATTACCAAAAAAATTTTTTTAAGTTATTTTCATTCAAATCATCCCTGAATTTTTATTTAGAGAAAAAAAAAATGCATCCTATTGCTTGGTACAAAATTGAGAATTCCATGAGAAAGTGGAAAAAGAAGAAACCTAGTCAGACAGAAATGTACTGAGCGTTCTGACATTAATTATCTGAAAAATTCAAATGTGTGAAAATTACTTGTATAGTTCCCCATAGAAAGGAATACATAGGGAAGACATATATTTTCTTAACCAAAGGAATACAAAAACCCTACTATAAACATTTTGTCATCTTTGTAGAGAAAACCTAAATGTTGGAAGGAAGTGTTGAGAACAGATATTTGGAATGATTCCTGAACAGTACTTTCACTCATGTGGAAGGGATTGAGAGAGAGGAAGAGAGAGATAATGAGAGGAAGCAAATGAGAGGAAGATGCAAGAGTAGAAGAGAGGGAGAAGGAATAGGAGAGGGGAAGAAATAGGAAAGGAGCGGAAGTAGAAGAGAAGGAAATAGTAATAAAAAAGAGAGATAAAGAGAGGGGGAGAGAGAGGAAAGGTATTTTTAGGGAACCCAATTAATTGAAACAGCCTATAAATGCAGTGGGATTCATCCAAAGATGGTGACCTCCCATATCATTGAAAGTCTTCAGAGGTAGACTGGATGGCCATTTGTTGGAACTGTGATAGGTGGCATTCATGTTGGAAAAATGAATGAATGAGAGGATATATGGACAAATGAGTGAACAGACAAGTACCTGAGTGCCTACTAAGTTCCAAGTATAATCCCAGGTACTTGGGATATGAATACAAAAAGTATAGACATCATGCATTGAATGAGCTTATATTCTACTGAGTGAAAGAGCACGCATGGGGGAGTGATATCCAAGGGATGATTTTGTATAAGGAGTCACAAGGATAGTGAGTGGAGTCATTAGAAGTGAGATTCATTTACTGAAGTGACAATAGTAATGATTTGTTTATTATCCCTTGAGCAAAAATTGGAAAGAATATGGCCATGCCCCCTCTGTAGTTGAAACCCTTATCATCTGTTTCATGGAACATTGTAATAACCTTGTAATTGGTCCCCTTGCTTCTTGTCTCTACCTTTTTAAATCCACTTTTCACACAGAGACCAAAGTACTAGCATAATAATGGCTACTGCTATATAAACCCTAATAATACACTTTTCCTCCTAGGGAAAATACAAAGCCTTCTCTTTGCCTTTTCAAACTTTCCATAACCTTGTTTTTCATCCTACTTTAGACCTCTTGCTGAATATATTGTCCAAACAAAATGCTATCCTTGCTGATCCTAACCTATATAATTTCATATCTGATTTCCTTGCTTTTTACTGCATATCCCTCACTCCTGGAATATTCTTCCTTTTAGCCTTCACCTCTTAGATTTTGTGTTTACCTTCCTTTGAAACTCAGTACTAGACTCTTCCAAATATTAGTCTTCTTCTACTCTAAAAAATGTTTCGTTTATTTTGTATTTATTCTATTCTTACACATATCAAAGTCAGACTTGTTTCTTTTCTCAATAGTATGGAAACTCTTTGTTAGAAAGGACGGCTGTATTTTTTCCTTTGTATTACAAGTGCCTATAGGAAACGTGCATAATACACAACTAGTACACAATAAATGATCCTTTTGTGATTGATTGCAGGTATGTAGTGTGGGAGGTATATGTGTGTGGAGGTGGGTGGGGGAGTCAAGATGTATTTTGTAGAATATAGATAGAAGATATCTTTCTAAGGCCACCTTTCATGATGTATGACTGGATAGGATATCAAGTATGATTTGGAGGAAAACTGAATATATCAGGTTAGATGAATTTGTGCTCACTCACCCACTTACCAGTATAGCTCAAGATCAGGGCAGAGTTAATAGTGGAATTGGATTAGACATTATGTAAAGTCCCTTGGAACTCTAAGATTTTAGAATATGATATGGTTAGATTAATCCAAAAAGCTATCAAGAATGTTGAAGTTATTACAGATCATCACAGATTAGTGTTCCAAAGCCAAAATCAGTCATGGAATTGTTCTAAGCACCACAAAACCTCAAAATACCATTTGAAAGAGTGGTTCTTAACCTGGGATCCTTGACTAAAATATAAATATTATATCCATGGGCTTATACATATTTAAACATGCATACATGCACACACATATGTGTGTAGGTATGTATATATGTATATATTTGTATGTCCATGTGCGTATATACATACACACATATGACATTTAAATGTATTTGATTGCCTTTGTACTTTATTTTTATGCATTTAAAAACATTGTTCAAGGAGGGTTTCATTAGGCTTCATTGGAGTGCCAAAGTAGTCCAGAATATACCCCTGTAACCCCACACATGAGTGTACATACACAAAAAGTTTAAAAACTTCTGTGTAATAGGACTTTAAAAATGTATTAGTTTTGCATGGGATTTATGGTTGTGGGCTTCTGGCCCTTTTGAAAGTGTTTTTCCCTGTTCCACTTCAGATGGTGGTCTTCTTGACTTTAGCCACCAAGATTCTCTTATTCTCTTCTCTAGAACCCCAACCTTCCCAATAACACTACTCTCCTTTGAAGCACAGCTCCAGTGCTATCTCTCATGGATCTACCAGTTTTGAATATTCTTTCCCATTTGAAATCATGTTGTATTATTTTGTACATGCTCTATTTACTGAGGTGCTTGGTTATCCTTCATTTGTTCATTTGTGTCCACCTTTTTATGACCTCACGGGATATACCATGTCAATACCATCCATGCAGTTTTCTTGGCAAAAAACATTGGAATGATTTGCCATATTCTTCTTCAGTGGATTAAGGAAAATAGAGGTTAAGTGACTTACCTAGGGTCACACAGCTAGTGTTTGAGGATGTGTCTGAACTTATGTCTTACTGACTCCAGGCCTAATGCTCTATCCACTGAAATAGCTAGCTGCTTTTTCATACCTACCTCTCCTCTAACCTAAGATATAAGGCCCTGAAGGAGAGAAACTACTTTATTTCGTTTGAATTAAGGGATTTGAAAACTTAGAAATAATTCTGGTTTATGTTATTCTACCCTGAGAGATTTGCATTTTAACATAGACTAAATGTTTAGGCCAAAGGAATGGAGCTCTAAGAGTGAAATTTTAAGCATCAGGAAGCAAACAGAGAAAATGTTTTTGGTGGAAACAGACAGATTTGACCTTTCCTTTCCTGTGCATGGAATTCAGAAAAAGTTGTAAGCCCTTTGCCTCATTACTAGAATCATTGGCAAATAATTCAATTATTCTGTTTTCTTGACTCCAAAGTAGAAACATGCTTTAAACAGATTGCCAATTCCCTCTGGGAAAAGAAAGAAATGATTGGATTAAAATGAGAAGCGAAACACTCCTGTATCTCCCTCCACCCCCCGAAAAAGAAAAGAAAAATTATATTATTCATAACCATTTATACCAATGAATATTTATAGAGCTGCACCAGGAGCTTACAATGAAGGCTGGGGAATTTAGTGGAGTAAATGGGAAATATAACAGAAAGTTTCCTCACATCTGGGACTGGCAGGTGCGAGGAAAAATGTCCTGGCTACGAAATGTAAACGACAATTATTCCTGCTTAACGGGACAGGTAATTTAAGCCTCTTCTTTGGTGATAATGGAAGATCAATCCCACAGCCAACTTCGAGAAATCCCTGCTATCAAAAATTCAATTTATGTGTTTAATTAAATCATATTATCTCATTGGCAGCTCCATAGAATCACAAAATTGTACAATTTGGAGTGATCGAGGTGACCAATTACCGCAAATTATAGATAACAATTTTCGTTTTTCCAACTTAGCAAACAAACTTTGACTTCAAATGACTATCCTGCAGAGGCAATATTGGATAATGATTATGGCTTCTCTCTTATATATTTAGAAGTCAAGAAGACCTGAGTTCAAGGCCTATGTCAATGAATAGCTTCGCAACCATGGAGAAATCATTTAAGCTATGTCAGCTTTAGTTTCCTTATGTGAAAAATGGGGAAAATACCTTCTATCTCATTGAATCAAATTTGATTAAATATATAAAATAAACCTAAAAGTCTTATGTTACTAATTATTATTGTTAGGTTGTATTGCCATTCTAACCCTGATGGGCAGCTCCAATTTTTAGGAAATGTCTCCTGATATCAATTGTACGTTTCTCTCTTTTTAATGTACCATGTACCCATTATTCTTGGTTCTGCTCTCTGGGGCCAAATAAAAGAAATTGAATCTTCCTCTGCACCGTGGCCCTTGAAATCCTTGAAGTTAGCCATCATGTCTGTCCCTGATTGATCTCCTGCCCCTTGAATCTTCTGTCCTCTAGGCTCCACATCCCCAGTAACTTTAATCAACCCCTAGTCCCATGGGCTTAAAAGCAGTATTGGTTATGCTTAATCTCACTTTGTTCTCCAGTCTACTGGAGTCCAAAATTTGAAACTTCCAGAACTAGACCTGTTACTAAAGGTGTGGCCTGATCAAGGAAGACTACTGTGGGATTATCACAGCCTTAGTGCTAAATACTAGACTTTGCTAATTTTGCTGAAGTCTTAATTAGTTTTTTTGGCTGTTGAATCAATTGCTGATACATATTGATTTTGCAAACATAATCTCTTTCAATCTGCAATCTATAATAACTAACAATAGCTAATATTTGTAAAAGACCTACTATGTTCCAGGCATTGTGCTAAGTGCTTTGTAGACATTACTTCATTTGTTGATCTTAATAGCCCTGAGAAGTAGGTGATATTATTGTACCCATTTTATCTTTGAGAAAACTGAGATTAAAGAGAGGTTAAATGACTTAGTCAGGGTCACACAGTCATTAGGTGTCTGAGGACAGATTTGCACCCAGCTGTTTCTGACTCTAGGCCCAGGACTCTATCTATTATACTGTCTATCAAAAAATATATATCCCATGTTATGCTAGAGGAGAATATTCTTCCAATTTATTTGTATAATTTCATATTTGTCCTTATTAATTGCATTTTATTTTACCCAAACAAAAAAAAAAGAAATCCTCTCCCATTGTAATCAATATTTCACAGGGATAATTTTCCTTGATAAGCACTTTGTCAGCTATGGAATTTGAACTCATCTTCCTGAATCTAATACCAACGCACTATTTCCTATGCCTCATATTACCTTTGGTATAAAGGACCCAACACAAACAATTTGTGATTGACAAGGACGTGATTTGGCCACATAGTAAGAGTGTTGGGGAACAGAAGGAAAGACCAAGCAACTCATTGATCCTCATACAGTATTAAAGATATCATGGCTGGACATGTGCTTTGTTCTTCAGATTCTGGTAGAGTGAGGAAGGTATGCATAAAATACCCTAATCTCCATTAAATACAGGAAATGCCTCCTGGGCATGGATACCAAAGGGGAGAATCATGTTACCTTTTTCCCTGTTAGCTTCATGTCCAAGATCAATGGTTCCAACAGAAGTCACATCACCCAGACTGGCATTTGCTAACTCACTATTGCCTCCACCCATACCCACATGAGGTTGACTAAGCCAAATGGGAACCTCAGGTTAGATATTGGGATGGCAAAAGAATCAGTCAACCAAAGGAGATTCACTTTGCCATATCAGGAGATGGACAGTAAATCAGGAATTAACCAACAGGTCTCATTAAATGCATATTATGTACCAGGTCCTTTATTTAGGCCAGGAGATACACAGAAGAGGAGAATGACTGTGCCTTCTAGAAGTGTATATTTTAATGTGAAAGACAACTTGTAAGGAGTTAGCTATGTGAAAGAGTCTAGATAACAGATAGAAGATAATCTGAGAAGAGAAGGCCCTCAGATGGGGTTTAGAAACTAGGAAACTCTCTTTTTTGTGAGGGAATTGAAGTTAAATTTTTTGCCCAGGGTAGCACAACTAGTAAATGTCAAGTGTCTGAGACTGAATTTGAACTCAGGTCCTCCTGACTCCAAAGCTGGTGCTCTATTCATTGTGCCATCTCACTGTTACATTCTTCTTTTCATATTTATCTTTGAGCTAAGAATCACACTGGATGGAGTGGGAGGCTTGGAGTCCAGAAGATTCATGTTCTTGAGTTTAAAATTAGCCTCAGAAACTTTCTAGTGGGATGACCCTGGATAAATCACAATCTTTTTGCCTCCATTTCCTCAACTGTAAAATAAACTAGAGAAGGAAAGAGTAAACCATTGCAGTAGCTTTGCCAAGAAAACCCCGAATGTGGTCATGGGGAGTCAGACATGACCAAAAAGTGACTGAACAACAATAAAATTGCAATGAAAATAATAATAAAATAAAGTAAAATAAAAGATGCAAGAAAATTAGATGGGAGATAACCTGAGAAGAGAAACCACTGGCATGGGACTTGGAAACTCGGAAAGTCTTCCTCGTCTTCCTCTTTATCTTGGAGCTCACACATTTTGATAAAGGAGGAGAAATGAATTCCAGGTGATTGACAATATCCATAATGGCAGACTTTCCTCCTATCATTTCTTGGGATTTATTTGCTCTAAAACAATTTGTTGTGTTTGTCATTGTTAAAGTGAGCAGGTAAACAGGATTTCACTCCATGTGTTGCAAAATCACTTTGTTCCTTTGAACAAACTATGGTTATAAACTACCACATGTGATTTCTGTTACAATGCTGAGGGCCTACCTTAATCCCACCCCCCCCCCCACACACACACAGAGACATATTCACACATACCCATCCTTGGCAACAGCTCCTATACAAAGAAATGTTCTATATAACAAAGCTTTCTTGATACCCCATGAATACAAGTATTTGTTGATCTAGTTACAACCAATTCTATTGAGATTATAATTGCTTTCAAATATTTTCCATGGTCACTCTTTATTTAATAGTCATTCTATAATAGGAACATTTATATGGAACATAATATTATGCCAGACACTGTGCTAATTGCCTTACTAATGTTATCTCACTTGATCCTCATCACAGTCCTGTGACATGGGTGCTATTACTATTCCCCTTTCACATTTGAGGAAATTTATGGAAAGAGATACTGAGGACCTTGCCCATGGTCACACAGCTAGTAAGTGTCTGATCTGAGGCAAGATCTGAACTCAGCTACATAACTCAAATGGAGTATTGTTACTGTTTTTTTCTTGACTATGATTTAATGGTTGGAATAGTTCCCAACAAAGAAAATTCCAACAATCCTGTTGAGATAGATATGGAAAGAAAAAAAATGTCTACCTTTTGTGGATAAGATCAGACAGTGAGCAAAAGTGATTTGCCTGGGTTCACTCAGATCTTATGTGTTTAGAAGCAGAATTAGGGTCCTGTTCTCAAAGCTATAGCCACGGTGAGAGAGCAGGGGCTTTTCTTGGGCAGGCAAACACATTGCATGCTAAGAACACTTTAAGGACAGGACTGACAGAGAGAGACAGAGAGACAGAGAGAGAGAAAGAGAGAGACAGAGACAGAGACAGAGACAGACAGACAGAGAGACAGAGAGAGAAAGAGGAGGAGGAGGAGGAGAAAGAAGGGGGAAGAGGATACTCACACTCACAGAGACAGACAGACAGACAGAGACTTGTTCTGCAATGTGGTGAATCCTATAGATCTCTCAGAATAATATTTTTCCCCCTTTCTCTTTTTTCTCTTCTTTTTTTTTTAAAATTGATTTGTTTATTTACTTTTACTTTTTACAAGATTCACTTCCACAATCCCTTGACTTTCAAATTTTCTCAAAATAATGTTTTTCAATTCATGCAATGAAATACATTGGACCACATCATGTTATTAAATACATGTGATTTACCCTCAACCAAATTTAAAGACACCATGAGATCAATCCGTGATTTCCTCCCATGGATCTCAGATTATGAACCCATACGTTAGGATTATGATCCTATGACTTTTTTGTCCAGGTGCATCCACCTACAATCAATCCCAGAGATTATATTACATTCCCTTCGGTGTAACCTGACATAAAGGCTCTATCTCTCATCTCCCTAACACTCCATTACTGCTCTCTCACCAAACTTGATATTTATTATTCTGCTTTTTAGATCTACATCAAGTCAAATCTTCCCCACTCTACTGGTTCTTTAAGTTTTCACAACGATCACCCTCTGAATTCCAATAATTTAAGAAAAGTAGTATGTTTCAATTACCTTGACACTAAATCCAGAATCCTTTCTCATTACTTGGCTCTTCATTTCTGACTTGAGAATCTTTATCTTTTCATTGAAGGATTTGGACTACATGAGCTATGAAATTCTCAAATTACCCAGAGAGGTCTGTGAACACATAGCTATGAACAGTCCCTCCAAAGATACAGCTTTCAGTTTATCTGTGCCTACCAATCTTCTGTGACTCTTGTCCATGCATTTCCATAATTTCCATATAGAAGGTCAACCCAAAATTCTTGAAGCTTTCCTCATTTTCTCTTGACATTTCACAGATAATAGGGGAGTGTAGGGTCTATCTGACATTATCCCTGTATTATAGAAAAAGATTTAGAGTTACACAGGGTTTTAGAGGTCCTCTTTTCAACCCCTCCCCCCCCAATCAATAAGGAAAATGAATCCAGAGAGTTTAAATGACTTATATCGACCACACAGCTATTAAATGTTTGAGGTTTTTCTAACTCCAAGTTCAGTTTCCTATCTACTACAGAAAGGTACTCTAAAAATATTTTTTTTAATGAGATATTTTACCCTTTTCTTCCTTAATTTTTTTTTTTTTTGGTTGTGATGTATCACAACTTACTCACACACATATGGTACACCTTTTATTTGCCCTCTGAGGGATATCCAGTCTTATCATCTATCAACATATTCTGTCTCCCTAGTAAAAGAACAAATTCCTGGATATCACATTCTATGTTTCTCTTTTTACATCCCCTGTCAATGGCTGTGCCAGTGGCAGGCACATAGTGAGCACATAATAAACTTATGTGGAGTTCTTCAGTCTGTCCCAGATCCTGGCACCACAGAAGATAAGATTTTGCAGTCATATTCTCCTGTATTAAGCCCTATCCCTTCCTCTTAACTTCTTGTTTCTATTAAAGAAAAGCCATGATTTGCCTTTCCTCTTCATTCTCAGAGTGCCAATTAGTGTTGACACTTTTTTTTTAATACTACATTTGAATGTGTTGCTGGGAATAGTGGAAGAAGGCTGTCATTCCAGGGAGTACCACCATCCTATACCTGAGAAAGAAGCAAATCTTCTTGCAAATCCATCATGTATGGTGGAGGGGATCACAACATTTGTTAAGCAGCTGTATAAACCTGCTCCTCTGATCTCTCTTTTCAACTAATTAATTAGAACTCTCCCTGACATATGTTCGTATTGAAGACCACATGTTTTCTCTGCTAATATTCCTAGGGAACTTGTCACACAATACTTTCTTCATTTTTCCCCAGGTTCAGAGGTAAGGAGGGAAAGACAGAATCTATTGAGCTTCCAGGTGTGAGAGAAAACAAGCTAAAATTAGCTGTTCAAATGTAAAGGTTTATTAGGGAAAATGAGTAATCACCAAAGTGAGATGAATTAAAGAGACTTAATTGTTTCCAAACAGCTGCATTTTCACACTCCCACAACTGAGATTGAAGATATTTTATCTGCACCTTAGGCATGATAGGCCAATGCAGGGTTTTACACTTACTAGGCAATTAACAAATATCGATTGAAAAGAATGGAATTGAATAATACGCAAAGTCAACATGGTATAGTGGATACAGCCCATCTTGGAGTCAGGATGAGCAAGATTCAGGTCCTGTCTCGAATATCTATTGAATATTGAACTAAGGGCAAATCACATAACCACATAATGTCTCAGACATCTTAAGGTATGGAGAAGTGTTCAATCTCCTTCAGAACAATAGGTTTTGCAGCTAGACCAATCACCTTATAAGTCAATCAATTGTTAGCTATGAGGCAGTGTGGTGTTCATTAAATATTCATCTTATATTTAGAAGTATATACAGCAGGACAGTTAATGTTTGTGGTTTGTGCGGTGATTTTTTCTTAGGGGTTAATGCTCTCAAGGAAATCACAGGTCCTGACCTATCTATCTATCTATCTATCTATCTATCTATCTATCTATCTATCTATAATAGCTATTGTGTCAAGATGAGGGGAAAGAATTGTGTCCCACGAAGAGTATGAATCCAAGAACCTGGGGGGGTGGGGGTCGGATATGGTAGCCAAAAGGCATCAGAGTGCTTGTGATTCCATGGTGTCATGATTCTAGATGAGAGAAAGGTGATAGATAGATAGAGAAAGAGAGAGAAAGAGAGAGAGAGAGATGATAGATGACAGATAGATGACAGATAGAT
>CM053585.1:23044542-23075701 GCA_028646515.1 Pseudochirops corinnae | reverse complement strand
TATATATATATATATATGCATGGATGTATAGGTGTGTATATAAAATCTCTATATCTAGCTTTACTAGTGCCTAAAGAAAATCATATTCAGAAGGGTGGCCTTGAAACCTCACAAGATCATACAATGGCAAAGAAAGAACTAGTGAAGTTTCTTTGTGTCATGGTAGAGTGGTAGAAGTCTAGATTGCAAACTAGAAAGTACTGGAGTCATCTTCTCTCCCTCACACATATTAGCTGTGTCATTGGCAAGTCTTTTGAGCCTCTTTTTCCTCATTTGTAAAATGACAAAGCAAAGCTCTTATAATAAAACATTGTTGTAAGGATTATGAAATACTGTATTTGATGTACTTCATAAAAACTAAAGCCCCATGTAAAAGTCAGCTATTATGATTCACTTAAATGAATTAAGTAAAGTGAGAAGAAAGTAGACATAAATATTTGAGAAATGGGTTCATACAGAAAAGAATGGATGATTGAATATGAACATATTAGGAGACTGACGCTATCACTATGAGATGGGGCAGATGTAGACATTCTGTTAACCATATTCTATTTGGGAAAAGATAGGTAAACCATACATTAACATTTCAATGTATTTTATATTTAGTTTACTTTACATAGTTTACATTAAACTATATTAACAGTTTATAGTTCATACTGCTCTCCAGCAAACATAGTTTTGTTTTGTTTTTCATTTTTGGATGGGGAAGGCAAGGCAATTGGAATTAAGTGACTAGCCCAAAGTCACACGGATAGTAAGAGTTAAGTGTCTGGAGCAGGATTTGAACTCAGATCCTCCTGACTTTAGGGCCAGTCCTCAATTCACCATGCCACCTAGCTGCCCCAAACATAGTTTTCTTTCCTATTTCTATCTCCAGAAGTAATCATCATACTTTCTACAATGTGAGCCCTTCATCATTTCTTTTTTATTGAACATGGGTTGGAAAAGAGAACCTTGGAAGGTACTTCCTCCTCTGTGATTTTCAGCTTTTATGAATATATTCTTTTTTTTCTTGCTGTAACTGTCTGCTCCTTTTTAGGTCATCTACATCATAATAGGCCATATACGTTAAGCTGAAAAGAGACTTCGAGGCCATCCAGTTCAAAACTATGTTTTTGCAGATGAGAAAAATGGGTCCCAGAGAACTGCTCTGACTTACCAAAGTCAGAATGGTAGTAATGAATGTATTTGAGATACAAAGCCAACAAGAAAGTGTTGTCATTATTGTTGGTGTGGAGACATTGATGTTGTTGTCAATGATGTTGTAATTAACAAGTTATTTATCTCTACTGAACCTCTTTAACTTCTATTATGGATATAAATTCTCTTCCAGTCATACATGTGGTTACTCTAACACATGTCCTTTTTGGACAGAAAGAATCTGACAAGATCATTTTAATTCAATGAGCATGTATTAAAGTCCTGCTCTTGCCCAGGCACTTTGCTAGACATTGGAAATTAAAAGACAGAAATGAGACATTAGACTTCAGCTCTTCACAACATGTCTCATTTGATCCTCCCAACTTGGTGAGGTAGCTGCTATTATTCTTCACAAAGTACAGTTAAATAAACTGATGTGAAAAAGAAGTTGTGACTTGTCCATGATCATACAGCTAGTATCTTTTTTTTTTTTTTTTCCCCTTGGTGTAAAACAGATTTCTAATCAGAACAGCAATGAAAGAGTAAGGAATTAGGGTGAAGCAGTCTCAAAACAGAGTGGTGTTGGTAGATAATGGGCAGGCCCTTGCATGAGAGGCCAGGAAGGTTACAGTCTACCTGACTCCACGAGGGGCCCTGGTGGAAGACATTTGGTCTCCCTATAGAAAACTTTATACAACTGTTATCTTCTTCCCCAGCTCAAACCCTGAGACTGCTCTGGATCAGCGGCCCTGGAAAACAATCCAGCTCACGTAGCAATGGGACAACAGAGCAGAGAAGAAATCCAATGCTCTGTACTTGTCAGGGTGTTCTCTTACCCCAAAAAGAGTGATACCTAAACCTGAGGATGTGGGAAGGAAGATGAGGGGATGGACCTAGGCAGCCAAATAAAACTTTATTTTAAAGGAAAACAAACCAAACCAATTCTGTTATCAAGAGCAGAGGAAGAAACACTTAATGGACAAGGCTCTTCTGTAAGGAAAATTTGCAAAACCCAGGTCCTGGTAACAGCTCTGGAAGAGCTCAATAAATGTTTGTAGAACTGAAGAAAGCTTGGCACTTAAGTGCCGACAGCATCACTCCTACCCAAGTTCACAACCCCCATTCTTGAACCCAAATATCCAAGAGTTAGAGCACCATGACTAGGCCCTTAAGCAAAGTCGTTTTACCTCAGCCCTCAAATGGCTCTAAGGGTGTAAAACTAGCTTTCTCAAAGGCAGATGTTGCTACCTTCTCTGTCTTGTGCCCTAAGGCATGGGGGAATCTTGCTGGCATGTACTTCCTCTCCAGAGGATAAAGGGAGTTGAGGTAATGAGTTCCTCTTTTTGTGGCCCTATGGTGGCCTACCTGTAGCCAGCACAGTACTACAAGTGGTAGGACAGTGTGAGTCTAACCTTAAAGTTGCCTTTAACTGCAAGAATTCAGGAGCCAAGACCTCCACTAGATCAGCCCCAAATTCCACCAGTGTGTCTCACTTAGCATTTTTGAGAGAAAACTTTCATATAACAGGACTGATACAACTATGTAATGAGGACTTTGTCTCCATCTAACAAAAATCTAGTACCCACCCAGAGGAAAACTAGCAGTGCTGAGAATGGGAATAGATTATCCTAAAATCTCACAGCAGCAGCAAAATGTGAATCAATATGGCTACACCCAGGGAGGATTGCAGACCTGAGCATCACAGAGAAAAAGAGCTAGCCTTTGTATGATTATAATGTTCCTTGCCTCACGACTTCCTGGACACATTAGCATTGCCTCCATCCTTGTATTTTTACTGGGCCCTGGCCCAAAGCTCCTTTCTCAGGCCTCAGGAGTTCAAGTATGAAAAATGAGCCCCTGAAATCAATACCAGATTTATAAAAGAAGCGGTTGGAAAAGAAGGAGGAAACATAAAAAATAGCCAAGAAACAGCCAAGGCTTTTCTTTCCTCCTGATCTCCCTCATTCTCTAGCCCTATGAGTACCCTGAGGTGGGGACTGGTCTATGGTCTCCCCCACTAGGAGCCATGCTATTCAAACGCAGAAAGGTAACAAGATATAGGAAGAAAGTTATAGAAACAGTAAAACTTATACATCCTCCACACATGTGATGGTACAGAGCAAACTTAGCAAATGAACTGGGACTGGGAATCTGGGTGCGTTAAGGACAGAGGCAAGGTGGGGATCAGGTTACCAGAAGGACCCTACTTCCCCACAGATATATCCTCATCTTGCCTCAGGGGAAAGGGCAGGAGACTGGCCACACTTTGGTCATTCTTCTTGTTTTGGGTCCTTTAACACTTGCCCTGTGAGTGTTCACATATCCAGGAGAATTGCTTAAAGGACCAAAGAAATCAGCAGGGAAGTAGTATTGGAAAAGTGAAGGGAGTAGGGTGAGGGAGTCAGTGACCTCCAGGGTAGGAGTGGTTGGTTGTTCCCTTGCCTCTTCTGTGATGATGTGACAGTCTGGATCTTCAGCAGGCTACCAAAATTAAAGTGCTAGTTCACAGGCAACTTCTCCTGGCACTCAGCTTTATACATGCCGATGAGGCCCTGGTTCACTTTGGACTGAGAAGATACAGCACCTGTGTTCCGCAGCTGGTTGGAGTACTCAGCAAAGGGGCTAGTCTTCATCTCAGCAATAAATAGAACACATTCCAGGAACATGTGGTCCTTGTGATTCTCATTCAGTGCCTTTTCAGCCACAAAGTGCCTATGTGTGGGTGTTCTATAAGCTGAGAACTGACCCAGACGAAAAGTATAAACTGGAAGTCATATAGACCCCACGCTCCTTGGCTTCCAAATACATCCATCTTGCAGATTTTCTGAAGGTTCCTTATAACCTCAAGGTACCAAATAAATACTTTGAAGACAATTGCCGTTTGGTCATCTACCCTGGGACTCCAATCTTGCAAAGACAGCAAAGGAAAGCAGCAAAGGTTGCTTTCTGACCTGTGCCATAGTCAATTTCATTAGGGTTCCATAGTGATTCCTTCAGTAAAGGACCACCTCAGGACTGTGGGCACTAGGTTTTCTGCTTCCTGCTTAAATTAAGCATACCAAGTACAGAAGCTTTTGTTCCCAAATCTGGAGTGCTGATTCATGGGAGGAGTCTCATCACTCCATCTGTCTAATGTGTTGAAGAGAGCCACAAACTGGTTAATGGATTCAGAGACTTGGTATTCCACAGGTTAACTTCTTCCCCTTTCTCCCTTCATTTAAGATGAGGATGAAACCACTGTAATCTGCATATGCCTGAGACTGTTTCAACTTGCCCATGTCAGGAACAGTATTTATCTCCTTTGGAATCATGAAGTTCTGATTAGCAGGAGGGGTCTCCTCCAAAGAGTCTGAAGGCTTATGCCCACTACTCTCTGCATGTTATTCCTTGAGCTCCTGTGGCCACTTGCCCACCGCTGTAACCCCTCACCTTTGCCTCCCCTGCTGGCTCCTCACTGGACTGAACAAGAAGAATTTACTGGAAAGAAACTGGAACTCACCTGCTAAAACCAAAAACCATGACCTAGCATCACCCAGTCTGAGATGCCTGCTATGTTGATGTGGGGTGCTTATGAAGTGTGTCCATCCAGCTAATATCTTTTTAAATAATGCTAATGTAGATCTTTCTTTCCTACCTCAGATCCAGAGCTTTATATATGCCACCAGGTACTCTTAAAAAGTTGCACACTGAGAAAATGAAAACTGAAGAGAATATGGCCAAGAAAATGGTCTCACATTTCACTTGACTGGCATATGGCACCTGGAAATGCAGCATCATCTATTAGAAAGAGGACTTGACTCCAAGTAGCAAGATCCCTGTTATGAATTTAACTTGGCCAGTCATGAACTGTGTGACTTCAGAAACTCTCAGATTTTCCATCTCCTCTTTTATAAAATTGATTCTAGCACAAGCAAAGGTGTTATTCAATGAACAGTAGATTTTCAGTAAGATTGAGTGGGTGCAAATTTTAGTTCTTCCATTCATTACCTGTATGCGACCTTGGGCAAGTCACCTTAACTCACTTTGACACAGTTTATTTGTAAAAGAAGGCTCTGAATTAAGTGATCTCAAAATTGCTCTCCAGGATTAAGAATCATAGTGTAACCTCAAAATGTTTATAAAAATATAAATTAAAAATCCCAGGATTCAATTACTTTTCTAGTTCATCAATGATGTTTTCCTTGGTGGCATAAAAGAAGACTGAACCTTAGAATCAAGGAAAAGTGGATGAGATAGGCAATGGTGAAATTTTAATTTGTTCTCTTGGTTTATAACATCTTATAGAGCTCAGATATAAGACTAAGCTATATGGTGAAATGGGTTGATTGCTGGTCCTATAGTCCAGAAGTCCTGAGTTCAAATCTGGACTCAGAAGCTTACCAGCTATGTGACCTTAGACAAATATCTTAGCACCATTTGCTTCAGTTTTCTTATCTGTGAAATGAGCTGGAGAAGAAAATAGCAAAGCATTCCACTCTCTTTGCCAAGAAAATGAAAAAAAGGGATCATGAAGAGTCAGATGTGATGGAAAACAACTTAAGAACAACCAAAACTCAGATATAAGAGAGAAATAGAAAGAAGAGGAGGAAGGAATATAAGTTGACAGAGTTCAAGACAGTTGAAGCGACTTACCTAAATTCATAATACTAGTAAATGGCACAGCCAGTATTTAAACCTATATCCTTTGATTCTAGAGCCCTGGTTCTTCCACCTGCATGGTGGCTAGAGTAGTATATTTGTAGGCAAGAAGGTAGGTTTAAATCTTACTCTTTAGGCATTCCAATTTCAATTGAATAAGTCATTTAAACTCTTTGAATCACTTTCGTCCTCATCCAGAAAATAGGATTAATAATACCACTTTTTCATATGATTTTCATGAGACTCCAATGTGATAACATGTAATGCATTTTGCAAATCAAATCAACATAACTAACAATTATTTACTTATCTATTCTTTTTTTTAATTTTAAAAACCAAAATAATGATCATAAAATAATCAAGGCTTTATCTTGAAGCAGCTGGATTCCTTAACATTAAGAAATATAAATTGAATCCAAAACACTTTTGAAAATAATAATGAAATAAAAAAGAAATTCTGAGAATCCTCACTAAGAATTTTCCCTCTCTTACTGAAATGTTGGAGAGCTCCTCAACCTAAAGAGCCCTCTCTTTTTTCTGGTCTCAAACTTACATTAATATACTGTGACACTCTATTTGCCTCATTGTGAATCTTTGGCACCTGTGTGTTATTTCCCTTTTTTCTAAGCATTTGCAAATAAATCAATGATTTAGAAAGAATTTGACCAAGGGTTAAGTTTATAAAGTGCCCATTTATAGTGTGTCTTATTGTTTGTGGGCTTGCAAAGCCTTTGTAGACTTGCAATAAAATTGATGGAGGTTGGGCAATAGAGTAGGTAACTTTCTAGACAATGGAAAATATTCACATTGTGGCAACTATTTGCAATAACTATTCATTTTAGTGCAACTAACTTCGAGAAGTTGTATGGAGAGGGAGCTAACTCCCATCTTAAGAACACTTAGAAATAAACTCTCACATTGGTATATATATATCAGTTATATGCAGTTATATATATATATATATATATATATATATATATATATATATATCAGTTATATGCAAGTCATTAACTTCTTAGCTCCCAGACCAATACTAACACTGTAGGTTTCATGTGAGTTAATGATCTGCATTGGTGGAGTGAATTTCAACATCAGAGGAGAGCTATACTTTCTCACTGTGCCTTTTCAAAGTTTTCACCAATTATTTAGATAAACGACATGATAAGAAATTTGCAGAAAAATACAAGTTTAAAAGGAAAATATAACATACTAGATGTGGTACTCTGAGTCCTGAATGGTAATGCCAGGTTAAGAGAAATGTGCTGAATATAATCAGAATTCCATTAGGGGTAAGTATAAATTCTTACTTCTTGATTCAAAATGTCAATGTCTTAAGCACAGTAGAATGAAGGTTTGATTAGATAATGTATCTTTTCTTTTGCAGGGGAGGAGGTAAGTACCCTAGCAAATTCAGGATGGCTGCTAGCACAAGGTCTTAGATCTGTTTTTCTAAAGGACAGTGACTCAAAATGTGTTAACAATCTTACTTTAATCAATCAAACATTTGTCATTTACTTAGTTCAGGGGGAAAAGTCAACACTCAGAACTTTAGGCAATACAAACAGAATACAAACAGAAGTTACAAGAAGACAAAGAAACAGATCAGCAGACAGGCTTCCAGCTGTTTGACCAGTATGTTACTTACCAGAGAAGGAAGTACCAACAAAGCAAGAGGGAGGGAGATGAAGGGGCTGGCATTGAATGGCTGACCAGAGTCTCATCTGACCAAATCAAGTAACTTTCCAAAGTCAGCACCAAAGTAAAAATTCACATCAGGGTATATATAGCCTTCTCCTGGATCAGAGAATGTCACAACCCTCTTGACCAACTGCCTAATCACAAGCAATAAGGTGTGGGCATTCCTGAAAAACAAACTTCCTACCATAGGTTCCATGTGACCACATTCAGCCTGTTAGGGGGCAGAGTATATTTTCAAATCAGGGAAAGTTCTCAGAGTCACTTAAGCCTATCAAAAGGCCTAGGGCCAGGGAAGATCTTCAGATTCCCATAACAGCAGGTGAGGAAAACTGGGTTAAGTGGCTTACCCAAGGTCACACAACTAGTAAGTGTCAAGTATCTGACACTGTATTTGAGCTCAGGTCCTCCTGACTCAAGGACTGGTGCCACCTAAATGCCCCATAGATAATGCTTCTTTGAAAAAAAAAATCTAGAGATTTTAGTTTACCACAAGTTCAAAAGGAGTTCTCAGTTTGATGTGGTAAAGCATTACTAAAAGATAGTGAATTTCAATGAAAATTTTCCTTCCAGCAACAAAGTGGTGATAGTCTCACCATATTGGGTCTCTATCTGATCATATTTGAAGAAAGGCCTTCAGTTTTTAGTATATTCAGCTGAAGAAGGACATTAATTCACAGAAGGGTATTCACAGGATGGAAAATAGGATAGGTAATAGTCAAGTTCATATCATGTAAAGTTTACTAGAAGTAACTAGGTTTTGCTTTTTTTTTTTTTTTAGCTTAGAGAAGAGATAATTGTGTGTATTGGGGAAATGATAGATCCCTTTAATTATCTGGAGGGCTATTATATGTAAAAGGGACAAGACTTTTTCTCATTTAATATGTCCATCCCCATTGGCTACCATGCCATGGCTCTTATCCACAAAAAACAAACAAAAAAACTAAACTTATTGAGAAGACTGTCCACAATCCCTTCATAGATGCTTTATATTCACCTACATTAAGCCTTTCGAGATTCCTCCAATCATCGATCCTTTCTCCTAAATTTTACTTCATAATTATATTTAAATAATTTATATGGACTCATCTCTGTATCTGTCTTTTTTCCTAACAAATTTTTGAGTGTATTGGAAATATGTTAAATTTGGAGGAGTACCTCGTTTCAAAATCGGAATGGGTTTGAATTAGATGGCCACTAATGTTCCTTCTGGATCTAAAGGCATGATCCTTAAACCCAGTGCTTCTCAACCTTCCTAATGCCGCAACCCTTTAATACTCCTATGTGGGTGTATCTGCATGTGGGTGGCCCCGCCTGGAGATGGATAGAGAAGTGGTGTCTCAGTTCCTGAGACCATCAGAAATATGTGTTTTCCGATGGTCTTAGGTGTCATTCGACCACCAAAGGGGTCGCGACCCACAGATTGAGTACCACTGCTTTCATGTGTCAAATCTACTGGCATTATTCTGGGTGTGTCACAACCTTTTGGCCTCAGTTTATTTACTAATCTCTACATTGAGGTTATTGAACTGAACATTTTTTTTTCCTTTATCCAAAAATTTGCCTTATTATTCCATAAGCCTTTTATTCCCTTTACTACATTCAAACCTAGGCATCTTATATTCTGTTTCTTTAGGATATTAGACTATGTCAGGAAGTTTATATAATCAATTATGAAATCAGTTGATTTTGTGCCATTGTTTCATTTGTATCCAACTCTTCATGACTCCATTTGTGGTTTTCGTGTCAAAGACACTGGAGTGGTTGACCATTGTCTTCTCCAATTCATTTTACAGTTAAGGAACTGAAGCAAACAGGTTCCAGTGACTTGCCAAGTGTCATATAGCTAACTCTCTAAGGCTAGCTTTGAACTCAAGAAGATGAGTCTTTCTTACTCTAAATTCAGCACTTTATTCACTGTATCACCTAATTGTCCTGGAATCATTGGGAATAATGAATAAATTCCTTAACCCTCCTATGGTAAAATATGTCTGGGCTCTGGAAACTCAGTGTCTTACTCAAAGAAATGATGATACTGTTTATTCAAGATTCTCCATCTATCTGGTTCAAAGACTAAGTTATAGGTGGGGACAGGAGGTGTGAATAGAGAATAATTTTTCAGGTCAATAAGAAATCTGGGTGTTTCAGTAATCTGAAAGCTTAAAAAAAGGGAACTGTATAATTTGCCAGCCGAGAAATCTGACTGGAATTTCGGAATGAATTGAGTCATAGAGTTTCAAGGGAGAGAAACATGAAGTCAACTATACTTTGCCCTGACCAGAGCAAATTTATTGTTCAGATTTTGATTTCACATATTTGAAAGTTAATTGAAAGAGAAGAGTATTAGGAGGAAGAGTGAAAAAAGATGGCAAAGAGCTATAAATCATCCTGTAAGGTGACTAGTAAAGGAACTAAACATTTTTAATCAACCAGTAAATTGTTATTTGATCATAGTATCATTATATATCTATAGAAGGAAGAGGCCTCTGATATCATATGGATCAACTGTCTTTGAAATACCAAGTCAAGATTAAGAAGAACTATTTTTTAGGGAACTTATTTACATGTTGTGGGTAGGGTTAGAGCACGTGTTGTAAGCAGCTAAAGATATACATGAACTTTTAAAATGGGAAACCACATTAAGATTTGGTTTGGGGTGATTACAAATCACTACCTATAAAACATAATACATATCCTGAGGCTTGATGCAAGCTACAAATTCTAGGATACCTTAGTGTGAGGAGTGAGTGCCTACTTTTTTTTGGTGTATGGGTAGAGAAGTTCCATGCAAAGGTTCAGTGGTAGAAGAAAGAATATTGAGTCTGGAGAATAGTAAGTTGTGGCAGGATGTGATACTCAGTAGGGCTGGAAATGCATGCTGGAACTAGCCTAGGAAGGATTTTACATGTTAATATGAAGTATTTTCAGAGACAGGGTGACAGACTCTGGGCATAGGTCTTGCCTCAAAAATAAGTGCAGGTTCCACATCTGTCACCTATATTGTGCCCCTTTGCCATTCACTTAAACAGTCAGTCCTTTCAACCACTCTCCAAGACAATAAATTGAGGAGAAGGAAATGACCTACATAGGGAGAGGGCCTGTCCTTATCTAGGAGTTCTCTATACCAAGGAAAGCAAAGGCCCAGTCCCAATCCCTATCAGCCATTCCACATTAGTGCAAAGGAGTTTCTTGGGAGTCTATTATGTTAGTGGTTACAAAGGAAGGCCAGAGGTCACTAGGTGCAGAATCATGATGACTGAGGTGGGGGCTGGGGAGTAGAGACAGAATGAGGATCACAGCAATGAAAAGAAATGTCTACTTCATAGGAAAGCCTTCTGGCTTGAAAGCCACGCCATTACATTCTACTTTGCAAAGGATGCCACTTCAAACCCCTCGAAGAATTGTCTACAATGGAATAATAAATGTCAAGAAGATGATAAATTGTGAACAACTCTGACTCCAAAGCATTCTCAATCCCATTTCTCTGAAATGATTCCTTGCCAAACTCACCAGAATGTAACAGGTGGCTACTTTTAAGTACAGATGCTAAATGTCATACCTGCAGATGGTTCATCAGTGGAACATGCAAAAAACATCTTAATTATATATTATGAAGTCTTTTCACAAAAAAAAATTAAAAGATAGGCATTCATTATGCCTGTTTGAGTTATTTCTTGGAGTGCAGCTGCTGTTATGAGTGAAGCTGTGTCTTTAATCAAAACAAGCATCAGTGGATCAATTTAATGATAACAAAGTTCTAACTTCAGGTTAGAAAGTTTCTGGCAAGGCAAACTTCCCTCCTGTTCACTGCTTCATCTATCAAAGTAACGCGCTTTCCTCCCCTGGAATTCCCTCTCTCTCTACCTATTAACAGAGAGAGAGAAAATCAGCTCACTATCTCAAAATGGAGGAAGCAAAAATTCAGAGCCATCCATTATCTTTACATTACCCTGCATAACCAACTACATATGGCTCAGATCAAATGAGATTAGACTTGCAAAGCCTTTAGCACAATTCCGGTCACATAGTTTAGTATGTGTTATAGAAACACTTATTCCCTGCCCTTCTCTTAATTACATCGTATTCCTTTTTTTCACTGATCCTTCTTTCCAGTCGAACCAAGATTTCAGTTAAACTGATAGAGTTTTTCCCTTGTAGGATACTTCATTTACTTCCTCTGCCAAACTCACTCCTTGAATTGAATTTTGGAGTCTTAATGTTCTTTTTTTTTTCTTTTTAGGATCCTAAGATATAACTATAAGGTAGCAACAGGGTTCATTTGCAAACGTAAATACACTGTTTTATAGCTGCATGTCATTGTGACCTCCAAATTCCAATGTCAAAGATTCAGAAGGGACTACAGAGATTAAGTCCAACTGGTATTTCACCAAGAAAATCCTCCATCACATCTCAGTATTTGATCATACTGTTTTCTTTGAAAGCCTTCAACTAGTATCCCCAAGTATGATCAATCAATCTTTTTCTCAGTACTTGGTTTGGAATTAAACTATAAAACATATCCTCAAATCAATGCCATGCTTACAGGATATATACATACATACATACATGCATGCACAAATACATATATACATACATGTATACATACACATAAATATAGGCACATATAATATATGTATATATGTACGTATATGTTTGTGTATATATATATGTACACACAGATATATGTTATTTAGGAGGGAGTATTGCGTAGCAGATGCAAAGGTGCCGTCATTGTTAGAAATTGTGGTGTTTAAACCCTGCCAATGATGTGTATTGGCTATGTGACCCTGGGTAAATTACTTAACCTCTCTGTAACCCAGGAATCATTCTTAA
This sequence comes from Pseudochirops corinnae, assembly GCA_028646515.1. NCBI lineage: Eukaryota > Metazoa > Chordata > Mammalia > Diprotodontia > Pseudocheiridae > Pseudochirops > Pseudochirops corinnae. The sequence continues at coordinate 23,063,395 of CM053585.1, read as the reverse complement.
GGCAACAAATGAGTCCAGCTGCCAATCTATATCTCTAGAGGAATCTACATCCATATATCAATGAAATCAATGATTCTGTAATAATACAGAAAAATAATGACAAAAGAAATGATGAAATATAAAGTGTAATATATACTTTTAAAGAAAAATATGAAGAATTCAGAGAAACATTTGTGAAGAATGAACACAGAACAAAGAAAATAGTGTACACAATTCTACAATAATGTCAAAGAGCAATAAAAGGAATTTGAATGCTATAAATGATATACTCTATGATCTAGTACTAGATATTATATAAATCATATACTCTATGACCTAGTAAATTTATATTTCCACTTATTCCTCCCACATCACCCTAAAGTTCCCATGTCTTTGCCTTTGCACAAGTGGTATACATACGTGTAACAAGCTCACTTCTCATCATTCCCTTAGAGTCCCAAGTAGGTTTCAATGTCAACTCAAGTATCACTTTCTTCTACACAAGGTCTTTCCCAATGTTTCCAATTATTAGTGTGTATCTCCCTTCCAAAAGAAAGTACTTTTAGTTATGTGCAATAATTTTGATATATTCTTATTCTGTGGCAACTACAGTCATGAATAAATGTGTCCTCTGCTAAACCTAATATCATGTGTTATTGAAGAGATTAAACCAGACTGACTTGACTTGACTAAAATTACTTAAAATTTTGTCAGTTGATTATTAAATTTCATTACATTTGTGTGATTTTTTCAATGATGTTTTCCCCAGTGCTTTTAATTCCTCCCTTAAAAAATGTATATTACTACAAAGAAAAATGCAAAAAAAAAAAAAATTCCTTTTAAGAAATACATTTCAATGACCATGAGAACAGTTTAAGGGGCTGCTTGATGATGTGGAGAAGTCAAATATTCCAAGTGTAGTTCAAGCCCAACCTGTCAGAAGCATGATTTTGACAACATTGAAACTGCAACAAAAGGTTGTGGTGGTTATTGTTGTTGTTTTCTGGAGGGGGGTACAAGAACTGAGAAAAAACACCTCAACTTCCTTTCAAATCATTATTTTTAAAAATTCTTTGAAGTCTGGCTTAGAACTTCATCATTCAATTGAAAATCTAATGACCTTTTCTAAATTTTCACCCTTCTCAACCTCTCTGAATGTTCTGACACTGGAGATAACTCTTTTAACCTTGATACTGCTTTATCTTGAGATTTTCATTACACTATTCTCTTCTCTCGTTTCCCTACCCACCCATCTACTCTTATCTCCCTCCCTAGATCTTTTTCTACTTCCTACCTGCTAACAATGAATGTCCCCTTTGCATCTCTCTCTGAACTCTCTTCTGTTCTTCCTCTATACTATTTCACTCAAGAATGGATCACTGTATATGGTTCCAGCTATTATCAATGCAAAATTTATTATGCTTCAACTGAAGTATAAAATAAAAGGCATGTGCATCAGTTATGAGCTCAGACAAAACAAACCAAAAACTGACCTAATTAGAAGAGGTAATCAGGGAAACTACATTTTGCTAAAAGGAACAATAGACAATGAGTAATATAAAAAAAAAAAAATTACACTAAGATTTTTTGATATAGGCCTCGTTTCTCAAACCTTTATGAAACTGAGTCAAATTTATAAAACATAAGCCATTCTCCAATTGACAATGGTCAGGGGATATGAACAGGTAGTTTTTGGAAGAAGAAATGAAAGCTCTCTATAGCCATATGAAAAAATTCTCTAAATCACTATTGATTAAAGAAATACAAATTAAAACAACTCTGATGTACCACTTCACACCTCTCTAAAATGACAAATGCTGCAGGTAATGTGAAAAAAAAAATTGGTACACTGTTGTTGAGTTGAGAACTGGTCCAATCATTCCAGAGAACAACTTGGACCTCTGCCCAAAGGGCTGTCAAAATCTGCATACTCTTTGACTCAGAAATGCCACTAGTAGTTCTGTTTCCTAATGTGATCAAAGGTAAAGGAAAAGGACCTATATTACATAAATATTTATAACAGCTTGTTTTGTGGTGGTAAAGAATTGGAAGTTGAGGGGATAATCATCAGTTGGGGAGTGGCTGAACAAGATTTGGTATATGATTGTGCTGGAACACATGCTATAAGAAATGATGAGGGGGATTGTCTCAGAAAAAAAACAAAAACAGCAACAACAACCAAAACAACTGAGAAGACCTATATAAACTGATGCAAGATAAAGGGAGCAGAAGCAGAAAATCACACATAGTAATAAAAATATTGTAAGGATAAGCAAACGTAAGAGGCTTAGCTACTGTAATCACAGCAACAATGCAACACAATTAAGGACTCATGATGAAAATTGCCATCCACTTCTAGAGCAAAAACTGATGAATTCTGATTGAATTGAATTATACTTTTTCCTTAATTTTTAATTTTTCTTGTTTTTTTTGTAAAAATGTCTAATATAGTAACATGTTTTGCATGATTTCATATCTATAATGTGAATTGTATTCCTTGCCTTCCCAGTAGGTGAGGGAGGGGAAGGGTGTATGTAAGAATTTGGAATTTAAAATTTAAAAAAAGTTAAAATTAATTAATTAAAAATAAAATGTAAAAAAGGAAGTAAATATGAGAGTCAGAACTTGAAAACAGTTATAACTACAATAGAAATTAGCACAGAGGATTGCATATTGCCACAAAATATGAATAGGAAAACACATTTTTTGCTCCTGTATATACTTATAGATGCTATGTGGCTTCCAGCATGTTACCTCTCCTTTCTGGATCACAATCCCTCGGCTTTAAAAGGGTGGGAAAATGTTGGGTTTCATCATTTCCTGGGTCACTTCTTAGTTCATACTGTTTTATAAAATGCTTGTGCTAGGCATTATGCTACCTACTGTGATACAAAAAATTACTGTCCCTGCTTCACAAATGAAACCTTACCTTCTCAGGGCAGAAGACAAAGGGAATGATGAGAGGAATATCCCCATGTGTTTAGATGTTCATAAAATATATGAAGACAAAACAACTTAAGGGAAAACATTAACATTGGGAAGATTCTTGAAGGCAAAGGTGATTTTTCCCCCTGTCTTTTATTTCTCTATGCTTAGTTCTCATAATAAGCACTAAATACAGACACACATTATGTGGCATTGAAATGAATTGAATAGCTTTGGAAATCTGCAGGAGCAGTCCAAAGGCAGACATTCCACTGCAAGGAAATGTGGCTGATTTCACACACCCAGGTAATGGAAATGAGGCATTATTACAAACAGGCACAGGCCAGAGGATATGTTGGTTGTAAGACTTGAGACGATTCTGGTCAAGAGTTTCTGCATGTATGCTGACTGCCTCTGGTGATTTATTCAAGAAACTGGATGGAGAAAACTGGTGCTAGCAGGGAATATAAAGGACAGATCCAATATCGCCTTCCCCAAGCTAAATGCACAGTCAAGAGTCTAGAATCCCAGAGAGCAGATAGCTGAAAGAGGCATACCTTGATCTTACAGAAAATATCCAAGGACTGGGTATCATGGCAAGGGCTTGGAACTAAACACTGATAATATGTCTCATCTTCCCAAACCCATGTGCCATGTAGGGGGCCTGTCTTCCTGCTATATGTTATATGATGCCACTTCAGCCCACATACCAGATTGGCTTCATCCAGAGAAAACTGGAAAAAGCAACCTTTCTCCAGGGTCATCAGAAAGGGAGGAGGTGGAAGGCTGTGCCTAAGCCTAAAGCCCAGGTCTCCAGGGACCCGGAAGATTGTCTTTCTCTCTCTCCCTCTCTCTGTTTTTTTTTTTTTTTTTCCAAAGCAGATGCTGGTTTCCTTTACAAAACCTCACTCCCACAGCTTTGTAGACAAACATACCACTGAGTGGGAGCCCAAAGGTGTGTGCATAATCTTCCGGCTCACAGCACTGGCCATGGAGAGAGTTTCAGGTGCTGGCCTAGTTTAGACCGTATTTGGGCCATGTAGCTCTCTTCACACACACACCCCTTAACACTACCCACAGTTTCACACTCTTAACACTTCCAATTCTTCCAGCTGATTCATTTAGTTTCTCAAAAGGCTAGAGACACTGACATCACTGCTAAAGCAACACCCCTTGGTCATTCAGCTGTTATAGGAAAGAGAGAAGGAAGAAGAGAAGTGGGAGTGGTAGTGATAGGGAAGAAAGAAGAGAAGTACTTAGTTCTACTGGGAACAACTAAAGATAAAAACAAAACAAAACAAAACAAAAAAACCCTTCCTTTTTTTTTTCCACTTTTTTTTGGAGGGCAATCAGGGTTAAGTGACTTGCCCAAGGTCACACAGCTCATTTTTGTGTTACGTTTCTGAGGCTGAATTTGAACTCAGGTCCTCCTGAGTCCAGGGCCAGAGCTCTGATCACTGAGCCACCTTAGCTATCCCCTTCCTTTTCTTTAAGGTTACAATTGTTTCAAATTATCATTTTGTGTGTCATCTCCACCCTGTACATAATGTATACCCAAGTGTATCTGACCTTATTCTTTATAATCAGTTTGTTTCCATCACAAAAGCATGGTGACTGAATCTGCTATGAATTGTTACATAATCTAAACTGGGCCCTCTCTGAAGCAAAGTGATCTTTATTTTGTTTTGTTTTGTTTTAAAATTGCCTGATCAATTCATTATTTCCCTAAATACAGAGGTTTTTGCAAAACTGTTCATTCCTCTCCAAACAGCCCAGGTTCTATATTCTTAAGCCTTCCCTTCCCCTACATATACATACTGTTATCCAGTAACACTGGCTTCCTCACAATACTCACATTAGATAATTCACCTCTCCACTGCCAGCTTGCAATATTCTCTCTTTTGAGCTCCACTTCCTGTCTTCTTTCAAGTCTTATCTAAAATCCCATCTTGTGAAAGGAGGCTTTCCCTATCCCCTTCAAATGCTAACCATCTTCACTACATTAGTTTCCTCAAGTTTATCCCATAGATAATGGTTATCTATAGTTCTCTTATTGCCTAACCATTTCAGGTCCAAAGAGCAGAGTTGGAGTTTTTGCTTTTATTTGTACATTTTGAGGTTGACCAACTGACACAGATTATTCCCTTGAAATAACTGGATAGCTGTCTATCCTCAGGGGAATGATAGATTTAATTTCAGGTGGATCACTCATGTGGCACACCACTTGGATTTCCATCTGTATCCTATGTTAAGCACATTCATATTTACATAGCAAACACAATAAATGCTATGTCATTGATTCATGTATTAATTCATTCACTCATTCTGTTTGGGATAGTAATTTAAAAAAATAAGTGACTACTATAGGACAGAAATCGTACTAAGTATTCAAGATGCAAAGAAAAGTCAAAGTAATTGTGTGACCACATTAATAATCTGATTCTCATTTTCTTCATTTGGGAAATGGGAAAAAATTACTGAGGTAACAGGGAATGGTGAGTGGCAAATATTATTTGTTTTATGTATCATCACTGTCATCATCATCATCATCATCCTCCTCCTCATCATCATCACTACCACCATCACCACTATCAACCAATTGGCTAAGTAGTAGAGCCAAGCCAATGAAATTACAAGACCTGAAAATTTTGAGAGCTTCCTTATTTCTATCAGAGATATCTTCATCTCTCTATTCAACCAGGTATGTCATCTCATAGATATCAATGAGTCCTCTATTATATCCAATCAGTGACTAAAGTTTTTAAATTCTCCCTTCATAATATATCTTGTAGATAGATGGTAGAGTTGATAGAACACTAGGCCTGGAGTAACGAAGATATAAGTTTAAATCTATTCTTAGACACATACTAGCTCTGTTATCCTGGGCAATTCTAGGTTTTGTTAAAAGCAAAATGAGGTAGGGGGGAAGGGGCGGCTAGGTGGCACAGTGAATAGAGCATGGGCCCTGAAGTCAGGAGGACCTGAGTTCAAATCCAGCATCAGAAACTTAACACTTAGGAGCCCTGTGACCTGGGGAAATCATTTAATCCCAGTTGCCCTGACCTCCACCCTCCAAAATAAAGCAAAATGGGGAAAATAGTGGTACTTACCTTACAAAGCTGTTGTGACTGTCAAATGAGATAGTTTGTAAAGTGCTTAGCACAGTTCCTGGTACATAGTAGGTGGTTAATAAATGGTCTTTTTTTTCAATCCTTTTCTTTGTTTTTCCATTCTCCAAATTTACAGGGTAATTACTCTAGTCTGAGTCCTCATAGTCTCTTGCTTGAACTATTGCAATGTCTCCTAATTGAACCTGATGCCTCAAATCTCTCCTTTTCTCCAATTCACATCCCCCCCCCCCATGATGCTACCAAATTTATGTTCTGAAAGCATTGATCTAACCCTGTCACTCATCTGCTTAATAAGGGCAAGTCATGCCCTCTAGCCTCAAAGCAACGATAAAATAGAAATCCCACTCTATGCCGGACAACAAACTTTCACAATTATACTTCAAATGTCCTTCCCACTACCACCACCCATTCAAGTTTTCTCTGGCCAACCCCACTACCCTTTTTGGATATTCTTTAAACAGAATGCCACCTCTGGTCTTCATGACTTTATACAGATAACGAGCTTCATGGCTGAAATGCATTCTCTCATTGCCACTGCCTCGTAGACTCTCTAAACTCACCTCAAGCATCAAACCATGGAATCTTCCCTGATGCTACAGGTGTTATAGAACTCCCAAAACTTCCCTGTATTTATGTGGTATATATTTAGTGTGTATTTATTTACATGTGCATATGTTTTGTTTGTCCTGATAGAATTTAAGCTCCTTGTGGACATAGAATGTTTGATTTTTGTCTCTGAATTCCTAAAGTACAATACAGTACCTGATTCATGGTAGGTTCATAATACATGTGTTGGTTGATTGAGATAGTGTGTTCAGGTTGATAAAAAACTTTATTTATATTATGACATTGGGGAATCATAACACTCCAGTAAAATGAACAGTATAGGCATCATCACCCCATTTTATAGATTCAATATTGAGGATCATTGAGGTTACATGATTTGCCTATGGTAAAAGAACTAAAAAATACCATAGGTAGGATTCCAAATAGTTCTTCCTGTCTCCATATCCAACAGCGGATGTAGAAAATCTCTTAATGATGGTCAGAGACTGTATTTCAACACATTTTTTGGTGGAGACCAGACTATATGAGGACATAGTCAGATATGTCAAGACTCTTTAGATGTAGAAACTTGTCAGGGACTGGGGAAAATACCATGGGCAACGTTCAGAGAAGGTAGTCTTGCAATTGAGAATTTCAAAATAATGTATTTCTTTACATGGGCTGCTGTATGTTGAAGCAGACCATTCTGAGTTTCAGAGACCTTTCCTCCTGGGTTCTGCATCTTGAAATCTTTATATAGATTTAATACTAAGTTCTAGGATTGGATACTAGATGAAACCTTTCCTTATTTTCTTTTTCCCACTTGCAATACTCCATGCCTCCTCCCCTACACTATGAAATTGCTTCTTATGTATTTTTTATTGTGTTTTTTTAAATGTCTCAAAATATGATGATGTTTCATTTCACATTATTTATTCATTATAACCATTACTTATATTCAATGTAATAAATGGAAATTGAAAATTTGAAATTACACTAATGATGCTTTTCCCAAAAAAGTTAGGTATGAATCATCATTTACCCGATTTTTTTTTTTTTTGGGGGGGTACACAGTCATTGAATATCATACTAAATTTGGTTGGATGCTTTTCTTTTGAAGACTTTTTTCACATATAAATTTAAAAAAGCATGCTAGGTAACATAGACAACACAGAAGCAAAAGATGTCAATATGAACTTAAAATTAAAGGATAGTGGTGGAAAGAAACAAATGTAAGGAGTTCTGGTGAAAAGTGAGAGAACTGCTAAGTGATAAATGTAGTGGAATGATGTTAGTCATCTGTATTGTCACATTCCTGCTTAACCACCATGTGGGTGGTTTCTACCTCTGACTCTTGTGATTCTTCTCCTAACCTATATTCCATCTGAACTACAAAATCCAAAAACATGGTTTAACTAGGACTATTATAGTTTTAATATATGTCCAATGAGGTATACCTATTACAAAGCAGAAGATATTGAATTTAGTCAATAAAGAGTAGAAATAATTTTAGTAGAAATTAGTAAGACATATTTTTCTTACTGAGAATTCCTCTTTAGTGTACTCTGTTTTCAGCCTCTAGGATAGCTCAGAATCAAACTACAGGTTCTCACATAGACACCTAAGATAACTCATGAATATCACACAAACTCCTGTCTCATATTTTCTTCTTTTTTAAACTTAATAGTATTTTATTATTTCAATTACATGTAAAAATCATCTTTCGAAGATTTTGAGCTCCAAATTTTTCTCCCTCCTTCACTTCATTCATCCCAACAAACACAGAAAGCAATGTGATACAGTTTATACATATATGATCATGTTAAACATTTTTACACATTAGTGATGTGGTGAAAGAAGACTCAGAACAAAAGGGAAAAACCATGAGAAACAAAACAAAACACACAAATAAAAGGTGAAAATGGTACACTTAGAATTGCATTCAGACTCCATATTATTTTCCTCGTGATCAAAATTTTCCATCACAGGTCCCTTGGAATTATCTTGGTTCATTGCATGGCTGAGAAGAGTTGTCTATCAGAAGTGATCGCAGAACAATGTTGCAGTTACTGTGTACAATATTTTTCTGGTTCTGCTCACCTTACTCAACATTAGTTTGTGAAAGTCTTTTCTTCTCTGCTGGAGATGTAAGTCTCATAGATGCCTACTCTGACACTGGTCTGCTGAGCCAAGATAGAGGGGCATTTGTTGCTGTACTATGCCATGTCTAAGAGTTTCCCACTGGCTTGACCAGACACCATCTGCACTGGACTGTTCTCCCAATTAACTAAATGAGATAGACCTTTCCTGAAGTTCTTCTAAGTTATCACAAGCTGGAAAATTCTTTCTTTCACTCACTCCATCCTTTTATAGGTTCTGTCCCTCCAGTGTCCATTTAGAGGCTTTATTTCATGTTGTTTGTGAGGGAAATTGGGCAGAGCTCAGGGGACTTCTGGGCATCTCCCTGCTATCTTGGCCCTGCACCCCCCCACACACAATTTTATTTTTTATCTGTGACCCTATTGTCTTCCTCCCCACTCTCACATTAGAATGTAGGCTCCTTAAGGTTAAAGACAAATACTTGTTGCCTGTTGTATATCCAGGAACTAGCACTGTGATTAGTACAATATAGTTCCTCAACATGTGCTTAGTCAATCAAACTACATTTAAAGGTCTAAGAGAAGAAATGTAGAAATGAATAGAGAACTAGTCTTGAATTCAGTAAGAATAGGTATAAAATGATTGAAGAGCAAAGTGACAAATGTTGAAGGAGATGTAGGAAAAGTGGGGCACTAATTCATTGTTGCTGGAATTGAAAACTTATCCCATCATTTTAGAAAGCAATCTGGAACCATACCCAAAGAGTTACTAAACTTTTTTGATCTAGCAATACCACTACTAGACCTGTTTCCAGAGGTGATTAGAGATAAAGGAAAATGAATTATAAATTCCAAAATATATCTAACAGTTCTTTTGGTGGTGGCAAAGTATTGGAAATTTCAGGGATGCCCATCAATTGGGGAATGACTAAAGAAGTTAAAGTATATGATTATATGGAATCCTGCTGCACTATATGAAATGAAGAACTGAATGACCTTAGGAAAAAAAAAACAGAAAGACACACAGAATAATGAACAACTAAATGAGCAGAATCAAGAGAACACTGTATACAGTAACAACAATAAAAATGACTTTGAGTGAATAAGTCATTTTGATCACTATAAATACCAAATTTTAATATAAAGAACATATAAATACAATACCTATTTCCAGAGAAAGAACTGATAAATAGAAGTATGTATAGAATAATTTTACAAAAATACACATATGTGTGAGTCTACACACTCACACACACACACACACACACACACACATACCTTTGTGTATAATGGTAGCCATCATTGGAGTGGGGGGAGGAAAGAAAAAAAGGAGGGAAGGAGGAAATGTACATGATATCTTTTTTTGTGGATTTAAAGGTAATAGCAAGTTGTACATAGAAAATTTGTGGTTTCATTACAATCATCATTTTTGTTTCACTATGTTATGGGAATGCTTGGGGTTTTTTCCCATAAATTTAGAAAAATAAAAAAAAATAAAACAGAAAAATTTACAGGAAAAATAAGAGAACTTGTCTGAAGCTTCTCCCCCCCCCCCCATTAACCCCATGGGTGCTTCACTTACCCTCTATGATACCGACATTTTGCAAGTCTATAAAATCAACTTAGTAACACTTTTAGTATTTATCTCACAGAGTTCCAGTGAGGTTCACATGAAATAAAGTAAGTACAGTGTCATTCAAATCTCTACAAGAAATGGGAATGTCAGGAATTAAGGATAATTAGAAGATTCTTCATCCTCCAAAGGCAGAAGTTATATTCTTTTCTAGCCAGAACACCTCTCTATGCATGCAGGAACAGAAAGGGAAAGAATCAGTTATGGCATAGAAACAGAGAAATAATTAATTTTGAATAGGTTTACTCCCCAAAATATGCTCTTCCTCAATCGCAAATTAATTTGTTAAAACATTTTGTCCACTTACATTCTGGGTTCTTATTCTGTTCATTTCCTGGGTCAGACAAACTAGGCTTCTTACTATTCTAAGTGTAGACTTCCAGTTTCATCTTTGTGCCCTTACAATGGCAATCCTGTATGCCTGAAATACACTCCCTCTACAGTTCTACCTCTTACATTATGTCTCTCTTTCTCTGTTTTCAGATGCATCTTAGGGGAGGCAGAGCTAACAGAGTGAAGTAAAAGAGGGGAACTTTTTGACTTCACCCCAATTCCCATCAAAACATCTTTAAAATATTGCCTCACAATGAATTCTGTTGTGACAGGACAAACAAAAGCAGGGGTGAAATCATTTTTCAGGTCAACACAATTTATTAATCTTTTTTTTTTTTAGTTTTTAACATTCAGTCTTAAAGATTTTAAGTTGTACTTTTTCTCTCCCTTCTTCCCCTGCCCTTCCCCAAGATGGCATGCCATCTAATATAAGCTATACATACACAATCATATTAAAAATATTTCCACATTAGCCATGTTGTAAAGAGAATTAAAACCAAAGGGGAAAATGCAAGCAAGAAAAGAGAGACAGAGACAGAGACAGAAAGAAAGACAAAGACAGAGAGACAGAGACACAGAGAGAGCACACACAGAGATACAGAGAGAGAGACAGAGACAGAGAGAGAGAGAGACAGAGAGAGAGAGAGAGACAGAGAGAGAGAGACAGAGAGAGAGAGAGAGAGAGAGAGAGAGAGAGAGAGAGAGAGAGAGAGAGAGATGTGGATATGGATAACATTTTGTCATAGATAATTACATTACATTGCCGAGAAGAGCCAAGTGTATGAAAGTTAGATATCACACAATGTGGCTGTTACTGTGTACAATGTTCTGATTCTGCTCACATCATTCAACATCAGCTCATTTAAGTCTTTCGAGGTTTTTATGAAGTCTGTCTTCTCATCATTTCTTATGGAACAATAGTGTTCCATCACATTCTTGGACCATGATTGCTTCCGTGATTACTCACTTGAGGGGCATCCTCTCAAGTTCCAATTCTTGGCCACCATGAAAAGAGCTTCTATAAATGTTTCTGTACATTTAGGTCCTTTCCTCTTTTTTACGATCTCTTTGGGATATAGACCTAGAAATGGTTTTCCAGGGTCAAAAGGTCAGCACAGTATTATAGTTCTTTGGGCATAGTTTCAAACTGCTATCTAGATGGTTGGATAGGTCCAGAATTTCACTAACAATGCATGTGTTCCAATTATCCCACATCTCCTCAAACATTTTCTTGTTTTGTCATGTTAGCCAATCTCATAGTTATGATGTGGTACATCAGAGTTGTTTTAATTTGCATTTCTCTGATCAATAGTGATTTAGAACTTTTTTTTAAATATGACTAGAGATAGCTTCCATTGACCATTTATAAATTTGTGAGTGAATTGTATTCTTAGAAATTGTACACTGTTCTCTGTGTATATTAGAAATGAAACCATTGTCAGAGATATGATTTGTAAAACTTGTTTCCCAGCTTTCTGTTTCCCTTCACTCAATTCAAATTTGATTATTGAAAAATTCAAATATTGTAGAGTTACAGTCAAGATAACCAAGACTCACCAGCTTCTATATTTTAAGATCAGATGACTTGGAATATTTTATTCCAGAGGGCAAAAGTGCTATGATTAAGACCAATAATTACCTACTCTTCAAAACTGAATATAATCCTAAGTGGAGAAATTAAAACTTAATGAAATAGATGACATTCAAGCATTCCTGATTAAAAGACTCTGGTCTGAATAGACCAGAACAGAAATATTTGATTTTCTGAAAATAAAATTTGACTTTCAAATACATGAGTCAAGAAAAGTGTAAAAAAAAAAAAACATTAAAGAGAAATCTAAAGGGATTCAATAAGGTTAAACTGTTTACATCCCTACATGGGAAGATGATCCTTGTAACTCCTAAAAACTTCATCATTATTAGTGCTCTTAGGAGCATGCTGAGACAATATTGATGTGAGTTGAGTATGAGAACGACATCTAAAACAAATGAAATTTAGAGTGTGAAAGATTGATGGTTTTGATGGAATACTATTAAAATAAATAAATATAATCTAGGGGTGAGAAAGAGGGATGCACTGAGGAAAAGGGGAAAGGAGAATGGAGTAAATTATCTGCTATGAAAGAGGGATGATAGAGATTTGGGAAAGGAGGGAAAGTGTTAAGACTAGCAGAAGACACAAATCTTGCTCTCATTGGAATTGACTCCAAAGGAGAATAACATACTTAGCTTGCATATAGAAATGTTACTTGCTCTACAAGGATGTTGGAATGGATGATAATAATAGGAAATAAAGGGATTGATACAAGGGAGGGTGCATTAACGTGTGTGGTGTTCAGAAGCAAAACACTTTTCAGGAGGAACAGTGAGAAATGAGGGATACAGAAGGAAGGAGAGTAGAAATAATAGAGTGCTGGGAAATGGCCAATTAGTAATCATAACCATGAAATAAATTTATCACAAATTTCTCTAATAAAGGATTAATTTATAAAAAAATATCTAGAGAACTGTCACATTTACAAGAATACAAGTAATTTTCCAATTGATAAATGATCAGAGGATATGAACAGTCTTCTTTTTTTTTTCATTTTCTTTTTTTTTAAATTGATTTGTTTATTTACTTTTAGTTTACAAGATTCAGTTCCACAATCCCTTGCGTTTCAAATTTCCTTCCCTCCCTTTCCCCTATCCCGACCCATGGCAGCATGCAATCAGGTATAGGATCAGTAAACACTTTCACATTGGACATTAGTCTGGTTGTATAGAAGGGTTGTAATCAATGGAATGAACAATGGGAAAGAAGAAACAAAACCAAACATGGAAAAGAACAATAGCATGTAGAGTGCTTCAGTCTCCATTTAAACTGTTCTTTCTAGCTCTTTCTCTGAATGTAGACATCTTCGTTCATCCTGTGACTTGTAGAGTTATCTAATAACTGTGCATTGCTGAGAAGAGTCCAGTTTATCAAAGTTGGTAATGATACATATGATGTGTCTGTGATTGTGTACAAAATTTTCCTGGTTCTGCTCTTCTCACTTAGCATCAGTTTGTATAAGACTTTCCAGGTAAATATGAAGTCCATCTCCTCCTCATTTCTTATAGCACCATAATATTGCATTACATTCATATACCACAACTTGTTTAGCCATTCCCCAATTGATGGGCAACCTCTTAATTTCTAGTTTTTTGCCACCACAAAGAGAGCTGCAATAAATATTTTTTTACATATGGGACTTCCTCCCACTTCTATGATCTCTTTGGGATGTAACACCATAAGTGGTATTACTGGGTCAAAGGGTATGTAATTATTTATAGCCCTTTGGGCATAGTTCCAGATTGCTTTCCAGAATGGTTGAATCTCTTCATAACTCCACCAACAATGCATTAATGTTCCAATTTTCCCACATCTTCTCCAGCATTTGTCATTTTCCTGTGTTGTCATCTTAGCCAATTTGACTAGTGAAATGTGATACCTCAAAGTTGTTATGATTTGCATTTCTCAAATCAATAGTGATTTAGAGCATTTTTTCATATGCTTATAGATATCTTTAATTTCTACCTCTGAAATTTGCCTGTTCATATCCTTTGGTCATTTATCAATTGGGGAATGACTTTTATTCTTACAGCTTTGGATCAATTCCCTATACATTTTAGAAATGAGACCTTTTTCAGAGACACTGGTTGTAAAAATTCTTTCCCAATTTCCCACTTCCCTCTTAATCATGGTTACATTGGCTTTGTTTGTACGGACACTTTTCAATTTAATGTAATCAAGATTATCCATTTTGCATTTTATACTGCTCTCTAACTCTTCTTCGGTCATAAAGTATTCCCTACTCCATAAATCTGACAGGAAAAGTATTACTTGTATTATTATATTATATATAATATTATTATATTACATTATTATTAATATTATATTATCATATTTATACTAATTATATAATATTATATAATAACATTAATATATTATATTATATATTATTATATATAATACATAATTATATACATTATTACTTTCTGATTACTTATATTATCAGTTTTTATACCTAGATCATGCACCCATTTAGACTTGATTTTGATGTATGGCATCAGATGATGGTCTATGCCCAGTTTCTGCCATACTGTATTCTAATTTTCCCAGCAGTTTTTGTCAAATAGTGAGTTCTTAACAACAAAACTGGGGTCTTTGAGTTTATCAAACAGTATGTAACTGTAATTGTTGACTACTGAGTCTTTTGTACCGTTTGTTCTATTGATCCACTACTCTCTTCCTCAGCCAGTACCAAGTAGTTTTAATGACTGCTGCTTTACAACACAGATTAAAATCTGCTATGGCTAGGCCACCTTCCCTAGCATTACTTTTCATTAATTGCCTTGATATTCTGGACCTTTTCTTGTTCCAAATAAATTTTGTCGCTATTTTTTTTAGCTCTATACAGTAATTTTTTGGTAGATTGTTTGGTATGGCAGTAAATACATAATTTAATTTAGGTAACAGTGTCATTTTTATTATATTAGCATGATCCAGCCACAAGTAATTGATGGGTTTTTTTTTGTTTGTTTTTGTTTTTGTTTTTTTCCAATTAGATTTGATTTTATATGTGTGGAAAGTGTTTTGTAGTTGTGTTCATATACATACTGGGTTTGTTATAGCAGGTTATAGCAGGTACATTCCCATATATTTTATAATATCTACAGTAACTTTAAATGAGGTTTTTCTTACTATCTCTTGCTGTTGCTCTTTTTTAGAAATATATAGGAATGCTGAGAATTTATGTGGGTTTATTTTATATCCCGCAACTTTGCTAAATTTATTTATTGTCTCAAGAAGTTTTTTACTTGATTCTCTAGGATTCTCCAAGTATATCATCATATCATCTACAAAAAGCGATAGCTTTCTCTTCTTTGCCTAATTTGATTCCTTTGATTTCTTTTTCTTCTCTAATTGCTGCTGCTAACATTTCTAGTACCAAATTGAATAAGAGGGGTAATAGTGGACATCCTTGTTTCACACCTAATATTATTGAAAATGCTTCTAGTTTATCCCCATTATATATATTACTTACTGATGGCTTTAAATAGATGCTACCTATTATTCTAAGGAAAACTTCATTTATTCCTATACTTTCTAGTGGTTTTAATAGCAATGGATGTTGTATTTTGTCAAAAGCTTTTTCTGCATCTATTGAGATAATCCTATGGTTTCTGCTAGTTTTATTGTTGATATGATCAATGATACTGATGATTTTCCTAATATTGAACCATCCTTGCATTCTTGGAATAAATCCAACCTGATCAAATGTATATTTTTGTGATAAGTTGCTGTAGTGTTTTTGCTAATATTTTATTTATAATTTTTGCATCTATATTCATGAGGGAGATTGGTCTATAATTTTCTTTGTCCATTTTGTCTCTCCCTGATTTAGGTATCAGTACTATATTTGCATGATAAAAAGTATTTGGTAGGACGCCTCCTTCACCAATTTTCCCAAATAGTTTGTATAGTATTGGGATAAATTGATCTTTAAATGTTTGATTGAATTCATTAGTAAATCCATCTGACCCTGTAGATTTTTTTCCTAAGGAGTTCACTGATAGCTTGTTCAAATTTTTTTTCTGAGATGGGGTTATTTAAGTGATTTACTTCCTCTTCAGTTAATCTAGGCAGCTTATATTTTTGTAAATATTCATCCATTTCAATAAGATTGTCAAATTAATGTGCATATATTTGGACAAAATAATTTCTAATTATTGTTTTGATTTCTTGTTCATTGGAGGTACATTCACCCTTTTCATTTTTCTCACTCAAAATATGGTTTTCTTCTTCCTTTTTTTTTATCATATTGATTAAAGGTGTATCAATTTTATTGGTTTTTTTCATAAAAGCACCTCTTAGTTTTATTTATAAGTTCAATATTGTTTTAATTTCAATTTTATTAATCTCTCCTTTGATTTTCATTATTTCAAATTTAGTATTTAATTGGGGATTTTCAATTTTTTTTGTTTCCTAGCTTTTTCAATTGCATGCCCAATGCATTGACCTCCATTTTCTTTTATTCATTCGTATATGCATTCAGGGATATAAAACTTCCCCTAAAAACTGTATCTGCTTCATCCCACAAGTTTTGGCGTCATGTCTTGTTATTGTGATTCTCCTGAATGAAGTTGCTGATTGTTTCTATAATTTCTTGTTTGACCCACTCATTCTTTCGGATTAAATTATTTAGTTTCCAGTTAGTTTTTTTCTATCTTTCCATGGCACTTTTTTGCACATGATTTTTATTGCATAATGATCTGAGAATGATGTATTTAATATTTCTGCCTTTCTGCACTGAATTATGAGATTTTTAATGCCCTATTACATGGTGGCTTTTTGTGTATGTGCTATGTACTGCTGAGAAGAAGGTATATTCCTATTTATCCCCATTCAGTTTTCTCGAGAGATCTATCATGTCTACCCTCTCTAAAATTCCATTTTCCTCCTTAACTTCTTTATGTTTATTTTGAGGTTATATTTATCAAGTTCAGAGAGGAGTAGATTGAGGTCCCCCACTAGTACAGTTTTGCTCTCTTTCTTCCTTTAATTCCCTTGACTTTTCCTCTAGGAATTTGGGTGCTATAGCACTTGAACAGTCTTCTGATGAAGAATTATTGCTATCTATAGTCATAAAAAAATGGCCTAAATCACTATTGATTAGAGAAATGCCTATAAGATGCCATACAATGCCTATCAGATTGGCTAAGATGTTAGAAAAATGAAAATGACAAATGTTTAAATAGATGTAGGAAAATAGATATGGGAAATATTTGACAATAATGTGCTGTTGGCAGAGTTATGAAATAATGCAATCATTCGGGAAAGTAATTTGGAAATTGGCCCATGGAGCTATAAAACCTTGCATATATTTTTGTTTATTTGTTTTTGACCAAGTGCTACCACTATTAAGGTCTGCATCTTAAAGAGAGTAGGAAAAAAAAAAAGGAAGCTTTATGTCCAAGAACAACAACAACAACAACAAAAACATTTATTTCACTTCTGCTTATGGTGGCAAATAATTGAAATTAAGGGTATACACTTCAATTGGGTCATCGCTAAAAACGTAGAGGTTTATGGTTGTGATGTAATACTATTGTACTATAAGAAATGACAAGCAGGATGCTTTTAGAAAAACAAAACTGGGGGGTGGAGCCAAGATGGTGGTGTAGCTGCAGCAACATATCCCAGCTCTCACATAGCCACCCCAAAATACCCATAAAGTAGTACTCTAAACCAATCCTAGAACTCCAAAACCCACGCAAAGATACTTCCCACTAAAGTCAGCTCGGCTACAAGAAACCATATCAGCACTGCAAACAGAAGCCAAGCTGGCCTGAAGCCATGGCTGTGCCCCGGGGGTGGAGGAGGAGCCTCTCAGGTGAGCAGATTAGCACCAGCTGCAAGTGCGGATTGCAAAAGGGGGAGATAAGCAGTCTGGCCGAAAGGCCTGCAGAGCGGAAAAGCGAAAGGCAGAGGTTTTGCACACGCCTCCGCATTATAGGTTCCCGCCCGCAGCCTGCAGATGGCAGGGGGACTGAGCGATTTTTCTCAGGCCAAGAGCTCTCGTGTTGAGCAGCATGGATCTGGATCACGGTCTTGGGCCTCGGTTCTGGAGTCTTCACTATCCAGTCAGCCAGAAGTAAATAGGAAGAGTTCCCAGACTATTCCTGAGAGCTACAGCAGTGGGGAGGACCCCAGCGATTTGGGACAGAGCTTTTCCTTCTGGAAGCAAAGCCCCACAGAGATTTTTAAAAAAAATCATGGACTGAACAACCATGAGTAAGAATAACCATAAGAAGCAAACTAAGAACAGCTCCCAAACCCTAGATTCCTTCTTTGGGGAAAAGAAATATCATGGGAGAGAGAGGTAGGAGGAGAGCAGAGCCAGAACACCCCCACCAGAGGCCTCCAATAAACATGAAGAATGCCTTAAAGCTAGAGATGAGCTGAAGAAGGATTTTCGAAAACCAAATAAGGGAAGTTGAAGAAAAATTGGGAAGAGAAATAAGAATGTTGCAGGAAAATCATGAAAAGAGAGTCAGCAGTAAGACTGAAGAAATCAACACCCTAAAAAATAGACTAACTCAAATGACAAAAGAGGCCCAAAGAGCCAATGAGGAGAAGAATGCCTTAAAAAGTCACATTTTCCAGATGGAGAAAGAATCTC
>CM053585.1:23001769-23044042 GCA_028646515.1 Pseudochirops corinnae | reverse complement strand
AGTAGGAGTCCTTAGCAGAGATTCTGGCCCGCTCAAAGCAAAAAGAGTTCGCAGCCGCAGCCACTGCCTCTGACGCCGCTTCCATCCGCACCGCACAGAGACTAGCTTGTTTCCGGCGTTCTCTTGCTCCACCCCTTCCTGCTATGTCAGCAAGCTCAAGGGACATGGAAGATCTTCAAATCCTAGTATCGTTACATGCTCTAACAGAAAGTCAGAGGGGTGATGGGGGAGGATATAGGAGAGAGCAGATTGGGGGAAGGGGTATACAGTGGGATCGAAGTTTTGGGGTAGGGGAAAGATGGGGAGAAAAATTATAACTCAAAATCTCATGGAAATGAATGATGTAAATTAAAAATAAACAAAAGTTAATTTAAAAAAAAGAATGCTGAAAAAAATAAAAATGCAAAAGTAAAAATGAAAAGAAAAAAAAAAGAAAAAGAAAAAGAAAAAGCCTTTTTGTAAAAGAGTAAAATCACACCCATTTTTGTAAGATGGACTGGGGCCGGTTACTTTCTTAATTCATTGTGAGGTAGTTTCTTCTGTCAATGCAAATCAATACTTACTTGGCAAGTTATAGTCTTGGAGCACTGGTTGAGGCATTGAGATGTTATGGCACTTGCTTAGAGGCACATAGTATAAAGCATGTTGACTTGAAACTTTGTCTTCATGACTCCCACGGTTCCCATAACTCCCACTTTTATCTACTACTTGGTTGGTTTTACTAAGTTTCTGAAAACTGAATCCTAAAATTAGAGTGATAATTTGAATTTTATACACTATTCTGAGTTATGATAATACCCATTTTAGAGATGAAAATAATAAATCTGTTATAAGGGCAACTTAGTCATATTCATATAGCTAGTCAGTGTCAGAGTTAGCACTCAAAAGTAGTTGTTCTCTTAGACTAGCATTCTTTGCACTTCACCATACTCAAAAGGTCTTTTAAGACATATTTTCCTCTATGTTAGTTTGCCCTTAGCAAATTAGGGAGATTCAATTTAATTGCAGTGGTTTCAGCTGCATTCTCTGGCCTGGTCTAATATAGGACAATAAAACTTATTTCTAAGAGTTTCTGCACAGATACTGAAAATTGAGTCCTGAAATTAGACAGTGAATTAGAATGATTTACACTGTTTGCAATATTATCCTCATGATGATGGGCCTGGCTATTTTTACTTTCCCTATATCTGTGCTAATTTATTTTTGCATTTATGGGAGTTTTATAGCACGTTTCCAATGAAGTGCTCCATGGATCTCAGAAGGAGAACATGCAATTTTGAAATGCACAGATAATCCCCAAACCCCATTTCAGCCATTAGTTTCAAACTTCTTCCCTGCCCAGTCTTCTACCAGGGTGGGTAATGAGGAAAGAAGGAAGCATTCTTTGCTTTCTTGAGAGACACATTGGCATAACTGTATTCCCTCTGGAGAGACCACTCTTATCTCAGATACTTGCCAGCGGCTTATCCTTAGGCAATTCACTTAACCTCTTACGTAAATGAGATGAGATCTGGATTTGTAATTAGAAGACTTAAGTTCAAATTTTACTACCTGTGGGGTCTTGGTTTAGTCATTAATATTTCTGGGCCCTTGAGACCATCATCTTCAAAGGGATATGGTTGCAATAGGTAGGTGTCCTTTTCAAGCATGCATCTGTGATCAGTTGAATCCCTCTTAGACACAATCTCCTCACTTGTAAATGAGGATAACTATCCTATAGCCTAATTCTTATTTCACAGGGTTGTTGTAATGATTAGGTGGGATAGTCTATATAGAATGGTTTTTATTACTTAAAAAAAACTATATAAATATTATTGTTGATAATGACAGCCATAGCAATAATAATAAATGTAATAATAATAATTGTTTTATTGTTGTTCAATTATTTCAGTTGTGTCTAACCCTTCATGATCCCTTTGGGGTTTTCTTTGCAAAGATACCACCATGCTTTGCCATTTCCTTCTTCAGCCCACTTTATGGATGAGGAAACTGAGGCAAACAGGATTAAGTACCTTGCCTAGGATCACACAGCTAGTAAGGTCTGAGGCTGGTTTGAACTCATGTCTTCCTGATTCCGTATTTGACATTCTATTCACTATGCAACCTACCCGCCCCAACAATGAGAATGATAGCAAGCCCAAAGATGCTTACAGTGAGTCTACAGATGACCTTATATGCCAAAAGTTTTATTTAATTATATATAAACAATACTCTTTTCCAGTTACACAAGTCTTCCAAACAATAAACATATAGCCAATGAATAATAATAGTATAAGGAATTGGCTCCCCATGTTTAAATTTCATTCAAATGATGATGATGATAAGTAACTTTCCAATGTTTGTTATTTGTCCTAAGAGGGCTTAAATATCCTAAAAGTATTAAGAGTTTGAATCAGAATTGAAATTGTCCATGAACTATTCTCCCTACACTTTCAGTGTGAGCATACTGTAAACATTAATATCATCCCTAACTAAAATTATTTGAAAATTGCCCCACAGAAGCTTCTCTCTAGCTTCTCACTTTCCAAATGCATTCTTCACAAGTACTATTGCACAGAAATGTTCCACATAATGAATCTATTTTTCTGTCTTAGGAGGTGGTCCAAGAAATAGTCCTTTGTTATCTCTATGCTGCTTTTCTACCATCTATCTTTAAAGAATGAGCCTACTGCAGGCTGAAGGATTCTTCAATATGACCTTAATATAATACTTGTCTGGGACACTGGTGTCTCTTAACACAGATATCAGTTCTCTATTCATAAAATGTGTCTTTGTCGTTAACTAGAACAGTATATTTATTGTCAAGGACCATCTTTGTACCTAAATACACTAACCCGCCATCTTTACACACAGATATTTCAATTTTCTCTGCTTTATATAATCTTAAAAATATAGAGTCATCAGATTGGAACAGGATCTCACAACATCTCTCTCTCTTTTTCTTTTCCTTTTTCTTTTCCACCCATATCGTCTGAATCCCATACTCTTTGTTTGCCATTTTCTACTTTTGAGTGGGTGGTTTACTGAAAATGAATCCATAAACCTTTCCTTCCAACCCATCCACATTTGAAAGCAAATCTTACTACTGGGGTGGGGGGATGGGCAGAGGGATGTTTGGTCTAATAAAGGAATTATTTTCATTTAAGTAATGTAGGTGATGAAAAGGAAAGTTAAAAAGAAAAACTTAACTCAGACGACCAGAAAAATGTAAGAGGAGAACTTGCAGCCTTCCTTATGCAGCACATACCTATCTCCCACCCACATTCTTCTTAATTATATATTCCAGATTTTCAGTACTTTTGTTACCAGAAGGTGTGGAGGCTCCAAATCATGAATCATGACCCCCCAAAAATGAATCTAATTTTAAAAATCAGCCAAAATACTCACTTAATTAAAAGTAAAGCTACTTTATGAAATAACATAGTAATAATCTAAAAAATATATAACATTCACAAATAAATCTTGAAATCATTTCACAATAAATATAAACATCCTTATTCAGAAGAGTTTAGCTTCATAGGAATCACAGGTGATACAGTATGGTATAGCTTCAGCCCTCCACCAACTAAGTACCACCACTACCTCAATCTGTCCCTCATGGCTGTATTATACCTACTTTGAAGAGCAACTTACTCTCTTAACCACTTTCCCTGTAGGAATATATTTTCAGCCAATCAGGAAATGGATGCAAAAAAATAAAAGAAAACTAAACAAGCAATGACACAAAAATGTCATCCTTCCAAAGATAGTTTACTAAAAATGTTATCGAACTTGGAAAAGGATGACATATCTCCCAAAGAGTCTGTCTCCTACCACCTTGGTGGGGAGAAGGCATTCCCCAGGAGGTGCATGTCAAAGCTATTGGATACTGGATGTACATATCTATCTATCTATCTATCTATCTATCTATCTATCTATCTATCATCTATCTATCTATCTATCTATCTATCTATCTATCTATCTATCTATCTACCTATAGATGTACATAAATGTGTGTGTAGAGGAGGAAATATCTATATATCATCTATCTATCTATCTATCTATCTATCTATCTATCTATCTATAGATGTGGATAAATGTGTGCATAGAGGGGGAAATTTGTAACAGGTGGTGCAAACTGGTAGAAAATTTCTAGGCAAGATATTCAGGGGAGAAAATATGCTGCTATTCTCCAGAAAAAAAAAAAAAACGCCCTTTCCTAGAGAGACCTTTTGTTTCCTCCTCAAATTTTGGCATTCTAGTATTATTGTCACTTTGTCATAACTGCAGCCCTACTTATATGTTCATGACTACCAGAATAAATCGATTAAATGTACCTACATTTATGCACCTACTATCCATCAGGTACTGTCCTAGATTGTGAGGATACTTCCCTATATTTTGATAATCCCTAAAGACTTCACTGAACCACCAATGAGGGCTATATAGCCACATGGAACTGAAAGTGAAAGTCATTAGAAAAGCATCTCAGGAAGCATTTAATAATGAGGTGGAGAAGTCTTACAGAAAGCATTCCTTAACTAAAGTCATAAATAAAGAAGACTTCTGGTGGGGGAAAGACATCAGATTGCTGTCAAACTGTGTCAGATGAAACAAATACAATAAGGCTGGCGGAAAGAAAGAAATATAAGTGTTGTTCTTTGAACAGAAAAGATACTTTCATAGTTCTCAAAGCATCAGAATAGTTGAGTTAGTAAAGGACAGGAGGGATAACTGATTATTGTTTCATAGAGTCAACAATAGGAAATTTGTAAACAATAGGTTTTCAGTAAATAGGCAGATTGCTATTGTATGCTGACAATGAGTGGTTGTATCAACTAGTCTCTTTGAAGAGAGTATAACAGCATGCTAGAAGAATAAACTGACATTTTGAACTATTCATGAGAAGAATAAATGCTATATTATTTTAATACTATTTCTCAATTACAGGTAAAAATTAATAATCTTTTTTGGAAATTTTGAGATCTAAATTCTCTCTCCCCACCTACTTCCCCCATGAGAAAGTTAGCAGTTATACATGTAAAGTCATTCAAAACATTGCCATATTAGCCATGTTGCAAAAGAACATAAAAACAAAATAAAATAATAAAAATAAGGAAAGTATGAAAAGAATTCTTCAATCTGTATTCAGAGTTCATCAGTTCTCTCTCTGAAGGTGGATAACATTTTTCCTCATGGTTCCTTTGGCATAGTCTTGAATTACTGTCTTGATCAGAGTAGCAAAGTTTTTCACAGCTGATCATGCATATGCTATAAGAGTATATAATTTTTTTTTCCTTTTAAATTTATTTACTTTTAGTTTACAGCATTCAGTTACACCAGTTTTTGAGGTACACATTCCCCCCTCCCCTGCCATAATGCAATTCAATATAAGTCCTACTTATGCATTCACATTAAACATTAGTCAAGTTTTAAAGAATTATTACCAATGAAATGAACAACTAGAGAGAAGAAATGAAATGAAACAAAACAGAAAAGTGAGAGAGAGCAAGTACTTTGCTTCAATCTGCGTTCAGACTCTGTAATTCTTTCTCTGAATGTGGATAGTCTTTTTCATCACTAGTCTTTTCAAGTTTTCTTATAGACTTGCATTGCTTAGAAGAACCCAGTATACCAAAGTTAGCCATCACAGGTACAATGTGTCAGTAATTGGGTGCAATGTTCTCTTGTTTCTGCTCCCCTCACTAAGCATCAGTTTATATAAGTCTCTCCAGGTTATTATGAAGTCTGTCTGCACCTCCTTTCTTATAGCACAATAGTATTCCATTACATTCATATACCACAACATGTTTAACTATTCCCCAATAGAAAAGTGTCCTCTTCCTTTCCAATTTTTTGCCACCACAAAAAGAACTGCTATAAAGATTTTTGTACGTGCAGGTCCTTTTCCCACTTACATGATTTCTTTGGGATACAACCCTAGTAGTGGTACTGTTGGGTCAAAGGGTATGCACATTTTTATAGCCCTTTGGGCATAGGTCCAAATTGCTCTTCAGATTGGCTGATCAGTTCACAACTCCACCAACAATGCATTAGTTTTCCAATTTTCCCAATTCTTCCCCCACATTTATCATCTTCCTATTTTGTCATATTGGCCAATCCAGCCGGTAAGATGCGGTAGCTTAGAGTTGTTTTGATCTGTATTTCTCTAATCAATAGTGATTTAGAGCATTTTTTCATATGCTTATAGATATCTTTAATTTCATCCTCTGAAAACTGCTTGTTCATATCCCTTGACTATTTATCAATTGGAGAATGACTTGTATTCTTATAAAGTTACTTCAGTTCTCTGTATATTTTAGAAATGAGGGCTTTATCAGAGACACTGGTTATAAAAATTCTTTCTTGATTTTCTACTTCCCTCCAAATCTTTGCTGTATTGGCTTTGTTTATACAAAATCTTTTCAACTTAATGTAACTAAAATTATCTACTTTTGTATTTTATAATGCTCTCCATCTCTTGCTTGATCATAAGTTCTTCCCTTCTCCATAAATATGACAGGTAAATTATTCCTTGCCTCCCAGATAGCTTATAGTATCAATATTTATATCTAAATCATACACAAATTTAGATTTTATTTTGGTATATAGTTGTACAGTATACAATTTATGACATATGATTTCAAGTTTTCCCAGCAGGTTTTGTCAAATAGTGAGTTCTTATGCCAGAAGCTGGAATCTTTGGGTTTATCAAACAGATTGCTATGTCCATTGACTACTATGTCTTCTGTACCTGACCTATTCCACTGATCCACCAATCTATTTCTTAGCCAGAACCAAGTAGTTCTTATGATTGCTGCTGTATAATACAGTTTAAAGTCAGTTATGATTAGACTACCTTCCCTAGCATTACTTTTCCTTAATTCTCTTGATATTCGGGACCAGTGGTTCTCAACCTGTGGACTGCAACCGCTTTAGGGGTCTAACGATCCTTTCACAGGGGTCACAGGGGTTTCTTAAGACCATTGGGAAACACACATTTTGGATGATCTTAGGAACCTCCTCTATCCATCTCCAGGGGGGTCCGCCCACATACAGATACACCCACATACGAGTATTAAAGGGTCACAGAAATAGAAAGGTTGAGAACCACTGTTCTAGACCTTTTGTTATTCCAGAAGAATTTTGCTATTATTTGTTCTAGCTCTGTAAAATATTTTTTGGTACTTTGATTTGTATGGTACTAAATAGGTAAGTTAATTTAGGTAAAATTTCATTTTTATTATATTAACTCAACCTAACCATGGATAAATTATGTTTTCCAATTATTTAGATGTGACCTTATTTATGTGAAAAATGTTTTGTAATTGTGTTTATATAGTTCCTGGGTTTGTTTTGGCAGGTAGATTCCCAAACATTTTATAATGGTTAAGGTAACATTAAATGGAATTTCTCTTTCTATTTCTTCCTGTTGCACTTTATTAGAATATAAAGGAATGTCGAGAATTTATGTAGGTTTATTTTATATCCAGCAACTTTGCTAAATTTATTTATTATTTTGAATAATTTTCTTGCTTGATTCTCTAGGAGTATCTAAGTGTATCATCATGTCATCTGCAAAGAGTGATATCTTAGTCTCTTCTCTGTCTGTATTAATTTCTTCAATTTCTTTTTCTTCAATAATTACTATAGCTAACATTTCTAGTATCAAATTGAATAACAGGGGTGATAGTGGACATCCTTGTTTCACCCCAATCATATTGGAAATACTTCTAGCTTATGCCCATTACATATAACACTTGCTGATGGTTTTAGGTAGATGCTACTTATTATTTTAAGGACGATTCCATTTATTCCTTTGCTTTCTGGCATTATCAATAGGAATGGGTGTTATATTTTGTCAAAAACTTTTTCTGCATTTATTGAGATAATGATATAGTTTCTACTCGTTTTGTTCTTGATATGATTGATTATGCTGATAGTTTTCCTAATATTGAACCAACCTTGGCTTAGTGGAATAAATCCTACCTGATCAATTTGTATTATTCTCATGATAAGTTGCTGTAGTCTTTTTGACAATATTTTATATAAAATTTTGCATCTATATTCTTGAGGAACATTGGTCTGTAATTTTCTTTCTCTATTTTGGTTCTTTCCAATTTAGGTATCAGAGCCATATGTTTATCATAAAAATAATTTGGAAGGACTCTTTCCTCTCCCATTTTCCCAAATAGTCAATAAAGTATTGGAATTAATCGTTCTTTAAATGTTTGATAGAATTTGCTTGTAAATCCATCTGGCACAGGAGATTGTTTCCTTAGATATTCATTGATGGCTTTTTCAATTTCTTTTTCTGAGATGGGGTTATTTAAGTATTTTATTTCCTCTTCTGTTAGCCTGCACAATTTATGTTTTTGTAAATAGTATTTCATTTCATTAAGAATGTTAAAATTATGGGCATACAACTGGGCAAAATAATTCCTAATTACTGTTTTAATTTTCTTTTCATTGGAGGTAAATTCACCCTTTTCATTTTTGATACTGGTAATTTGGTTTTCTTTTTTCTTTTTCTTTTTTCTTTAAACAAATCGAGTAAAGTTTTATCAATTTTACTGATTTTTTCATAAAACTAGCACTTAGTTTTATTTATTACCTCATTAGTTTTCATAATTACAATTTTAGTAATCTCTCCTTTGATTTTCAGTATTTCTAATTTACTATTTATTTGGGGATTTTCCATTTATTATTTTTCTAGTTTTTTTCAGTTTCATGCCTGATTCATTGATCTCTTTTTTCTCTAATTTATTCATGTAAGCATTCAGAGATATAAAACTTCCCCTAAGAACCTCTTTTGCTACTTCCCATAAGTTTGGGTATGTTGTGTCATTACTGTCATTTTCTTGAATGAAGTTATTGATTTCGTGTATGATTGTTTTTTTTTTAGGTCCCAGTCTTCATTTACTGAATTTAGTCTGGCAAGTCAACAGGAAATTTGGATGTATAGCTGGCAGCATACAGTCCTTACCCTCACCCCCAAGAATCAGCAGAGTCGTGGAGGACTGTAGATCTTCTAAGATGGCTATCTGCGGTTAGGAAAGTTTGGTTTGAAGTTGGAGATTGGTGTGCATACACTCAAGCAGACCTAAGCAATCCTGGGGCTTTTCGATGTTGACTCCAATTTATAACTTTGCTGAATGATTTTTTTTTTTTAACAACTGGCTGGATTTGTTGCTGAAAGATGAATGAAACTTGGGGAGGGCTTAGCATGACAAAGAGGCAAAAGTTTGCATTCCTCTTCAAATTTTCTTTTGTCAGAGTTACTTTTTGGCTTCTCCATCTGATAAGCAAAGTTCTGATTCCTTTGCTGGTTTCAAACCAATGGATTGAAGTATGTTATGTCTTCCTAGCTCGTCAGTGGCCTAATAAAGCTGGAGGAGATGGATAGTTAATTCACCTGTTATGTAAAACAAAAGCCTAAACTGTTCTGCTTCCAGAGACCCACCCAGGATCTGTTGCACTTGCCTTCCTTTTCATTTTTTATGATTAGGTTATTTAGTTTCCAATTAGTTTTTAGTCTATCTTTCCCTGGCCCTGTTTTACATATAATTCTTATTTCATCAAGATCTGAAAAAAAAAAAAAAACATGCATTTAATATTTCTGCCTTTCTGCACTGGATTGTGAGGTCTTTATGTCCTACTACATGGTCAATTTTTATGTTTGTGCCGTGTACCCATGCGAGGAAGGTGTATTTCTTTTTATCCCCATTCAATTTTCTCCAGAGGTCTATTATATTTAGCTTCTCTAAAATTCTATTGACCTCCTTAACTGTTTTTTTTTTTTTTATTTTGAGGTTATATTTATCAAATTCTGAGAGGGGGAGATTCAGTATAGACTTGCTATCTATTTCTCCCTCTGACTCCCTTAACCTCTCCTCTAAGAATTTGGATGTTATACCCCTTGGTGCCTATGTGCTTAGTAACGATATTACTTCATTGTTGATGGTGCCTTTTGGTAGGATATAGTTTACTTCCTTATTTCACTTTCTTGGATCTGGTTTTTTACTGTTGCTTTGTCTGAGATTAGGATTGCAACCCCTGTTTGTTTGTTTTTTTAACTTTCGCTGAAGAATAATACATTCTATTCCAGCCTTTTACCTTTAACCTGTGCGTATCCCCCTGTTTCATATGTGTTTCTTCTAAACAACATATTGTAGGACTGTGGTGTTTAATACATCCTGCTTTCCACCTTTCTTTTTATGAGAAAGTTCATCCTATTCACATTTACCATTATGATTACTAACTTTGCCTTTCTCTTCATTGGATTTCCCATTCCGTTTATGCTTATATTTCTCCCTTCTCCCTTCTGCTCCTCAAAAGTTTGGCTTTTGACCACCAACTCCCTCGATGTTCCCTCCTGATCACCCCCTCCCTTTTCTTACCCTTTCCCCTTACTACATCTTTCTTTCCTTCTAAGACCCTACCTTTTCTTTTCCCTTTCCCCTCCTACTGACTGTAGGGCACCTTATATTTTTATACTTAATAAAGTGTGCTATTCGTTCCTTGAGCAAAATCCAATTAAAGTAATTCTCAAACAATGCTCTTCTTCTTACCTTCTTTCCCTCTACTACAATAAGCTTTTGTGTCTCTTTGCATTAGATTCCTATACTTCACCAAATATCTCATTCCCTCCTTGAAACAAAACTGAGAGCAAAGCTCCTATAATGTTCGTCTCAGTGCCTTTATTCCCTCTGCTATATTTTTGTGCCTTTTCATGTAATGTAATTTACTCTTTTCTGCCTCCTCCTTTCCTCTTCTCCCATTACAATACTTTTGCATCCCTTAATTAGTTTTTTTTTACCATATCAGTTAATTTATGCCCACATACTCTATGTTTATGCCTTTTAAATGTTGTAATAATTGTACAATTCTCAATATTAACAGACATCATCCTCCCATATAGGGATGTAAACAGTTTACTTTTATTGAATAGCAAGTAATGTATGTTTGTGTGTATGTGTGTATGTGTGTGTGTGTGTGTGTGTTTTACCCCATTTACCTTTTATGTATCTCTTGAGTCTTGTATTTGAAGATCAAATTTTCCATTGAGCTCTGATTTTTCCATGAGAAGGTCTGGAAGTTATTTTTTTTTTCTTTTTATTTAATTGAATCTTCATCTCCTTGCTGCAAGATTATGCTCTTTTTTTCAGGTAGCTGATCCTTGTTTGTAGTTCACACTCTTGACTTATGATATGTTACATTCCGAACCCTCTGATCTTTTTTTATATAGAAGCTGCAAGATCCTGTGTGCTCCTAACTGCAGTTCCACAATATTTGAATTGTTTCTTTTGGACTGCTTGCAGTATTTTCTCCTTGACCTAATAATTCTGGAATTCGATTACAATTTTCCTTGCAGTTTTCAATTTGGGATCTCTTTCAGGAAGTGATTGATGTATTCTTTCAATGACTATTTCACTCTCTTGTTCCAGGACCTCAGGGTAGTTTACTTTGATGATTTCTTGGAAGATAGTGTCCAGGCCAGGTTCTTTTTTTCATCTTGGCTTTCTGGTAGACAAATAATTCTTAAATAATCACTCCTGGATCTATTTTGCTGGTCTTTTTTTTTTTTTTCCAATGAGATATTTTACATTTTTTTCTATTTTTTTTCAATCTTTAGATTTTTTGGGCCTGATTCTTGATGCCTCATAGAATGATAAGCTTCAAATTGCCTAATTCTAATTTTTAGGGAATTGTTTTCCTCAGGTTTTTTTTTTTAATCTCCTTTTCCCCTTTGGTCAATTTTTGCTTTTGAGGATTTATTTTCTCCAGTTAGGTACTTCCTTTTCCATTTGGCCAATTGTACTTTTTAAGTTCTCTTCAATGAAATTTGTTTTTCCATTTTACCAATTGTATTTTTTAAAACAATTGGTCATTTTTTTTCTACCACTCTAATTTGCCTTTTTTAATCGTTCTTGAGCTCTTCTAAGAATGCTTGTTGGGTTTGAGACCAATTCATATTCCATTTTGAGGTTTCACATGTGCATATAGTATCAATGGTGTCCACTTCTGAATGTGAATTTTCTTCTTCCTATTCTCCATAATGGGATTATGTAGTCTTAGATTTTTCATATTTGTTTTTTACCCATTCTGATTGCCTATTTCCTGGCTTTAAAACTGGATTTCTTCTTCTGAGGCATAGAGGTCTGTGACCCACACTTTTTGTGCTGTGAATTAGGGGTCTGGTTACTGGTTTTGTGTTCTGGGGCTTCTGGTTTTGTCAGTTATAGGCTATATAATGCTGTAGCTAACCTGCTGCTGAGCTGGAACTGGCTGTGGAGTGACAAGTCAGAGGCCAGGCCAGGACTTTATGTGTTTCACACTGAATCTCAGAGTGTGAGGTGTGGGTGAGGTGTGTTCTGGTCACTTCACGTCTCCACCTACTCCACCCAGGTATACAGCTCAGGCAGGCTCAGCCACTGGTATCTGTTGCTGGGTTGGTGTCTACCAATTTCCCTGGCTGTGGGAAGGTATACTTGGGGTTCTGCGGTTGGCTCTTGCTGACCCCACACCTCTGGTAGTTCAGGATCTCTTACTGGGATACCTCCCATCTTACACTGGTCCACTTCAGTCACAGCACAGCCACACCCTTCCTGTGGATTTCCCTAGCCTCTCACTGGTCCCACTAGTTCGGGATTTTACCCTGAGGCAATATTCTCTGGGTTTTTCAAGGTCAACAAGGGGGTAATTAGAGTACCTAAGGTTTACTCTGCCAACATGGCTCCCAGAAGTTCAAGTAGGTGACTTTCAAACATCCAGACTGTGAGCTGATAACCCTGCTGTGGCTGCTGTAGGCTCTGCACTTGTCTCTCACCCAGATCTGACAGGCTTCTATCCTGTAGTGAGAGGCCTGGGTATTACCACAGTAATACCCAGGCTTGCTCTGGCTCCACTATGGTCCTGTCTGTGCTGCTGTAGCCCAAGTACATGCTCTGTGCTCCCCTCACCTGACTCAACAAATCCTACCCATGGGTGTCCTATGTTGTTCTGGGCTGGAAATCTGTCACATTCCATCTCCTAATGGACTCTGCCACTCTAAAATCTGTTCAGATTCACTTTTTAGAGGTAAATGAAGGAATTTATGGGAGAGCTCTGGTGAGACCCTGATTTCACTCTGTTTTCTTAGCTCTGCCCCCTGGGTATATAATTTTTAAGAGGAGAGGGAAAGGCTGGGCAGTCCAATGTTGACACTGAATTTCCTTTTCCTATGTTATCACTATGGTGTTCAGTATAAGTCTAGGAAAGCGGTTCTCAACCTGTGGGTTATGTTCAATTTGTAACAACAAACATACATCTTGCATATCAGATATTTATATTACAATTCATAACAGTAGCAAAATTACAGTTATGAAGTAGCAACAAAAATAATTTTATGGTTGGGGGTCACCACAACATGAGGAACCATATTAAAGGGTCACAGCATTAGGAAGGTTGAGAACCACTGGTCTAGGAAGATATGTTTTGGTTATGGTTCACATCTGAGTATGTTAATACTCTTATCATACATATACTAGTGTGGGAACTATCAATGATGATAGATATGAAAGCAAGTTTAGTTTAGTCCTACTTACATGAATCAGGTTGTATTATCTTGTCTCTACCTCCCAGAGGAACTAGAGGTCATGCAGAATTAGTCATCATATTGCTCTCTGGATCATGAGATGAAGCTTACCCATGACTTTTTAGAAAGGTGAGGACAAAATAGCAGAGGGCCACGTGATGGCTAATTCAGAAAACAGACTCCCTAATGTTGGCGTAGTGCTCTCTAATAGTTGAAATTTGGGAACTGTCTTGTTTTGCTCCTTTCTTTGACTGTAAACCTTTTCAAAGAAGTACTGTCTACCAAAAGTCTTTATTCTTCCTGCCCCTGATCTTTTAAAACCTGTCCCCATCCTACATATAGGAAAACAGGGTTAAAGGCAATGTTGTGTAATAGATATCATTCTATAATAAAGTCCTGAATTCAAATTAAGATTAACTTGATATATTACCAGGTACAGTTATCTTAATTTACCACTCAGAACTTTAGTCTCTATCTTTAAAATGAAAACAATAAGATCAACCTGAAACCTAGTAGTATTTGCTTTACACACAGTCAAAAGAAACAATGCATGCAAAATTCTTTGGAGACTTGAAAGCACTATCTAAGTATCTGATGAGAGGCAGCAGACCATAGTAAATAGAGATCTGGGTTCTGAGTTAAGAAGTCAAGTTTATTTCCTGTGTCTAACATACTAGCTAAATGACATTGGGAAAACTATTTAACCTGTCAGTGTCCCCAGGAAAAAGAACTAAGACAATAAGTTTCTGAGCAGGGGTTGATGTACATTTGTACAGGAAATATAATCATCAGTGGATCTCTATACCAAAGAAGTAATGGGAACAGAAGAGATGGG
Source organism: Pseudochirops corinnae (assembly GCA_028646515.1). Taxonomy (NCBI): domain Eukaryota; kingdom Metazoa; phylum Chordata; class Mammalia; order Diprotodontia; family Pseudocheiridae; genus Pseudochirops; species Pseudochirops corinnae. Next base: position 23,029,652 of record CM053585.1, on the reverse strand, counting down.
GGGGGGGGAGAGAGAGACAGAGAGAGACAGAGAGACAGAGAGAGAGAGACAGAGAGAGACAGAGAGAGAGGAGAGAGAGGATTGTGGATAGATAGAGAGATAGCAGATAAATTAATGGATGGATGCATTGATAGATGATAAGAGGATAGATAAATGAAAGAAGATATAATAAAAAAAGGAAATAAAGTTGGTTGTTCTTAACATTAGTTATGCAAACCATGTCCTACTCATGCCCAATAAACAACTCCCATACTGGTCAGGCAGTTGCCTTCATAATTCTGTGAACCTTCCATGATTTCATTGTTATTGTTGTTGTTGTTTGTTTAGTTTTCCACCAAAAAAATGTTCTCTTAGGGGTCTCCATGCTTGGAATGGCTCCATATTTCCCTTCTGCCTGAGCAAAACCTAATCAATTCTTCCAAGAACAAGTATGCCCATAGCCCAGGTATATCACCTCTACCACTGAAGGATCCTTACTCTGCTCCCATGCTTTTTTCTCTTTCCAAATTTCTACAGAGCTTAGAGTGTAGAAAGCACACTTTAACCATTTGTCTGCCTTATACTACATACATCATGTGTCTCCACTTTTATTTCTCCCATACCATAAGGAAGATAACTGAGTTACCTTAAGAGCAAGGAAGATGTTTTATACTTCTTTGTAGCATCCTTAGCACCTAGCTCTATGATACTTGAAAAATATTTATTTAATTGAATTGATCCAAGGGAAAATATGTTCCATCCTTTCTTACTGCCAAACACCAGGAAGACAGGAAGGGAAGGTCAGGGGAAGAAAAGGGAGGGTCAAGGTAGAAAAGGGAAGGGAAAGAAAGGGAAGAACAAGGGAAGGAATTGGAAGGGATGTGAGGGAAGGAGAATAAAGGAAGGGAATAAACATTTACATAATGTCTACTGGTTGACATCTACTGTGCTAAGTTCTATTTACAAGTATTATCTCATTTGACACAACAATGCTGCAAGATAAATTCTATTACTATCATCATTTTACTGTTGAAAAAACTAAATAGAGGATAAGTGGCGTGTCCTGCATCACACAACTGGTAAGCATTGGGAACAGAAGTGAACTCAGGTCTTCTTTATTTCAGAATCTCTTCCTTGTGCCAATAAGAAATGAATGTCCAATATCTGAAATGTTTTAAGGTCTTTTTTTTTTTCCTTACTTCTGTTGAACTTGTCTTTTGTTTTTGATTCAATCCAAAAAAAAAAAAAAAGGAAGAAGAAAAGTTGATATTTGAAACACGTTCTCAATTCTGCATGCATAATTAAAATGTAAGTGGTAGTCATTTTCATTAGGGCTTTGTCAACCCAATTAAAATATTAATTTGTGTGTCACTGCATTTGCAGGTCTTACTCAGATTGAATTTGCAGGTGGATTTTTTTTTTATTCACCTAATGATGTGGAAAGCCATGAGCTTAATACAATCAGGAATGATGGAGGTCCAGAAAAGGAAAATGAACTTCTTGAAGCCATATATTTTTGACCACACACATCTAGTCTGTTTAAAACCTTTTGGGGCTCAGCCACAAATGTAATAAGTGAAAGGAGAATGAAGCAAGAAGCACATATTCAAACAAAGGAGAGAGTAATTATGGAATATTTGGGGCCATGATACCCAAGTCACCCCCATTCATTAGCTTCATTTCACTCCTGTGTGGTTTCCGACACACTGGCTTCACAGTGTGATTATTTTACACAGTGTAGAAGCACAATGTTGGAGAGTTGTGTCTCTTATTCAAAGTAGGGATGTGTTGCCTATCTTCAATTCTTTGAGATCTGGACACCAGGAAATGAGGTTAGATTTAATCTACTTGGCCTCAATCGGCAGGAGTAGAAACAATGCATGTATAGGCATGGATTTAGGCTTTTTGGAGCCAATTTGCACTTGATAGAAGGATAAATTTCCCAAGATTTGAGATACTCTAAATTGGAAAAATCTACCTAAGGAGGTAATATGTTCCTCCCTCATTGGAGGCAGCTAAAATGCATGGTGAGTAGATTACCAGCCCTGCAGTCAGAAAGATGAGAGGTCAAATATATCCACAGATATTAACTGTGTTTCCCAGAGCAAATCACTTAACCTTATTTGCCTTAGTTTCTTCATCTGAAAAATGGGAATAATATATAGCATCTACCTGGGGTCTTGTGTAGATCAAATGAGATGTTTGTAAAATATTGAGCAAAGTGTCTGGCCCATGTTAGATGCTATAGAAATGCTTATTCCATTTTCCTGTTTAAAATTTATTTGTGTCAGTTTCCTCAACTGTAAAATGAAGATTATAATAGCACATACCTGCCAGGTTTGCTGTAAAGATAAAATGAAATATTTGTAAAACACTTTGGAAGCTTAAAACAGACTGTATTAGAGAAAATCATCATCATCATTATCATTAATGTTAAGATTATGTCAGTGACTGGTTGGTTACTAGTCATGGTCAATGCAAAGCAGAATCACTGTTCAGAGACATGTTGTGATAAATAGATGGATTCTGAAGTCCCTTCCAACACTAAGCTTGCCAAAATCTGTTCTCTGCCTACTCCAAAAGGTTGGAAATGCATAGCTCTTTTAAACTATACATGCCACACCTGAATGGTTAAAATGAGTTGTCCCCAATTCATCCAGATTTTTGACATATGATTCCATACAACTTAACCTCCTGTGAAATTGATTAAGGTTCTGCCCACTCCTGCAGTTAATTGTGTGGTAGGCTGTCAAATGAGGATGCTAGCAGGAGAGTTGTTGTCATGTTTCCAGTGAATGGGAGATGGTCCAACAGGCTCTGAGAAATGAACCAACTATTTATCTGAGATGCAATAAGAATTTGTCATTCGAAGGACCATTGCCTCATCTTTGAAGGGTCAGGCACGCTACAAGGAAATTGATAAATTTTGGCCACATATAATGGTAAAATTGGGTAAGCACCAAGAGAGTAGGGCCAGGCTGGCATGGAGGCTGCATGGCTTTCGCAGTAAGATTTCAAGATCCTCTCAGATCAAGAATAACAACCTGCCCCCTGCCTATTGACTAAAGTCCCACATACCTTAAACCAGCTAAAGCCATTTAGGAAAGGGAAGGGAAGGGAAGGGAAGGGGAGGCAGGGAGAGGCAAGGCAAGGCAAGGGCTAAAGATTTTTTTTTCTTAAGGAGAACTGATGCAGATAAAGCAAATATTCCTAAGAGAAGAAGTTTGGGGGTTTAATTTTGCATTAACTTGTGATGAAATTAGACCAGTCATACAGTTGGCATTTATAAATGCCTACTATGTGCAAGTCTATTATAGGCATTTTTATGTGTTTATTGTGCAAAGCTCTGAGGATTTACAAAAAAGCCAAAAGAGGATTTGTGAACATAAAAGAAAAATTCTAATCAAGGAGATAATACACAAAAAAACCTGCATAATATAAGATATATAAAGTGTAAATTGAAGGAAATATCAGAGGCATGAGGTCAGGGGAGTGGATATGGAAAAGGTTTTATGAACAAATTGGCTTATGAGCTGACCTTAGGTCTTGGGGATTCAAAGCTAAATTAAAATTGTCACTACTCTCATGAGACTGATATTATACAACTGGGAATATTTGGCACATATATGTGTTCATAAAAGATTAGAAGATTACTATGGCTGCTTTCCCACTTGAGATGTGCAAGTCACTGGGAGATTAGAAAAAGGGTTCATGTAGAAAGTGACACTTGCATTGAGTCTTGAAGGAATTCGAGGATTCTGAGAAGTGGTGGTGAGGAAGGAGGGCATTACAGGCATGAGAATCAGTCAATGCCAATGTATGGGGATGGGATATAAGTGATAGGTAGAGGTGTGACTATTGTCAAATAAACACTTTTTTCTTTCTTCAGAAAGTCCATGTGATAAAATTGACTGAGAACTGAGCTTGGAGTTTACAAAAATGTGAATTTGTATCTGCCTCTGGAATTCAGTAGTTACATCACCAAGAACAAGACAGTAAATTCTCTGAGCTTCATTTTTCTTAGCTTTAAACCTCCTTAATCTCCTGTCTCTGAATTCGGCTACTACACTTCAAAAACATGTCTCTTCTTGATATCTCATTACAAACTTCCTTCAGTCCCTAGGGTCTGCTCAGCCTGGAACATTCAACCATCTCTTCTGCCTAGATGGCACAGTATATAGTAAAGTTGGTCTACAGTATGGAAGATCTGAGTACAAGTCAGTTTATGGATATTTACTAACTGTGTGACTGTATAAGTCACTTTACTTCTATCTGCATTAGTTTCCTTAACTAAAAATGGGGCTAATAATAGTACTGACCTCATATGGTTGCTACAAGGATAAAAAAGGGTTATTTTTTGTATTTAGGACAGTTACTGTCTCATAGTAGGTAATTAATAAATGTTTCTTTCCTCTCAGCCACCCAACCAGCAATATTTTTTCAGAAAGGCCTATCCTCTTCTGTTGGTGAGTTTTTCTTGGGATGGAAGCCCTACTCCTGACTTAAAGGCTTCAAAACCATAATAGGCAGCCTCAGTTTCCCCATTCACTCCTTTTCCTTTTGTGTGTTTCCTTCCCCTATTAGACTGTAAGTCAAGGACTGTCTTTCTCTGCCCTCATATTTGTGTCACTAGCACTTAGCACTTTGCTTAGCATACATTAAGTGCATAATAAAGGTTGTTTGATTGCATCTGTGATAATGCTTATAGAGCTTATTTCATAGGATTTCTAAAAGTATCAAATGAGATATACTTTGCAAAGTATTTTTTGAACTTTAAAGAGAAATACAAATTTCACTTACTTTTATTATTATTGCCTGGCTTTGTCAAGGCTCTATTAAGCTCCACTCTCATTGTCCTGGCCCTTACAATTGGATGGCTGTGTATTTCCAAAGGCTACTGCTCCAACTGGGCATGTGATAGGGAAGATTCTGTTTATATATGTGTTGGACTGGGCAGTCACTGAGGTCCCTTCCATCTCTCAGATACTGTAACTCTATGAAATACTCAAGTTAGCTATAGTTTTGAATATGAACAAGGCAGGAGGTCATTTCAGCTAATCATGCTGAGAACAGATCCGTGTATGTTAGAAATAGTTATAACTAACCTTCAAATAGTTATAACTAACTAACCTATAACTATAACTCCTAAATGTGAGAACCAAGAAATTCTGACAACAATCCCAAGAGACTACTAGCTTTTAAGGATTCACATGTTTTTTATTTTATAGGAAGTATACCCAGATTAGTTTGGAAGTAATTCTCCTTCTCTTACCTTTGTCAAATGAATAAGTAGTTCAACTTCCCCCACAACATGAAGGGAAAGAAATCTTGTAGGCAGGCTAAAAACAATTTACACTCAGTGACACCTGAGAGAGGAAAAGCAAATTGACTCTAAGGCATCCAGAAGGCAATCTGGGAGATTGGGAGAGAGTATGATTGAAGATGAAAATCTCCAAATATTGTTTGTTTTATCCATGTGAAGGCTGAAAGGGTTTGGGAGTGAAGGTGGTTAGGTGAGATGTCCCGTATCTTTGAGTATTTGAAAAGCTAGTTGGAAAAGACTTGAAAATGTGTATGTGTGCATGCATGCGTGTGTGTGTGTGTGTGTGTGTGTGTGTGTTCTGCCCAAGGAGACAGAACCAGGAATGATAGCGAGAAATTTAAAATAAATGTTTAATTCAAGAGTGAGGAGGAACTTTGGCATCTAGGTGGCACAACAAACAGTGCTCTGAGCTTGGAGTGAGAACGATATGAATTCAAATCCTTTTCCCACCTATTTCTTTGTTATGTGACCGATCTCTTAGAGCTCTTGCTTACAGGTAGCTCATTTATAACAAGAAAGAATAGAACTCAATGGCCTTAAAAATCCTTCCAGTTCTAAATTTACTAGCCTGTGAATTGTTTAACAAGTAAAAATTTTCAAAAATGGAGCACAGTTTGAGGGATCCTCCCATTTCTTCCTTCAAGCTAAAATAATAGTAGGAATTGGGGGGGGGGGAATATATATTGGATAAAATGACCCTTGTGGTCATTCCCAGTTCTGAAATTGCTGCTCTGTGACTTGAGCATAGGTCCTAGCTTCTCTATTTCTAGTTGTGTATCCTTAGACAACTGAGTTAATCTTCTTCACCTTTTGCTTATTTTGTTTTAATCTATAAAATAAGGGTCATACTACATGTCTTTTTTCCTTTTCAGGATTAGGGGAAAATAAAAACCAATGTGATAATGTTCATAGGTCTGTCCATCTTCCCTGTCTGTCTCTCCACTGGCCCCTTATATCACACTCAATGGAAGGCCTTTTCAATGAAAAGCAACTCAAATATCTTTAGCCTTTTCCAGCTCATTCTTTTCCCCCTCTGAATCTAAATGAAAGCTGACTTTGTCTTAGTGGTAGACAACTCTTTCTGCCTATTATCCAACTCATGGAGGGTGGAGGAGTAAGTAAATACTTCTTGTTTTCAAGGCCATTTTTCTAATACCATCTCCTCTTTTAAAGCCTAGGACCCTCTAGGAAGACGCTGCCCTTGACAACTCCTGGTCTCCAGGGTATTGTCCTTTCTTCAATGACATTCACCCCAACTTGCTATCCTTCTCTTCTGCCCATTCCTTTTCACCATCTTGGTACCATCAATACACACTTTGAACTTGACACAATCCTCATTTTTTTTTTTTTTAATAAATGGGGGCTCTTGCTATCCCTCAATTATGTTTGAGGCCCTCGGTTTGTTTTGTTGTAAAATGGGGGCTTTGAGTTAGATAACTTGTAACTTTCATTCCATCTTTAAATCTATGTCACATGACCCAATGATCTTCTGAGAGTTGGAGGACAGAGGAAAAAAAAAAAAACTTTCCAATGGGCTCTTCAGAGAATGCCTCACAAAGGGGATGGCATGAAGATAAGTTTCTAGAGGTAGGAAAGGATTTCCTCAAATTAGAGAAGAGATTGTGTAGTCCATTCTTGTCTTTGGGAATGAAGGAACAAAAGTACAGAGATGGAAGAGAGTCAGGTGAGAACAGAAAGAGAAGACAGTATATTTTACCAGAAACACAGAGGATGTAAAAGGGAAGCTAAGGCTGGTTTGAGTTACACAAGCCTTGAATTCAAGGACAAGGACGTCTGGTTCTTTTTGGTGGCCATGGAGAGTCACTAAGGATTTACAAATACAGGGGTGGGGGGGGGGGCGGTAATTATTGCTAGAGTTTCTTGAGACTTATCTGTGAGTACTTTTTAAAAATTTAATCCGTGGTGCTGGTTTTGAACCCCTTAAGTTGCTCATTCAACTAACAAGCATTTACTAAGCACTTATGATATTCCAGACAGAGTAAACAAAGGCAAAAACAGTTCCTTCTTTCTAGGGGCTCATTTTCTAATGGAGGAGACAACATGCAAGTATCTACATACGTATAAGTTATATTTTGCTATTGTTCAGTAGTCCTTTTGTGTCCTACTCTAAGAGATTCCATGGATTTTTGTCCATTGGGTTTTCTTGGCAAAAATACTAGATTGGTTTTGCCATTTCCTTCTCCAGTACGTTCTCATTTCACAGATGAGGAACTGAGGCAAATAGGGGTTAGGTGGCTTGCTCAGAGTCATGCAGCCAGTAAGTGTCTGAGGCCAGAATTTTGAACTCAGGTATTTGTAATTCAAGGCTGATGATCTGCTCACTGTGCCACCTCCCTGCCACATGATTTATATGCAAAGTAATAAGATGTAATCTCAGAGGAAAGGCTCTTACCTGGAAAGGTCTCTTCCTGAAGATGAGATTTAAGATGGCTCTTAAAGGTAGTTAAGGAAATCTGGAGTCAGAGTGAAGAGAGAGAACATTGTAGACATGGGCACAGGGACAACGAAGGCACCAAGTAAGAAACTGGAGTGCAAGAAATGTATAAGGAATAGCAAGCGGACCAATGTAGTTAGACATAGAATGTATGGAAGATTCAAGATGTAGGAAGAATGGAAGGCAAGGAAGGAGCAAAACCACCGGAGGGCATCTTAGAGCTCATTGCATCCAATTCCTTTTTTTATAAAGGAGGGAACTAAAACCCAGAAGGCTTAAGCACCTAGCCTAGGACTCCACATGTAATAAGAGACAGAGGAGGGATTTGAACCCAGTTCCTTTGACTTGAAATGTGATGTTCTTTCCACTGTAAGTAGTTGTCTTCCATAGTCCTAACTCTTATCTCTTGCTTTCAATTCTTGACTGGTATGGTCTTTTCTCTTTCTCTCAAAAAGATTGTTCTTTTTTTTTTTTTTATGATGACACTGGAGTTAATATGGAAATCTAGTTTTTCTCCCTCTTTATGACTATATTAATCTTTTAAAGAATGTGGAGAGATTCTCTATTTGGAATGGCTTATTTTGGCAGGACATAGTTACACAGCAGAAAATCCAATTGTCAGCAAATTAGGCCTCAGCTCACCCATTTAGAGCTATTATGCTTATGGTACTTTACATTCCTGTAATAAATTATGGCAAACATGTGCCCTCCCCCCACTTATTGAGATCTACTGGTGAGGAACTCTATTTCCTGACTGCAATAATTTGATGTAAAAGAATTCCACAGCAAGTTTATTGCACACCTATCAAATTAGCTTCACGCTAGGAGAATATTTGTTGCAGCATTTATGATGTAAAACTGGACGTCCAGTGATTCATCATGCCGTAAAACTACATGTTAAGTCTCAGCCATAGCTGATACCAAGATAGAAACCTCCCTAGAGCCTGTTGCTAATCTGTGATCCTCAAAACGTGTTTTATTCCTTCCTTCCTTCCTCCCTTCCTCCCTTCTTCCCTCCCTCCTTCCCTCCCTTCCTCCCCTCTTTCTTTTCTTTCTTTCTTTCTTTCTTTCTTTCTTTCTTTCTTTCTTTCTTTCTTTCTTTCTTTCTTTCTTTCTTTCTTTCTAGGGTTTCTCCTTGATGTGAAACATTGTGATTTGAGAAGTTCACCAAGGATGTGGCAGTAAGTCAGGAAGGACCTCTGGTTCAAGTGTGCTGCATAGACATATCATAGCTGGGTCAAAGAGTCAACTACATAATCTATGATTCTGGAGGTTTCAGGAAACAGGATTCATACCAGTGCAGGTATTAACAATGGTCAGGTTGACATTCAGTATCCCCAATCTTCTTCTTCTGACCCCTTCCCCCCCTTTGCAATAGTCTCTCATTTTCATTCACCAAAACATACTCAGGAAAAGGACTTGTCTGTTTTCAGTTATTCATCTTGGTTTTATGACCTAGGGGAAAATCAACTCCCCAATTCTACTGTATCTTCTTAGCTGTGGACATGTTGTAGGCCACTATTGGAAAATAATGTCTTTAAAAGTATACACTGCCTCATGTATATATTTGTATCTCAATGCCAGCACAATTCACTGAATATAGCCACGGTTTAATGAATGCTAATTGATTAATTTCTACCTTCTACCTATCTGAGATATTATCTCAATGATTTTTAAGAAGTTACTTAACCTTTGGACTTCATTTACCTAATCTGTAGGATAAGGAGGCTAGACTGGAAGGCATTTGAGATCTCTTCATTCTCTGCATCTATGAGCCTATGATTAACTCACTGGATTCACTTTCATAGAAGACTAATCTTAACTCTGGGGAATGGGAATTTATTTTTCTTTCAAATTTCAATGTTTAAACTTTGTTTCTTCAATTAATACTACTAATCATATGATCACATGATCTTAAAGATGGAAGGCACAAAATGTATGTTTTACAAACAGCTCCTGGAGCTTGAATTCCTTCTAAAAGATATGCTGGCAACCCAGTCAAATGAATACTGAACGATTTATATCTCTTGAGGATGTATTTCACTGAAACTCCTGGGCTTTTCAGATTCATAGGCTCTCAGAGTTGGAAACGTCCTTAAAGACCAGTTAGCTCCAACCTATACCAAATTGAGAGACTGAATTTGATTATACAGCCTCTGATTGAAACTATCCAGTCCAGTGTGTCCCAGTCCATCTTAGCCTTTTCCTCTGTGGGAATCTTGTGCTGGCATAATTAATTTTTTGAACCTTAGTATGGGACTTGACATTGGGGTAAGAACTTCCAATAGATGTGACTTTATTGATAGAAGGAAATTTTAGATAAGGAAATCCTTGTCTAACTCAGGAATCTTTTCAGCAAAATATGAGATTACAGAGTTGCCTGGGGCACTGAGAGGGGGGGACGACGTGTCTTTAGTGTCTTTATCTAGGCCAGTGGTTCTCAATCTGTGGGTCGTTTGACCCCCCCATCTAAGACCATCGGAAAACAAATATTTCCAATGGTCTTAGGAACCGAGACACTGCTCCTCTATTCGTCTCCAGGTGGGTACACCCACACGCAGATACGCCCATATACAAAGGATGGCAGTGTTAGGAAGGTTGAGAACCACTGATCTAGGCTAAGTCAGGCCTTTAGAAGTAGGTTGTCAACCCAGGTTTTACTGGTTTTGAGGACAGTGGTCTATCCCTTAAGTAGTTAGGTGGTGCAGTGGATAGAGCACCAAGTTTGGAGTCAGGAACTCTCCTATTTGTGAGTCCAAATCTAGCCCCAGAAGCTTACTATTTGATACCCTGGTAAAGTCATTTAACCTTGTTTGCCCCAGTCCTTCATCTCTAAAATGAGATGGAAAAGAAAATGGTGAACTATCCCAGTATCTTTGCCAAGAAAACCCCAAACAAGGCTGTAAAGTATCAGATAAGACAGAAAAAAGACTCAATAACACAACTCAAATCTATCAATTAAACTAGGATTCCTTTATCTTTACTATTAAAATTTTCATCTTATCAGATTCTGGGATTTCAACCTTTGAAGTTTATTTTACTTTGACATACAATGGGTTTACTATACTTTCCAGCATCATATCATTCATCAATTTGACAAGACTGCAATGTATGACCACTAAAGTCATTGATTAAAAAAATAATTAATAATAATAATGAACAGGAAAGAGGCCTAGGGCATGTCATTTAGAGACCACCCTCCAAGTGATAGTGATACATTAATTACCATTCATTGTGTCTTGTCATTTTATCAGTTCTGAATTCAACTCATGCTATTACCATCTAGTCCCTGTGGGTATGAGAAGCTTATAAAGAAGGATGTGGAATATTTGACAATTAGGCATATTTTCCAATTATAAATGAATAATCTTTTTTATTATCTATTAAACTCTAAAAATATTTTTTTTTTCCATATTAAGTAAAATTTACGGGAAATTTTATAGAAATCCAAGGTTTCTGGGAGACCAAAAAGGTTGGTAGATTCTAATCTAGCCAATATGTTTACAACTGGCCTAGGTAGGTATTATGATATACTTTGTTTAAAATCCAGACATATTTTAATCGGTGGCTATGGTATCCATTTGCCCTACCTGATAAGGAAATGAAGAAATAAGATTAATTTGGTTAGACCTGTTCTTGGTAATTCCAAAATGGCCTTTGGTTATGGCCACTTCCCTTTCCGGGAGGTGATGGTCACTTCTGTTTCCAGGAATCCCTTTAGCAGTCTTCCTTAAAAGTTAACATCTGCTCTATACTTAAAACTATTGCTGTGAGAAAAGTTAATTATTGATGATTGGATGAGTTAGAAGTTAAGGGCAGTAAAATTATAAGCTGATGATGAGAATCTTAATCCTTTACCCACCACCAGCTTCCATCCCCAGCAGCCATTAAAATCAAGATATGCAGGCAGAAGTACATTGAAATCTGTAGCAGGAGCCAATTGTTAAATGTTCAATGTCAGCATTTAAACTTCAGTAATTGACAAATACTACAAATCAGGAATTGATTTATTATTTTGTTGATTGTATAAGCAATGAATTAATGGAAAAATGTTAATAATGCATATTCAGCTTAAAAGTATGTTGGGCATACAGGTTATTCAGAGAGCTGGTAACCATCTTAAATATTTGCCAGAACATCCTTGGGATAGTCCAAAGATGGGCAGTATGTAGGTACAGCAGAGGGAGAAGTCAGAAGCTCAGTGTTTAAGTGCTTTCCTTGACTTAACCTGACCCAGTGTAACTCTCTAATACTAAGTAACAGATGAAATCCTGATTGGATCTCCAGTCCAAAAAGTTTTGAAATTGACAATCCAGACATAGTTCTCCCACTGACACCACCACTCCTTCCCAGATGAAAAAATCTGAGAACAAAAAGCTGTGAGGACAGATAGAGGGTATAAATCGCTCAGGTTGACCCGTGCCTGTGCCCTTGGAGTGAAACAGAGCTCCCAGGCTAATGACAGCTGACATCCCATTCCTTAGACAAAGGGACAACATGTTTTTGTTAACTCAACCATGCCATAAACTTATTTAAACATTTTCCCCCTTAATGCCTTCCAATGCATCTTCTTGCTTACCAATGCTAGAAACTAATTACATTTATTATCTACAGGGAGTTCAGTTGTAGTTTCGCCAGAGTAAAAGATTATACAATCCACTCTCGAGACATTAGTCTTACAATATTCTTATGATTAATTATACCTGGATCCCATAACATTTATTATTTAAACACAACAATCATACAAAACAGTGTAATTACTTCTATGCTGATCATCCATCTTTTATGGGGCCTTAAAGGAGAAAACATTAAAAATACACACAGTGCGGACACTTTTCATAGCTGTTCATCCCTTGGGAAGGCAAGATAACATACCAAGAAGCCGGCTGGAAGGGGATCAAAAGATTTCTGGGTTCAAAACCATCATCTGATTCTTAAGAGCTTTATGTGTCTGAACAAGTCAATTAACCTCTCTTTTGCTTAGTTTTCCTCATCTGTGAAATAGGAATAATAATGCCTATACTAACCACCTGTTGTTGGGGTTGTTTTTGAGGCAATCGAGGTTAAGTGACTTGTCCAAGGTCATACAGCTAGTGACTGAGGCTGGATTTGAACTGAGGTCCTCCTGACTTCAGGGTTGGTGCTCTATACAAGGTGCCCCCAATTGCCCCAATAATAACCATCTTATTGGGTCCTTGTGAGGAATGGATGAGACAATGTATTTAAAGTACCATTTAATTATTAACTACTTCATTTATATGCATGTCAGCTACAGAAACAACCTAGCATATTGGAGATACACTGGGTTTATGGGGAGGAAAGCTGGAATTTAAACCACACCTCTGCTGCTAGCAGCATAACTCTGGTGACTTAACCTCTGTAAGCCTCAGGCAATTTTCTAGGATCTATCTACCAGATGGCAGAGTGATTGTGATCTGCCTTGGTGAAAGGAGTGCCCATCCCAGGAATCATTCGTGCTGACAAAAATCACAGATCCTCATGTATTTGCAAATGTCAACTATTATTGTAAATTATTATTTTAAGGCACTCAAGAAATACACTACATGTAATTTAAATTGTTATTTTAAAGCAGTATAGAAATGTCAGCTATTTTCATACTTTAAAATGTCAGCTATTATTCATTCTTACATACCTACATCATTGTGTACTAAATACATAATCCATGGAAATATTGCCCCTTCCAGAAGCTCATAGCTAAGAAAAAAGGTAGATCTAACATCATCAGCTAAGTCTGGGGTCAGCCCACTGCCTGATTGAGGCCAAGAGTCTATCTCCCACAGAACGGAGAGTGCATTTCATATGATCTGAGCTCATCCTAGTCTCAGGTTGACAGGTTTTACAAAAAGAATCCTAAATGCAATTCTTTCTGAGTACCAACATGCTGGAGGGTCGAGAAAGGGAGAAGACTAAGGAACTGACCCTTCCATATACTTGGGAAATGAGCACCTTTTTGTTATAGCAGAAGGAATAAGGTTCCCACACTATTAATTGCTAGAAGTTTGGAAACTGCAAATAATTTATTACTCCGGTGACAGATGGAGCCAGAAAAAGCATCAAGGGCAGAAAGGAGAATTCAGTTGCTTGTGGCTACTACATAACAAAGTTTGTCTGAAATAAGTCATATGTGTCACTGTTTACTCATTATCTCTGGACTTTACATCATTCAGGAAAGTTATGTTTGGACCAAATATTTGAAACATGGGTGAGACTGGAAGAAAAAAAGTAGCCATACAGGTTAGGAAATAGAAATAGAAAAAATAACAATAATAATAACAGGCTGCCATGATAGATAAAGATCTGAGTTCAAATCAAACCTCAGATACCTGCTATCTGGGAGACCTTGAGTAAGTCACTTAACCTCTCTTTGTCACAGTTTTCTTAGCTATAAAATGGGGAAAGGACAGTAGCTACCTCATATGGTTGTTGTGAAGATCAAATAAGAAAATATTTATAAAATGCTTAGCACAATGCCTGGTAGATAGCAGGTGTACCAGGTGCTACTCTCTTTTCCTCCCTAAAGGTCACAAAATCATAGATTGAAAGAGGTAAGGGAATACAACTCACCCGTCTTACAGATGAGGAAACTGAGGCCCAATTAGTTGTCACTTACCCTAGATCTGAGAGATGGTTTAAAAGTGGGGATTCACAACAAGGCCTCTTTCTACTGTGCAACACATCTTCAAAGAAAGACTGAATGACATTATAGCTGGTTATAGTTATAATTATATTACATATATATTATATAAATATATTATATAGATACATATATATACATTATAATTATAGCTGGTGTTTATATCGTTATTTAATGATTTCAAAGCGTAGCTCAAATGATATCTTTTATAGAAGGCCATGATCTTATTCCTTCTTTTTTCATTCAAAGCCTCTCACTATCTGCTACCTTCTCAGTTTGCTTACCTTCACATACTCCAGGATCCAGTCACCCTGGCCTCCACCTTGTGCCTCACACAAGATATCCCAACTCCTGATTCCATGAACTTTCACCTCCTGATTTCCTTCATGACTCGAATTCTCCCTCACCACCAAAATCTTTGGCACTGTCTAGTGGTTCAATATTAGGAATGGATATTCTTTTATCAGCAGGAATGATATTAAATAAGATATATTACCAACTGCTTTGCCATTGCACCCAAAGAACTATGGGATCTTTCCATCTGACTTGCAGTTAACCCCTCTTAAATAGTGTTATCTTCCCTGCTAGAATATGAGCTCCTTGAGAGGAGAGACTATTTCTGCTTTTCTATTTGTATCCTCAGCAATTTAGCTCAGTGCTTTGAATGTAATGTATAAGAAATTGTCTTTCATCCTTTCAAGCACTCATTCATTACTCAACATAGACATGACTTTCCTCCTGGGAGTGGAAATCTTTCATTTGCACTTCATTCCCATTTTCCTCCTGGACCATGCCCCACCCATCCATCCTTTTCCCTCTACTGCAGTGGTTCTCAACCTTCTTAATGCCGCAACCATTTAATACTTGTATGTGGGTGTGTCTGCATGTGGGGGGACCTGCCTGGAGACAGAGAGATGAATGGTGTCTTGGTTCCTAAAACCATAGGAAAGATGTGTTTTCTTATGGTCTTAAGCGAACCCTGTAACCCCTGTGAAAGGGTCATTCGACCCCCAAAGGGGTCATTACCCACAGGTTGAGAACTGCTGCTCTATTGAATCTATAACTTCTCAAGATCTTTTGGCTCCTTTCTTGATTTCTACAAACATGCCTATCCCTCCTTTGCATGCACACACACACACACACACACACACACACACACACACACACACCACAAACTTCCCCTGATCCTCTTACTGTCTTAGGATATTGTATCACTACTAAACTTACAAAGATGTCTATTTATCAGATATATTTTAAGCCATGACTGTTTGTGAGACCGTGTTCTAGGCATGGAGTTGCAAAGACAAAAAAAAAAAAAATACAGTCTCTATCATTAAGAAACTTGCAATCTCACAGAGGGGTGTACCGTATATACAAATTAACGTAATACAGAGTATGATACTAAAAAAACCAAAATTAAAGGTTTATTTATTTATTTATTTAACTACAATTGGTGTAGTTATGTTTATGAATAAGGAATATTGGAGTTTTGTGGAATATAAGTTATAGAGTGGAAAGCCTAGAGTCAGAGGACTCATTTTTTAACATGCACACACTCACACACATATGCATATGTACTATGTGTATATGTCCATTTACACATCTGTACTTCTTGTTGTTCATTCATGTCTCCCTCTTCATGACTGTTTTTAGGATTTTCTTGGCAAAGATAATGGAGTTGTTCACCATTTCCCTCTCCAGCTCATTTTGCAAATGAGGAAACTGAGTTAAACAGGGTTAAATGACTTGCCCAGGGTCACATAGTTAGTAAATATTGGACTTCAGATTTGAACTCAAGTCTTCCTGACTATAGGCTTGGTGCAATACTCCCTCTTTCACCTAGCTGCTACACATATGTACATCTACATATGTTACACATATATGTGTACAAGTTGGTTGGTCAATTATGGGCTGGTAAATAGCAAAATCAGGTGGAATTTTAACAGGTTGAATGAATGGTCCCTAAAGTGATGACTAATGTATCTATATATCTCTGCTAAGGACTCCTGCTGAGGACTGCCAGGGATGGGAACTGCGGGAGGCTGGAGCTGCTGGAAGCATGCTTCCTGGACCCTGAGCAGTTGTTGTGAGTGACGAGAGGAGGATCTTTGCCTGAGTTAGCCTGTCCTGTTTTGAAGGTTTGAGAATGTGAGTGTTTACTGCAGTAACTACGTGTGCCAACTCCCTAGATACTGTGATGGCTTTGACTTTCTGGTTTGGGGACCGGGTTATCTGGTATTTGAATAAATGTTCTAGCTATATCCCCCATGTAGAGGACCTGTCACATTTAGTGATAATAAACATATCAGCATATTTATAGTTACCTTAGGCATTGTGAATACTGCATTGTTGATACATTTGATGAGAAGGGCAGGATCACAAAATGCCAGGTCTCTATTTGGAAGCAGGGGGGCTTTAGAGGGAGAAATGGCTATCGTAGGATGGGAAGATTTGACTTGTTCCTCTTTAGCCAGAGAATGGGTCAAAGGCACAGAACCATGCAAAAACTGGGAACCAAGGATACAAAAGGGAGAATCCAGAGATTTGGAAAGATGTTGGCAAGAAATATCCATAGAACCAGGCAAAGAAATGGCAGGAGTGTGCAGGAGAGTCTGGGTCCTGCTAACAAGTTATTGTCTTATGTGTAAAAGTAGAGATAAGTTACTAGAGGAAAAAGCTCAAATGGCTAGAGAGTCTGCCAGTTTGCCTGAAGATACTTCTGTGCCACAGCATTAAAAATAGTAAACTTGAGGTTCTCAGGTGGTGGAAGAACAAGCTAATGTTCATGTAGCTAAAAGGAAGCAAAAAAAAAATAGCAGAAGGAATGTGCACACAGCTTTTGTACAGACTGAGCAGAGTTGCCCCAACAGCTACCAGGAGAAGGTGTTTGAGGAGAATAGAACAAGGTTAGATGAGGAGTTTTCTAATGCAGAAGTTCTCCCCATACAAAGAAGAAGGCAGGTGAACCACCAGGGCCAAACAGAGTCGAGGAGATAACTGAGGATTTCACTTAATAGGAGGTTACTGATATATTGAGTAGATTCACCCAAAGAACTGGAGAGTCTTTAGTGTCTTGGATAGTAAGAATCACTGATGAAGACAGGAGGAATATCACTGGATGGTGTGGATTGCTTAAAATTCATAAGCATCAGTCAGAATCCTTGTGTATACCAAGCTTTTAGGGATCACCATACAGGAGGAGGCATCCACAGAAGTAATCTGTTATCTTCAGCTGCAGAGGGATGCAAAAAGCAATATCCTACTGACTCTATGTGGCCTGGTAGAGACAGACCCTGGTACTCACTTAGAGACTGTATGAGAAAACTAAAGGAGGAGGTAATGAAAATTACTATCATGGTTGGAGATGCAAATGCGTATCATGATACCCCTCCTAGGAGTTTCTCATAGAAATATCAGAGTGAAGACAGCTCTTCCTGCTTATAAGCATCTAATTTTGACTCTATTAATTGGGGAAATAGGGCACTCTCTTTTGGAGGTGCTGGATAAGATTTCACAATTAAGTGACTTAAGGGAATGGGGAAAAGATAAATTTATTCAAGAGAGAAGAGTAAATAACCAGAGGATTCAAAGACAAAATAGACTGACAAGAAGGGAACTGTTTACTGCTCTTTTGAGAGCAGGTGTGGATTTTAAAAGAATAGATGGTATTCCAACTGAAGAGCTGCATAAGATGTACCAAGAAAAAGTACTTAACATTAGAATGAATAGGGAAGCAAGAACCACCCCTGCAGGTACTCCTGAAAGTTTGCCACACCTTCAGAGGGAATCTGAATCATTGTATCCAAGTCTGCCCCACCTTCAAGGAGATAGAAAATAGGCTGAACCCCAGCCCAGATTAAAGAAATATGCCAAGGTGATTGGTTTAAGAATATATTAGAAGAATGGATCAAGTACTGTAACCAAGGTGTGAGGCCACACTTATCTATGGAAGCCCTCATAGATTTAAACATGGAACTCCTATTACCATCACAGGGCTTGGAGAGGCTGGAATATCAGCCAGACAATTTAAAATAATAATGAAAATTGGGCAATTACCTAAGAAAGAATATACTGTGGTTGTTGTACCCATTCCTGAATGCATCATTGGAATAGATATATTGAGAGGCATGACTCTGAATTTACCTGAAGGAAGATACCAATTTGCTGTAAGGAAGATAGGAATTAGTACAGTTTTAGTGGGAAAAATAAAAATGGACCCAATCACTTTACCTGAACCTTCTGAAGTAATTACTTTAAAGCAGTATCGTGTGCCAGGTAAGTAAGATGAAATTACCACTACTAAAGAAATATGTTGAAGCAGGAATGTTAGTCCCTACAACCACACGATGGAATAATCCTGTCTGGCCAGTACAAAAATCAGATGGGACACGGAGAATGACTGTGGATTATAGGCAATTGAATAAGGTGACTCCTCCTTTGTATGGTGGTATTCCAGATACTGTCACCTTAATTGAAAGGATGCAGAAATATGATGGAATTTTGTATTCAGTTATTTACTTGGCAAATGCCATCTTCACCATCCCAATACACCCTAAATAATGGGACCAGTTTGCTTTCTCTCACTCATTTCCTATAGAGTTTCCCAATGACCTTTTACTTTCTCTTGGGCATTTGTGTGTTGATACATAAGGAAACCACCACAGCTGCTGGTGATTCAGTGTCTTGAAGTCTGCTCCTGTCTTGGCTGCTGGTTGGGGCCACCCTGGGTTGGTGCCTGGGGAGCTCACACAGGGCTAGGTTCGGTTTGCAGCTCCAAGTGATAGACCCTTCCTATCAGCCTGCCAGGCAGGCTTCAGTGGGAGATGTGTTTCTCTCTTTGACTTTGTGGGTTCTGTAGTTCTAAAATTTTTTCTAGAGTCATTTTTTTACAGGTATTGGAGGTGGTTGGAGCAGGAGCTCAGACAAGTTCCTGCTTTTACTCTGCCATTTTGGCTCTGCCTCCCAACCCCCAAAAGCTCATTTCTTAAGGATTAAAGATTGTAATCTGCCTCAATGGAAAGACTGCTTATGCAAATGAAATCATGCAACACTGAAGTCTTGAGATAAGTGAGTTTCATCCAAGTCAATACACTGAATAATTGAAGCCATTTAGTATTTTTGGACCCTTATTCTGTCATTCAGTATTTTAGCTCTCCTTCTCACCTTTGTGACACTTACTCATTCATAATGATTCCATAATCTGACTTCATCTGAGACTGTCAGTGATTTAAAATATTGACTCAGTTAAGGACAGGAAAAGTCCTCTGTGGCATACTACCAGTGATTTGCTTCCAGGCTAGCATGGCCATATTAGTGACCTCTTTTGAAGTCAGTCACACAACCAATTTAAAATTCATCTGATTTTGCTATCAACTAGCCAACATCTCACCAACCAACTATCCACAAGCCCATTGTGAAAATTTATTTAAGTGCCTTGCTTAAAGTAATTTATGCCACATCTACGGCATTCCCTTATATTCCATTGTGGTAACACCAAAAAAATAAAGGGAATAGGATTATCATGGCATGACATATTCTTATGGAAGCCACCCTGACTTATGGAGATGAATGTTTTCCTGTGCAAATGCTCACAAACCATCCTATTAATAATGCATTGTAGAATCTTACCAGCAATCTGATCTGGCATACCACTTTACAGAAAAAAAAATCATCATCACCCCATTTATTGATGATTGGGACAATATTGCATCTCTAGCAACATGTTTCATTTGGGTATCCATTCCCTGAATTTTGCATCAGAACATCAAAGTCAGCAATTTCAACACCAAACTTATCAACTTTCTCTAGTAAACACTTGCTCTCCTATTAACTTCCTATTCTGATAAATTGCTTACAGATCCTTCTAGTCTCACTGACTTAACATCTTGGAGATAGTGTCCATCATTCTCAATAGCCAAACAATTTCCAAAAATGATCACAGAATATTATAGTTAGAAGGAATCCAGGGGACATTTAGTCTTCAACAACAACCAAAAAAAAAAAATAGACTTTACAGTATACCAGACAAGTGACAATCCACTCTACTTCAAGACGTCTGATGAGGGGTAACTCATAACATCTGAAAACAACATATTCTCCTTTTGTCCTACTTCGTTGTTAACAACTTGACTGTTTTCACCTTCAACCTACTTCTTCTAGTACTGTCCTTTATGGCCAAATCTTCATAGAACCCTTCTCAGATCTATTTTAAAGTATTTTTTTTTTTTACTTAATGGTATTTTTTTTCCCAAAAAAGAGGAAATACGAGTGAGTTTGAGAAAGAGATCATATGCATGGCATAACAACAACTAACATTAAAAGTTTGCAAGGCTCTCTATATATTTATAAAATCTAAGTATACATATATGTGTATATATATATATATATATATATATATATATATATATATACATATGCATGAATGTGTATATGTATATAAATGTATGTGTGTTTCTGTGTATACACACATACAAGTGTGTGTATAATCTCATTGATTTCTTACAACTCTCTGAGAAAGGTGTTGTTATCCACATTTACAGATAAGGAAATAGGCCAAGAGAAATTGACTTACCCAAGTTTACTTAACTAGTAGGTGTCTGAACCAGGATTTGAACTCTGGAATTCTAGATTGTAAGTCCTCTGCACTATCCACTCTTCCACTTACCTTCATCACATAGTAATGATTTAAAACTTCAATTATTCAAATGTTTACTACCTTTTCCCTAAAAGTATAGAAACTAATACTTTCTTATATAAATTATAATTTTACCCTTCAATAGGTAGAAAAACCAACAAGTAGAAATTTTATCCTGCATGTGATGCTCATTAACAGGGAGATAACTGGTGGAAATGATAGGAACTTGCTAGAGAATCAAAGATTTTTTTTTTTACTAGAGATGATTCAGAAGGAGAAAACTACATAATCAGGAATACACCAAAGGTGGAGAGAGCAGATTTCAAAGATGGTTGGAGAAAGGATAGGTAGAATTGCTAGTTGAAATTGAAGAGGGGAAATGGTAAGAGGGATGAGAAGTGCTAAAGAATTAATTTCTGAAAACCAAAAGAATATTAATTTGGAGGAAAAGCTGTAATTATTATAATATATTAGTGTGATGCACAGGGAACTCATTATTGCTTGACGTGAAGGATTTAAGATTATAAAAACACATGTACAAGAAAAGGGGCCTAAGAGCAGGTAAGAGATGATAAGTATTAAAAATACCATCTTTAATGACCAATATCAAATCAGGAAAAAACCAGAATGGGCAGAAGTTTATGAGGAAAACTAAGGATAACAAAGAGTTCTCCTCCTCCCTCTATTTTTGGGGAAGGACAAAATTACTACTAGGCAGTCCAGTGAATGAAGTACTGGGCATCGGTTTCTAAAATTGCCTCAGGCACTCACTGGCTGTGTGACTCTAGGCCAATGACTTCTCTTAACTCAGCCTAACTTCTGTAATCTGTAAAAGGAGGATTTGGACTCAATGGTCCCTCTACTTCTAAATCTATGATCTTATAAAGTCGATGAGAGACGTAGGTCAGATGATAACACAACTAGATACATTCATCATTGAATGAATGACTGAATTCAGACAGCAGTCATCAATGATTAGATGTGAATTTAACTAGAGATTTCCAGTGAATTTCTCCCAGGGAGTTGTGCCACATGTTGATTAATATTTGAAATGATGATTTGAATAAATGCATATTTGGAAACAGACATCAATTGGCCAAAATCATAAAGTAAATCAAAGTTTGGCAAGTGCTAGGGATACAAATCTAACCAAAAAAAGAAATAAATCCCTGTCCTCAAGGAGCTTACATTATAGTGGAGGAAGTTGACACATAAAACGGAGTAGATAAAAGATGACTACATGAGAGAAACAAAGGTCTGGAGAGAGGGAATGGAATGAAGTATGACCAACCTGGACACATTCCCCAATTAGAAATCCCCAGAAAGTCCTCATCAATGGGAAAATGGAGGCTGCTATGGTAGAGGGATGTTTCAAAGTGAGAAAACCCCAGACTTCGTAGAAAGTTGTATAGTGAGAAGAGTCATGGAGGCAAGTTTGGTAAATTGCCTCCACAGTGAGGAGGGGAGTTGATCATTTTTTTTTGGAGGGGGGTTGTTTTGTTTGGAGAAGAGAATATATTTGTAGAGGGTGACAACTGTCTGCAAATACTTTAAAATCTGATATAGGTTATATATTTATGACCATTTTAAACATATTTCCACAAAGGGGAGGGTTGGAGAGAGGGAGAAAAAATTTGGAATTCAAAATTTTATAAAAGTTAATGTTGAAAACTATCTTTACATGTTCTATCTTTTTAAAGTTGTATCTGACTCTTCATGATTCTGTGTGGGGTTTTCTTGGCAAAGATAGTGGAGTGGTTTGCCATTTCCTTCTCCAACTTATTTTATGTATGAAGAAACTGAGGCAAACAATGTGAAGTGACTTTCCCAGGGTCACACTGCCAGATAGTATCTGAGACCAGATTTGAACTCAGGAATTTGACTCCAGGGGTAGTGCTCTATTCACTGTTTCACCTAGCTGTCCTAAGTGCTCTCTGCTAATCTCTAATGATTCTTCCGCTAGTCTTCACCTAAATACTTCCTACCATACATCTCTACTCTGATTCCTGCATTTCCTCACCTCAGTGTGCTTTTAATATATAATGTTACCTTACCTATACTTCTGTTTTGAATAAGGTATATTCATCCAAAACCAAATTCCAGCTATGAGATTCATCCCACTAAGTCTCAGTAACAATTATAAGAATAACTGTGCTTCCTTTTCTTTATGGGATTCAATATAGACATTTGAAGACATGGAGCATATTTCTTAGATTGTGTCTCATAAGCTTCTAGATCTTTCAAATCTTATTTATTTTCCCTACATTGAAGCTACAGTTTAATGGTATCTAGATTAGTGAATATATGTTAGCAACATTCTCCCCTTCCTTTTCAATTTTTTATTTCTTTTTTGCAAGAGGGAAGGCAGGGCAATTGGGGTTAAGTGACTTGCCCAAGATCACACAGTTAGGTTTGTGTTAAGAGTCTGAGGCTGCATTTGAACTCAGGTCCTCCAGACTCCAGGGCAAGTTCTCTATTCACTTTGTCATCCAGCTGCCCCACTTCCTTTTCATTTTCAAGTAATAACGAGAATGTTTGCAAGATGCAGCCTTGTTCCAGCCTGTCTTTCAAGCCTCGTTATACAGTACCTCCCATCTCCACATCCTGTGATATAGTTAAATTATCCTCTCTCTGCTCTTCCCACATGATATTTCCCTCTCTGTGCTTTTTCACTGTGGCTATACTCCATACCTAAAATATACTTTCTTCTCACTTCTATCTCACAGAATCCCTTTTTTTCCTTCAAGCCCCAACTTAAGTAATATCTTCTATAGGAAACCTTTGCTCATTCCCTCAAATTCCTGGATCCTACCTCTCAAACTCCTGAATTTAATGAATTTGTATTTATTTGAATTTATTTTATTTATGTGTCCTGTTCATATATATCTAAATCTATATATCTCCTTGTTT
Source organism: Pseudochirops corinnae (assembly GCA_028646515.1). Lineage (NCBI taxonomy): Eukaryota > Metazoa > Chordata > Mammalia > Diprotodontia > Pseudocheiridae > Pseudochirops > Pseudochirops corinnae. The sequence goes on along the minus strand of CM053585.1, from coordinate 23,005,696 downwards.
AGTCATCCATTAGAATGTAAAGCTCTTTGTGGTTAGGAGTTATCCCATTTATTGTCTATACTTCCCTAATGCCTTGCACAGTTCCTAGAACAAAGTAAATGGTTAACAAATGTCTGTTGATTCATTGATTGATATCAATCAAATATGTGTGTGTATGTATGTATGTATATATATATATATATATATATATATGTAATATATGTATATGTATATGTGTATGTGTGTGTATGTGTGTATATATATATATATATTTTTTTTTTCCTACCCTTAAAAGGAAGCAATGATTAAAAACATCTGTGCCCCAGGGACTTCAGTTTTTCAATCAAGATTGTGAATCCTTTGTCATTGTTCCTCCCAGATTCCCACTGGCATCATCATTTGTGCCCATATTAATCACTAATAGGGGCTAATGCATTCCCCTTTGTCATGTCTTTGGGAGTTGCTTTAGGCATATGTTTGATTTTTCTTTGTTTTTTCTTTTTAAGAAGTAGCAAGGCAATTGAGATTAAGTGACTTGACCAAGGTCACACAGTTAATAAATGTCAGGTATCTGAGGCCAGATTTGAACTAAGGTCCTTCTGACTCCAGGACCAGTACTCTATTCACTGCACCACCCAGCTGCCCCTGGACACACGTTTTTGAAAGACAACAATTTTCTATTGCTGTGGGGTAATAGCTAGCACTATGATCAGAGAGTCACTAACCACTGCTACTCTTCTCCCTTTTTTTTTTATTCCTCCTCTTCCTGTGACTGGCTGTTCCCTTTCCTGAAAGTAACAAGTGACCTTCTGGATCATTCTTCTAAGGATGTAGTAACCAGCTCCTATCTCTTTAATAATAGCCATAACCTTGCTCTTATTTGGGAGGTTTGGTTCAGTCCATTCACTAGTTCTTCTTCCCTCTCTTCCTCATATGACGTTTTCCCCTCCCCAATGTCTATATAGAAGTCAGGTTTCACCTCTGTTTCTTCCAGTCTTGCTGTTTGTTTATTTTTAGAAACATGGCTACGACCCTCATAACACTGAATGTGAAGAGGCAATCTATGATCTCAACATACAGACTGGCTTTACTGCACTGATACTTTCCTGGACAGAACCAAAGTCAACTAGAACAAAATAAATACGTGGAGTTGAAATAGTTTTCCTGTGTTAAAAGGAAAAAAAAATGAACAATTTCTTGGCTTTCCAAGTCCAAGCATGACAAGCCTAGATTTACAGTTGCAGCCAGAGGCACAATTTACCCCAACTTGGCATTCTGTACTCTTTTGGGTGTTCTGACTAATTTACAGGTATCCAATAGCAATTAGAACAACAATCCCACCTGGTTAGTTGCTACCAAAAAACTATTATGTGCTGAAAGTCTCTTGGTACCTCATGTCGAGTGAAAGGTGGTTTCAGTCTCAAGTCTAAGACAAGCAAACTATCCATGCGTGGGTCCTACCTGCTTTTGACTGGGAAGACACAGGAGGACAGATAGGAAACTTCCACAGTATTGAATGTGGGACCTTGTTGTAAAAGAAACTAAGGTCTAAAGGTAAGTCCATTGCATCTAAAGTCAGATAACCTGTGTTTCCATTCTGATTCTGTCCTTTAGTTCCAGAGCCACATAACAAAAGTGAGATGATTGTAGCTTTGCCCTCAGACATCAAAATTCCTAAGGCTAAGCAAATTCACCAATTGAAATAAAAACAGATCATTTCTACTCTTATTTTCAGCAGATGGCTTTACCTTTTAATTAAAAAAAATTAAAAACTAGAAACCATCTAGAATATTCTCCTTCTTTCACCACATTCCCTACCCCAAGCCCCATGGACACATTCTCCTATTCTCAAAGGGGAGGAGGGAGAACATCCCCAGAATGGGAGACAGCCTCCACCCACTTCTATCAATGAAGAATCTGCACCTCTACCTCTCTGATTCCTTGGCATTTTTTAATACTGAACTCAGGTGCTGTCTCTTATGGAAGAGCTTGCTTCCATTGTCCTAAGTTTCTGCTCTTCTGTTTTGTTTTATTTTTTTTTTCACACACACAGTAAAATCTAAACTCCCTGTGGTTAGTATAATGCTTAGTAGGTGTTTAACATATGCATGTCAGACTGAATAACAAAACTGGCCAGCCAAGGAGCAATCCTGGAGCATTGGAAATTGCACACTCTGTAAACAAAGGACTTGGGTTCAAATCCCCTTTCTAGAATGTATTATTAGTGTGTCATTAGGCAAGCCATTTAGTCTCCATTGTCCTCAGTTTCTTCACTTGCACAAATGTGTGACTTAAAGTATTTGATCTCTGTGGTCCCTTTTTTCTCTAGAGCTATGACCTTAGGGAGCATTCATATCACTATCTCAGACAGATACGGGGATTTTTGGGTCCAATTCAAATGAACCACACCAACTTTGGAGCAACCTCTCCACTGCCTTCTGCCCTCTTCCTGTATTCACTTCTTTGATTGACTTCTGAGTTCACTACTCCATACAAGACAGAGGCAGCTTCCCTTGTTTGAGATCTCTGCAGTCCTGACCCAAACTCTCAGCTTCTCTGAAATTATTGAGAGCTTGCTATCCATATCAGCTCCTTGAAGATGAAGAGGCCAGGGCAAGAGCTCTTCTGAAATTGGGACAGATTTGAATGACAAACAGTTCTAGGGAAATTTGTCTACTTTACCCTAAAGCTACACAAAACACTCCCCTTCTTCTGTTGACTTCAAATTAGTTCTTGGCTGATGCAATCTCCTTTTCTTATGAAGGCCAGAAGGGGATTCATAGAAGCTATCTGTGAGGGCCTTTTGAAATCTGATGCCAGAAAGGTGTAGCTATCAACTCACGTCAGAGATGAAAAATGGGGTTTAGAAAATCCAGAGGTGCATACAGCATCTTTTTTTCTTCTAGAAGCAAGAATGTGTAAGTTATTTGTAGCTGGGCTCCTGAAGGAATTTTCTTTCAAGGTTTCCCTTATTTCTGTTATAGAATAATATCAATAATTTCTTAGCCTCAGCTCCAAATCTTTGTTTTCTTTTAATATTTCTTCTAACTTTAGGAGGCTCCTAAAGATGCTGCTTTCACAACAACCCATCAAAGACACATAGAAGAAAATGAGCCTCCTACTATCTGTAAAGTCTCTCATCAAGAGCTAAGAGCAATACCAAAGTCAGTAAACTTGGTCCCTGCCCTTAAGGATCTTCCAATCCAGTAGGAGGGACGTGTATACAATAAGAATAAAAAAATAGATTGGGAAAGGATAATAAGAGGTAGAAACAAAGGACTCTGAGTACTAGAGATAAACATCACTTTTCCTTTTATGGATCATGGAAGTGTACATGGAGGAAATTATATATGAAAAGGGCCTTGAAGGATGTATAAAATTTGACTAAGATGAGCTATGATTTATACTTTTGGCCTTGGAAGGAATATGAATAAAGGAGGAGAGTTGAAAATCCATAAGATTTACTCAAAATGTGGTGAACAGTCTGATGTCTGACAACACAGAGTATATGAAGGTAGTTATGTTTTCACTTTATTTTTTCATGCATTTTTTCCTTTTTGCAAACTGTCATTGTTTTGCAAACTGTTCCTTCTTTCAGCGTATGACTAATATGGTAATAGGTTTTACATGTTTGCATAAATATAACCTATATCAAATGACTTACCATCTTAGGGAGAAAGCAGGCTAGGGAGGGAGGGGAAAAGTTTGGAGCTCAAAATTTTTTTAAAAAATGAATGTTAAAAAGTGTCTTTACATGTAATTGGAAAAACTAAAATATTATTTAAAAAGAATGATTTGGAAGGTTAAGTTGTAGCCACAGTGTGGAGGCAATTTAATTATAAGTTTTAATTTTATGTTGTAGTCAATGTGGAGAGATGGAATATTCTTGGCCCGGGAAGTGTAGTATACCTCTTAAAATCATCAAACTAGTGAGGGGGAAAGGCACAA
>CM053585.1:22986785-23001669 GCA_028646515.1 Pseudochirops corinnae | reverse complement strand
AACAAGAAACAATAGAACACTCAAACTTCCACTCATGGGGCAACTCAATCATTAGTCATTCAATCAATTCACAATAGAATAATCAAACTTCCACTTGTGGGGCAAGCATTAACTTAATCAGTCACTAATCTAGATTTACAATTACTAAATATCTTGATCACAAATACAGTCATTAGAAAACCACACAAACCCTCCAACCCTCGATGTCCAAAAAAAACCTCAGTTTCATCCAAGGGGAGGCTTTTACTTCATCTTGACTCAGGGTGGTCTCTCTGATTCCCTGGATCCCCTTACAAGGTCCCAGCTCCCTCCTGAATCCGCCAGTCACCTGGATTCAGAAGCATACAGCTCCAAGGTCCTTGTCCAATCCTCAGAAGTAGACAGCTCCCAGCTCCTTCTCCAGTCCTCAGCGCAGTCTCTGGCACACACTGAAGTTCACAGAGTCCAGCACATCACAAACTCTTCACCACTTCTCTTGCCTGGAACTCAAGGATCAGCCAGGCCATGAACAAACAAAGTCTTATCCTGGTCATGCTTCTTCAGGAAAACCCTCTCAGCCTTCCAGGCAGGCCCTCACCAGATTCTGGTCTTAGGAAAACTCCAACTCAGTTCTCAGTCAGTTCTCAGCTTCCAGATGTTGGGAGAGAAACTCTTTCTCTCTCTCTCTGTCTCTCTCTCTCAGCTGGCCTCAGTCTCCAGGATTCTTCCTTCACCAGGGGCAGTGTTCCAATTCTCTCTCTCTCTCTGTCTCTCTCTGCCACAGCCAGCTTCACTCTCCACAATTCTTCCTTCAGCAGGAGAAGCATTCAAATTCTGTCTCTCAGATGCTCGGAGAGGAACTTTCTCTCTTCCCCTCTCTTTGTCTCTCTCTTTCTCAGCCAGCTTCAGTCTCCAGGATTCTTCCTTCAAGGGAAACAAAATTCCAATTCTGTCTGTCTGTCTCTGGAATTCTTGCTTATTTGCACACCTCAGCCAATCCCCTTCTTCCACATCAACAGGGGAGTTCATGCCTTCTCCACAGTGGGACAGAGTTTGCACTTTCCACACTTAGCACTTAGTACTAAGTGCTAAGTATCCTGCTAAACTAATTACTATTACATTACTCTATTAGTGTACAAAATATTCCAATACCTCCCTAGATGTATTTCTGTAGGCTTAAGGAAAATAACATTAGAGGCACACTATCCAAAGGCACAAGGGAAGTAAGGATTAGAAAAGTCACACTATTGATGTTTTCCTTTGTCCTTCATTATCAAAGAGGATCATGACAGTAGGCAGGTGAGGCCATGACATTCAAGTAAAGTGAGGGAGGACTATGCAAAGTCAACAGCTTCACTTTCTCCTCCAGAGCCACCTGGGTCCAGCGGCCACATATAGATGAGGATGACTAGAGATGGCCCAGGATGCAGTGGGAGACTTTGGCTTTTTCAAGCTAAAGTCTTTAACAGGTCTCAGTTTGACTGAGACAATGGTAAGGTTTAATAAGAAATGAGGCAGAGAATGGTCTCCCCATGCTAAGATCAGAAGGAGGAAAAAACCCAATTGGGCATATTTATTCTGGGGACCCGAAGGCATAGGGACACAGACTAAAAGGCTTAAAATATTTGAAGGACTTGAAACTTGGAAGAGGGATCAGATCTATTCTGTCTTACTGCAGGGGTCAGAATAAAAATGAAAGGAAGAACTTACAAAGAGGAAAATATGGGCACAATTGATGGGAAATCTACCTAAAATTAGTTCTTCCCATTTGGGCAGTTGCATGTCATGACAGGTTCCTCAAAATGTAGGCTTTGAAATAGAAAGTGAATGACCATGTATTAGATATGTCATAATGAGAATTCAAGGTCAAGTATGGTTTCATCAAGATGGCCTCAGAAGTATCTTCTAACTTTGAGATTCTGATAGTAGGAACCTGTTCAAAAGAAACAAACAAAAACATAATCTTATGCTACAAAGGAAATAAGAAAGAAAAGTTCCCTTATGCATAAAAAAATACCTTTTTTGTAGTGACAAAAAAATGGAAAGTAAATACTGTCCATCAATAGGGAAACTGCTAAACAAATTATGTTTTTAAAATGAAATTGAATAATAATTATCTATAAGAAATAATGGAGATTTCTGGCTACAGAGAAATCAGAGAAAACTTGTAGTAATTGATGCAGAATGAAATGAATAGAATCAAGAGGAAATGTTGTAACAACAATGGAAAAAATTTAAAAACTGGAAATTTTAAGAAATTTTCAATATAATTCAATAGGCTACTATGGTTCTGGACTAGTAAGAACTAGCATTTCAAGCGTGTGATTCATTTGATATGTGTTGTCTCTAATTCTCAGAATAACTAATATTCTTGGAGATTTGTACCTCTCATTCTTCATATTTAGTCCATTACGTTTTTGTCAGGAGGTACCTAACAAATAAAACAGTATAACTAAAGCATGCTAGAAGATGTCAAATCCTATGGAAATTCTGAGGAAGGAAATCATTCTGACAGGGGGAATCAAGTCATACTTGGGGGGTAGATACACTTTAAAAGTTAGGTGGCATTTCAATAGTCAGGAAAGGAGGAGCAGAGTTTGAGTAGGGAGAAGAACCAAACATACATCAAGAAGAGCATAAGTAAATGCATGATGCCTTGAAAATACCATGTATAAGATATAATAAATACTTTAGTTTGGGTAACACTAGAGCATGGAAAGCAAATTCTTGAGAAGGATATCCATACATATTGCAGATGGACTTGGATGACAAACCAAGGATTTAAACTCTGACTGCATTGTAAAACTCCCTGCCTTCTCAATAATTTCTCTTAAGATAATTCTCTATAGATTAAGAAAAATAACTAATAGCCTATTTTTAAAACATTGTCATAATTTTATATTTTCAATTACCAAACATTTGTTTTCTCTCCCTCATTGCACAGAAATAGAGCAAGTTGTGAGATGACACAGTTGTTTTATTTCTGGATGAAAGGGTACTTACTGTTTAATAACCTATAGTAGGCCAATTTTCTTTGTGCCCTCCCTCTACAACTGGAAAAAAAAAACATAAAATTTTGGAACAAATATGCATAACCCAGCAAAATAATTTCTATGTTGACCATGTAAAACATTGTGTTTTTCGTTCTGTATATTTAGTCCACCACCGCTCTCTCAGAAGGTAGGAAGTATGCTTCATCTATAGTGCTGTGGAATCATTGTTGACCATTGATCAAATTTCTCATTTTTTTCAGTTTTTCATTTTTCTGTTATTGTTATAATATTCTCTCTTGGTTTTATTCATTACATTCTCATCAATTCATACAAGATTTCTCTGTGTGCCTTTCTTATTTAAACATTTTTTTATATAGAAAAGGGCAGGAACAGAGACATATATGAGGGAAAAAAATACTGAGAATATAAATCTAAAAGAAAAAAAATGCTAGGACAAAAACTCAGACAATTCTGAGAAAACTTGAGGGAACTAAGCTCCAAGGGAGATTAAAGCCTGAGTTAGTCTTGATGCTTTCTTTCCTATCATTTTCACTTCACTATAACTATTGAATGGGATTGGAAATTGATAGCTAGGAAACAACTGAAAAAGAAATATCTAGGAAATTATGGTAGTTGTTTTTTGCCCATCCGCATTATTTCAGACAAGAAATTTCTGCTTTGAGGTAGGAATGATTCATTGACTGGACTCAGTGACCAGAAACAGTAAGAGAGAGGATGTTCTTCTGCCTTTTTATAGACTGATCCACCATGACTCAGCTGTCCTTTCACATTGGAACTTCCCAAAACTTTTAGAGCCTTCTCATCCTCCAATACCTTCCCACCACACCAGTCTTGTTCTCCCATTAATCAATTCCTTTTGAGTCTTTCATTTTGTGAACAGCATTAATACAACTATGCTTCATTCCCCATATGACTGTATTCCTTACTGTGGATTTTTCCACCATATCTTGCTTCCTGGTATCCCCTTGCTTCTTTTAGGTTTATTTTTATATAATTTCCCCATTACAATTTAATCTTCTTGAATATAGGAATAGTCTTTATATTTTACTAACATTTGTATCACCAGTTCTTAGCATAGCACCTGACAGAGTAAGAGAGCAAAATATGCTTTTTGTCTACTTGCCAGCAGAGAGTATTAGGAAGAGATTAAAAAAAAAAAAAGAAAAAAGAAAAGCAACTGCTCCATCCAGGTCCAGCTAAATTCATAAAATTGGAAGAAGATGTTTGCTAGGAGCTGGTCTGATTGGAGGAAAATGGGCTTTGAAGCTGTTACTGGGAATTTATTTAATTGGAGGGAAAAAAACAACAACAAACTTCTGCTGTATCAGATAGTTGACTCGAGAAAAGTGAATCCTCTGTGATTAAACACCTGGTGAGATAAAGAAAGAGTAAAATGCTTCACCATTTACTGTCTCTTATACGTTGAGAGAAGGATATTTTTTTTTCTGATTTCCATGAGCACACCTGAATAGCTTTGCATATTCCAGTCTCAAACATACTTCTTTTTTTTTTAGTTCAGAAGGTTAATATCAATTCAGAGTTAAGCCAATGGAATAGAATTGAATAGTTCTATAGCCTTCAGGTTTAGGATCTCTAATTTCATTAAAATAGATGAGCATTCTTTCAGTGGCCCAAGAATGGCATGGACCTGAGAAATGGGACTGTGAAGTAGAAGTGCAGAAGTGTCCAGAAGAGAAATGACAATCATATGAATGTGAACCATTGGTCTACCAATAGAAACCATATAAAGAAAAACTGTCTTCTCATATTTTTTCCTTAAGAATACCTTTGATATGCATAGAAAACACAGTTATGCCTTAAGAGGAAATTAATCTGGTATTAGTGTCAAGTCTAAGTAGTCCAATGGAGTATAACTTATAGATTCCACTGAAAGGTATGCCGTGTCTATAGATTTAGTGGAATCCCCTCCCCCACCCCATTCCCAGCACATTGAGGGGACTTCCTGTGGACGATATAAAAGTATATATTTAATTTAATTCAAAAGGAAACATTTATTAAGTATTTACTATGTGCTAGGCACTGTGCTATATACTAAGAATACAGAGACAAAAATAAAATAGTTCCTGACATCCAAATGTTTGTATTTCATTGGGAGGAAACAGTATATGCAAAATAATTGAGAAAGAGGAAGGAGAGTCACTAGTAACTGATGGAATATCTATATATCTATATATCTATATATCTATATATCTATATCTATATCTATATATGTTTGGAAATATGAAGAGTTTATAATGTAGGGGTAAGAGACTAGAAGCAGAGACAACAATCAGGAGTCTATTACAGTCATCCAGGTAAGAGGTAAAGAGGAACTGGACTAGGTTGTCTCTGGTTTTTTGTTAGTTATTTTGTGGTTTTTATTTTGTGTGTGTGTGTTAGTGGAAAGAAGGAGATGAATGTAAGACAGATTTTCCAAGTGGAATTGGTAAGACATGGCAAGTGATTTTATATGGTTCTTGGATGAGGGAGAAGAGAAAGGCAAAGATGATTCCAGAGTCATGTGAATACATCATCAAAAGGATGGGAGCGCTCTCAATAAAATGAGTTTATGAAATAATGATTTTTTTGAAAAGTGAAATATGTATTTTGGATATATTGAGTGGGAAATAATAATAATTGCCAGAATTTATATGGCATTTAAAAGTTTTACAAAGTCCTTTTGAGTGCTTTCTCATTTTATCCTAATAAACCAGGGAGACAGATATTATCAGCATCTCCATGTTTCAGAAGTGGTAACTGAAGTAGATTGACATTAAGTAACTTTCTAAGGGTCACAAAATTAGTAAGTGAATGAAGCTAGATTTGAACTCAAGTCTCCCTGACTCCAAGCCAAGCATTCTATTAACTATAAAACCTAACCTACAGAACATTCAGTTGAATATATTCACTAACTACTGATGTATTTTTACAGCTTAGGAGATACAGGAATACAGAATTGGACATTATCTGCATAGAAATGATAACTGAAAAAAGAAGAGAGATATGACCACCAAGAAAGTAAAGAGATAAGATAAACAGGATAAGATAAAAGAGTTGCCCAAGAGGGAAAAGCATGCACTGTCCATGGTTAGAAGGAGTAAAAACCTTGAGGAAATCATAGCTCTATCAAAATATAGCAGATATATGAATTGACATGGGTTGTAGGGGGATGGTACCATGATAATGGAGAAGTTAGAAGCTTTCTTTCCCATTCCAAGCTGATGTTTGGAAAGACATATAATGGTGTAAACACTGGGAATGGGTAGGAGTTTATATTTGCAAAAGATATTAAAAGTTAAAATTGATGATTTTTGCTCTTTGTTCTTGAAGAAGACCAAAGTGACATCATTATGAACAGGATAGACTCTCTAAATTTGTACATTTCATCTTTTATTTGAGCTATTTCAATTCTGATTGGCTCATAAAGCACAATACCTTCTCTGATTAGGGTACACTAGGCGGGGCAGTCCTGTGCCAACGTCTCCAATGTCACCTACTCAATTCTAAAGTTCTTCAAAGAGACCTAGAGAGTGTTCTTGTATCACATCAGCACCTTTCTTATGTAAGTTCTCCATAAAATCATCTTTCAGGCAAATATGTTTAGTATTTGAACAATTTGGTCAGCCCATAGGAGTTGGCTCTCTGTAGTAGCATGTGAATGTTTGGCAGTTTAGTTGTAGAAAGGATCTCAGTATCTGGTACCTTATCCTGCCAGGTGATTTTCAGAATTTTCCTGAGACAATTAAAATGGAAGTGATTCAGTGTCCTGAAATGGTACTGGTATACTGTTCAAGTTTCACAGGCATGCTTTAACGAGGTCAACATACTGGGTCTAAATACCTTCAGTTTGGTAGTCAAATACCTCTTCTTTTCCACACTTTCCTTTGGAGTCTCCCAAACACTGAGTTAGCTCTATTAGTGCATGCATGTATACATCCCTGGAAACTATGCTGCCAAGGTAAGAGAACTTTTTCAAAGAATTCAAAACTTCTCCATTAGCTGTAAATGATGGTTCCATATATGGGTCTTGTGATGCTGGCTGATTGAGAACCTCTGTTTTCCTGATGTCAGTTGTTACGTCAAAATTAGCAAAAGCAGAAGAGAATTGATCCTTACTTTTTTTTTTCCATCTCAGCTTCAGAGACTCCATTAAGTGCACAATCATCTGCAAACAAATATGCATCAATTCTCCCTCCACTTTAGTCTTGGCTTGTAGCTTTTTCAAGTTAAATAATTTGCCATCAATATGGTAGATGACCTTGATAATGTTTTTGTCCTTTTTGAAGGTATCTAAAAATGTTGCTAAAACATCATACTAAAAAGCATGAGACTGGGAACAGAGTCAAGGTGGTAGAGTAAAGGCTGGGACTTACGTGAGTTCTCTCCCAAACCCATTCAAATACCTGTAAAAAATTACTGTAAAAAACTTCTATAGTAAAAGAACACACAGAATGACAGAGTGAAACAAATTTCCAGACCAAGACATCCTGGAAAGTGGACAGGAAAGGTCTATTGCACCAGTCTGAGAAAAGAGCACAGTCAAGCATGGGCTAGGCCAACAAAGACTGGGCCAGAGAAAACTTCAAGAAACTGAATCACTTGCTGCTGTAGTGATTTACAGACTTCTCAAACAACAAATGCCAAAGACAACTTAGCAGGTCACAGGAAAAGGTCTCACAGGCGTGAGAGAGGAGCATGGTCAGGCCTTAGCCTCAGGGCAATGATAGCAGTGGCAGCAGCAAGATCTGCTGCTGTTTCTGGAGCTCCCATTTCACAGATGGTAGGAGGATGAAGCATCAGATCAGAGTGGTACTACAGGGATCTCTTTGCTGGTGCTGAGACAGAATACTTTCCCTTTGCTTTGCTTGGATGTGGGTCTCAGTCCAGGGTAGAGATCCTGGGGCTAAAAGGAATATTGCTGTGGAGGAACCTGTAGTAGGGGGAAGAGGGAATCCTCCTCACAGTTCCAAGGCACAAAAGAGTGATTGTGGTCATTCACAAACCAGAGAACAGACAAGAAAAGGAGTAAACATCTCTCCTTTAATTATGCCATGTTGGAAGAAGTGGAAATTCACAGATCCATAGAAGTATCTCTGAAAATAGCTGCACAAAACCTTTGATACTTGGGATACTACACCCTCCAAACTGGAAGCATCAAGGTCTTACTAAAAAGTTAAAAAGTCAAGTAATTGCCTGGGAAAATGAGCAAACAGCAGAAAAAAAAATGAAAATATAGAATCTCATTTTGGTGACCATGAACATCAAAACATAGATCCAAAAGAAGACAACAAAGTCAAAGATCCTACATTCAAATCCTCCAAGAAAAAAAAATGAATTGGTCTCAAGCCATGGAAGAGCTCAAAAAGAATTTTGAGTATCAAGTAAGAAAAGTAGCAGAAAAAGTGGAAAGAAAAATAAAAGTTATCAAAAAATCCATGAAAAATGAGTTAGCAACTTGCTAAAAGAGACCATCCCAAAATACTGAAGAAAATAACACTTTAAAAAATAAACTAACTCAATTGTCAAAAAATGTACAAAAAGTAAATGAAGAGAAGAATGCCTTAAAAAGCAGAATTGGCCAAATGGAAAAGAAAGTCTAAAAGATCACTGAAAAAAATAATTCCTTAAAAATTAGAATGGAGCAAATGGAAGCCAATAACTTTATGGAAAATTAAGAAGCAATAGAACAAAACCAAAAAAAATGAAAAAAAAATTCAATGTGAAATATCTCTTTGGAAAAAGAAAAAAAAAACAACTGATCTAGAAAACAGATCCAGGAGAGATAGCTTAAAAATTATTTGACTGCCTGAAAGTCATGATTTAAAAAAAAGATCTTATACATCATCTTTCAAGAGATTATCAAGGAAAATTGCCCTAATATTCTAGAACCAGAGACTAAAATAGAAATTGAAAGCATCTACCAATTCCCTCCTGAAAGATGCCAAAAAGAAAATCATATTAATATTGTAGCCAAATTCTACCGTCCATACGTCAAGGAGAAAATATTATAACCAGCCAGAAAGAAATAATTCAATTATTGTGAAAAGACAATCAGGATAACACAAGACTTAGCAGCTTCTACATTAATGGATTAGAGAGCTTGGAAGATGATATTCCTGAGGTCAAAATAGCTAGGATTAAAACCAAGAATCAACTACACAGCAAAAAGAGTATAATCCTTCAGGGAAAACAAAAAGACATCTAATGAAAGAGAAAATTTTGAAACATTCTTGATGAAAAGACCAGATATGAATTAAAAAATTGACTTTCAAATACCAGAATCAAGAGAAGTATGAAAAGGTAAACAGAAAAGAGAAATCATAAGGGACTTATTAAAATTGAACTGTTTATATTCTTTCATGGAAGGATGATATTTGTGACTGTTGAGGCCTTTCTTAATATTAGGGTAGTTGGAGGAATGTGTCTATATATCTATATTTATATCTATATCCATATCCATATCTATCAATACACATACAGATATAGAGATATACACATATATGTTTTCATATATATATATATATATATATATATGTGTGTGTGTGTGTGTGTGTGTGTGCATATACATATATATACATAAAATATGCATATGAAAGGATAATATTCAGTAAATAAAATGAAGGGATCGGAGAGAAATGTACTGGAAGTGGGAGAAAGGGAGAGGTAGAATGGGGTAAATTTTCTCATATAAAAGAGGCAAGAAAATGTTTTTACAGTGGAGGGGAAGAGGGGGGCGGTGAGAAGGAACAAATGAACCTTCTTGTCAACAGATTTGCCTTAAGGAGGGAATAACATACATACTCAATTTGCTATGGAAATCTATCTTAACCTATAGGAAAGTAGGGAGGAAGAGGATAAGAAAAGGGAGAATGATAGGAGAGCAGAGTGAGTCATGGAGAAATCAGAAGCAATCACTTTTGAGGGGGCACAGGGACAAAGGAGAGAATAGAAAACATGGAAAGTGGGATAGAATGTAGGGAAATGTAGTCCTTTACAACACGACAATTATTGGAAGTGTTTTCCATGACTACACATGTATAACCTATTCGGAATTGCTTAAGTTCTCAATGAGGGTGAGTGAGGAGGGAGGAATGGAGAGGATGTGGAACTCAAAGTTTTAAAAATGAATGTTAGGGGCTGAGCCAAGAAGGCGGTGTAAGAGCAGCAAGGTACGGCAGCTCCCACACAGCCAAATAAAATATCCATAAAATATGACTCTAAACAAATTTTTGGGCTCTAAAACACAAACAAATTTACCTCCCGCTGAAGGCAGCTCAGCTCAAAGGGACCATCTCAGTGCTGGGAGCCGAAACCAGCCCATCCTGAAACCGCGGCTTGACCCTGGGGGCAGCCAAGCCAAGCCACTCCACAGCTGGAGCTTCAGGAGAACGGATCAGCAGCAGCTGAGGCAGTTTCCAGAGTTATCAAGCCATAAGAAAAAAGGACTAAGTGAAAGGTAAATGGAACTTGGCTAAAATTGGGGGAGAAAAGTGGGTCCCGCCCAATTGCCTCCAGGGCAAGGAAGTGGCAGAAGCAGAGGCCCTGCAGCCACCTCCATGTTGCTGCTTCAGAGCTCTGGGCCTGCAGACTGCAGGGGGGAACAAGCAATCATTCAGATGGCAAGTGCTCTTGCATTGAGAAGCCTGGATCTGGGTCGTGGTCTTGGGTAGTGGTCCTGGGGTGCGTTTTCAGTGAGCCAAACCTGGTAGGGGCTGCAGCAGCCTCCTAAAAGCTCCAGTAGCTGGGAAAACCCCAGTGATTTGGGATAGAGCTTTCCCCTCTGGAAGCAAAGTTCCATAGAGCTAAAAAATCTTTTACTAGCCATCATGAGCAAGCAAAGGAAACAAAGTAAGAACAGTATCCAAGCTCTAGATTCCTTCTTTGGGGAAAAGAAGGAATAAAGCAGGGAATGGGAGGAAGACAACACAGTCGAAACTCCCACACCAAAAGTTTCCAAGAAACATGAAGACTGCCTAAAAGCTAGAGATCTGCTTTAGAAGGATTTTGAAAATCAAATGACAGAAGTCGAGGAAAAATTAGGAAGAGAAATAAGAATGATGCAAGAAAATCATGAAAATAGAGTCAACAACCTGACTTATAAATTTACACCTTAAAAAATAGACTAACTCAAATGGCAAAAGAGGCCTAAAAAGCTAATGAGGAGAAGAATGCCTTAAAAAGTCGACTTTGCCAGATGGAAAAAGAATCTCAAAAGCTTGCTGAAGAGAATAACTCCTTCAGAATTAGAGTGGAGCAAATGGAAGCAAATGACTTTATGAGACATCAAGATACTATCAAACAGATCCAAACAAATGAAAAAATAGAAGGCAATTTGAAATAGCTCCTTGAAAAATCCACTGTCCTGGAAAACAGATCCATCAAAGATAATTTTAAAATTATTGGACCACCTAAAAGCCATGATCAAAAAAAAGAACTTAGAAAGCATCCTTCAAGAAATTCTCAAAGAAAATTGCCCAGATATTTTAGAAAAAGAGGGCAAAACTGAATGTGAAAGAATTCACCTATCACCTCTTTAAAAAGATCCCCAAAAGAAAACTTCTAGAAATATTATAGCCAGGTTCCAGAGTCCCCAGGTCAAGGAGAAAATATTACAAGCTGCCAAGAAGAAACAATTTGAATACTGGGGAAACACAATTATTATAACCCAGGATCTAGCAGCTTCTACATTAAGGGATCGAAGGGCCTGAAATATGATATCCCAGAGATCAAGGGAGCTAGGATTAAAACCAAGAATCACCTACCCAGGAAAATTGAGTATAGTATTCAAGGGGAAAATATGGTCATTCAGTGAGGTGGAGGACTTTCAAACATTCTTACTGAAAAACCAGAATTGAAAAGAAAGTTTGACACTCCAACACAAGAAGCATGATAAGGTAAACATGGAAAAGAAATCATATGGAACTTATCAAATTTGAACTATTTATATGCCAACATGGAAAAGTGACAATTTAACTGTTGAAACTTTTCTCAGTATGAGGATAGCAGAAGAGAATATAAATGTATATATACATATACATACACATATATCTATATAGGAGGGTTTATATATGCATACAAACGCATATCTGAGTATGTGTATATATGAATACATAGAGGGCACAGGATCACTTGAATAGGAAGAGACAATACTCTAAAGGGTGAAATCCTGAGGTGGGAGAGAATTTGAATGAGAGGAGACGGGGAGAGACAGAATGGAGTTAATCATCTCATATAGAAGAGGCAAAGAATAATTGTTACAATGGAGGGGAAGAACAGGAAGGGAAAAGGGAAAGAGACAATCTTACTCTCATTGACTTGGCTTAGGGAAGCAATGATATAAACTCTAAACTGGGTATCTTGCCACACAGGAGAGTGGGGGGGGATGGAGATGAGAGGTGGGATGATGCTGGGGATTTGGTGGGGGGAGGGTTGATGGAAGTACATACTTCTGTAAAGGGACAGGGACAGGGTAGAGAATAGAACAAGGTTGGGGACGGGATAGGAAGGAGGGACTTGATCAGTCTCTTGCAATATGCTCACTGTGGAGAGGTTCTGCATAATTACACATGTACAGCCTGTATTTAATTGCTTGTACTTCCAGTAGGGGTGGGTGACGAGGGTGGAAGGGAAAGAATCTAGAATTTAAAGTTCTATAATCAAATGTTAAAAATATATATGCATATATATATATTTATATATATATTCTCTATTTATATATGTTATTATTATTATTATTATTAATATTATTATTATTATTATTATTAACAACTACATCCAACTGGGACTTCATATACACAGGCACTGTGGTAGGGACATCCATCCTGCCCTACCAGAAAGTCAGAGGGGTGTTGGGGGAGGACATAGGAGAGAATAGATTGGGGAAGGGGTTATACAATGGGATGGCTGTTTTGGGGTGGTGGGTATGGGAAAGATGGGGAGAAAATTTGTTACTCAAAATCTCGTGGAAATGAATGATGTAAACTAAAATAAATAAAAGTTAAAATTAAAAATAAAAATAAAAAAGAATGTTAAAAATTGTTTTTTACATGCACCTGGTAAATAATATATACATGCAATGGGGTATAGAAATCTATGTTGCCCTACAGGAAAATTGAAGGGAGGGAGATAAGAGGTGGGGTGGGCAGTAGTAGAGGGGAGGACAGATTGGGAAAGAGGTAATCAGAATGGGAGAGACATAGAGAAAATTTGATGTGGAAGTGAATGTTGAAAACTAAAAATAAATTAATTTACTCACAGAAAAAAAAAAAAACAATTACAAAACATGGGGCCAAGCCTTGTTTCATTCCATTGGTGATTGGTGAGGCAAGAGAGCATGATCCATTACCTAAAAATCAATCAAGTATACCACATGAAATTGACTTACAGTACTGATGAACTTCTCTAGGTAACCCATTTTGACATAATTTTCCATAAGCCCTCATGACTGACAGTATTAAAGGTCTTGGTTAGTTAAGCAGATCAAATAGACACCGAAAGTGGAAAGTAACCCTGAAAGGGGCTTAGCAGCCTTCACACCAGAGGTCCTAGTCTTCCCTGAACACACCTTATAACAACAAAATTAAATTGATGATAATTATTTAGTGTTTACATGTAGTTTGTGAGAAAGACAGAAGTATTAAAGATAAGTTGTAGCTTTCTAAAATCGATGATCTGATTATAGGAAGTACTTTCTACAGATATATGGAAGCTGGGAGGATCAATTTCAGGCATGTTTAACTTGAGATACTACAAGAGCATCCAAGTGAAGGCAATTATAATATCATACTTGCGATTAGATTCTACATGTAAACTTGAGAGTCCTGTGCACAGGGGTGATAATTATATTCACAGAAAAGTGGGAGATCGCCAAGGGAGAGTATCAAGAGTGAAAAGGAAAGAAATAAGAGCAGAATCTACATAAATTATAAATCACCCTGATGAGGTAGGGGAAGCAATGAAGGGAACAGAGAAGTTAGAGAGGTAAGGTTAAAAAAAAAAAAGAAGAGAAAAAATACATATAAAGAAATGTCAGTAAGCTCAGTGAGGTTGTCATAAAGAGATTTGCAGTGATAGAGAAGTCACTGGTAATCCATGAGAGAGCAGTTTCAGTTAATTGTGTGAGTGAAGCACTTCCAACTGCTAAGTATTGAAGGATGAGTAGAAAATAATTAAAAAGAGAATTGGGACAAAGAGTATGTTTTAGCAGAAATTTAGGATGGAAATGAGGAGAATTCATTACTTAATGAGCTAGAAGGACGGACAGAACGTTTGGTTTGGTTTGGTTTGTCCCCAGGGCTTATCGTAGTGCCTGATACATAGAAAGTGCTAAAAAAAAAAAATGTTTTTGGACTAACTGAATGGCCTTTAAAGCCTTTTATACCCTGGCTCCAACCTATTTTTCCAGTTATATTATACATTGTCTCTCTCTGTAGTCCAGCCAAATCAGCCTTCTTTCTGATCTTTATTCTAAGTGCTGAATTTCCAGTCTTTTTGGCTTTGAACAGTGTCCTTGAGCCTTCGGATGTAATCTGACTTACCCTCTGCCATTTGGAATTCCAAAAATTACTTTATTTTTAAAACTAAAATGTTTGCCTTGATTTTTTTTTTTTTTTGCAATACCATATGTTAGTCAACTATGGCTCTCCCTCTATCTCCCAGACAGTCATCCATATAAGAAATAATATTTTTGAGTGTAACAGGGGGGAGGGGGGTGGATAGGAAGGAGGGACATGTATTCTGTCTTTCACAAGGTGCCCACTGTGGAGAGGTTCTGCGTAATTACACATGTAAAGCCTGTATTTGATGGCTTGTTCTTCCAGTGAGGGTGGCTGACGAGGGAGGAAGAGAAAGAATCTAGAATTTAAAGTTCTATAATCAAATGTTAAAAATAT
>CM053585.1:22974560-22986285 GCA_028646515.1 Pseudochirops corinnae | reverse complement strand
AATGTTAAAAATATATATGTATATATATATATATATATATATACATATATATATATATATATATATATACAATTATTATTACTATTATTATTAACTACATCCAACTGAAACTTAAGATACACAGGCATTGTGGAAGGGAGATCTATCCTGCCCTATCAGAAAGTTAGAGGAGTGATGGGGGAGAACATAGGAGAGATTAGATTAGGGGAGTGGTTATACAAGGGATGGCTGTTTTCAGGGGGGGGGGGTAGGGGAAAGATGGGGAGAAAATTTGTAACTCAAAATCTCATGGAAATGAATGACGTAAACTAAAATAAATAAAATTAAATAAAAAAAAAGAAATAATATTTTTAAGGATGATGAAATGAAAAAAGGGCCTGAGGAATCAGCATAGTAGATCAATACAACCAAAAGGTATAAAAACATGTGTATATGCAACACTTTTGGAGATCCTATCTCTTTCAAAAGATCTAGTTCCATTCATCCGTAACTATATTGTCCTATCAGAAATATTTCTGATTGATAAGGACATTCCATTAAGAGTGTCAGTGTCAGATCATTTAAATTGAAAAGTTTTAGACAGAATGTCAGGACTACTTACTAAGACATAGAGCTGCCCTAAAGTGAAACAACAACAACAAAAATCTTCCTTGAGAGTCCCTAGGTGCCCTTTCACTGGAAGTCATCAAGTAGAGACCAGAGGACCAAAACTTGCCTTTTGTTTTGTGGTGGGAAATCTTTTCTCAGCTACGGGCTGGACTAGGTGACCATTGAGGACCCTTCCAAATATGAGATCCTGTGACCTACCAGATTGCTAAATCCTTGAAGAACAGACCCTATCTATCTATATATATATTTTTTTTCCTCTATATTCCTCCAGCAATTTGGTTTGGGCCTTTTACATAAGAAATAAGTGTTCAAAAATGACTTTGGCACACATGAAAGGGAAATCAGTCAAATTGTCTTTTATTTAATTGATTGGCTTTTGGAATGCACTGCTGGAGTCAACGTATCCCAAATGGTGGTGTTAGAGACAACCTGACTTTGTCAAGGTTACTCCATTAGGGCAAACTTAAAAAGGTATCATCTGGAAGGCATCTCCAGAGCCAAGCCATGAATAGCCTAGGCATAAACAGCCTATGACTCCCCTGCAATCCAAAACGGTTTTCATTATGCTCAGCCAACACTTCCCCTTACCCACCTAGGGAATGGATTCTTGGCAAAGATACCTGAAGGTCTGCTGGACCCAAAACATTGGAACAAAGCCTTTCTAATGCTTGCTGACCTCCAAGCACTGGCACTCTTGCCCATCCCTAATGCTTCAACATGTACACATGTGCCCATTTGCAGCTCCACAGAGGGAAAGGAGCCAAGGGCCTCTACTTCAAAATTGATCTCTGAGTCAGAAACTCAAACCAATGTGTACTTGTGAGCCGATTAATAGGTTTATATGGATTTTAAAGCTCACTCTGGCAAAGCTCTGTTCTCCCCCCCATTTAATTTAGAGCCATTTATGAGGCATGCCTTGCTTATACAAATGCAGTCCTCCATAATTTCCTTTGGCTTCCAAGATTATAATTACATTCCTGATGGAAGTACTGCTGGGTATTCATTATTTATAGGGTACTGTACTACAAATGTACTGTACACAGCACATTAAAACATCGTTTGTCTTCTTTCAGGCGTAGATGGAGACTCACTCTCATGGGTATCAGACAATTCCTCTCCCTCTTTCAAAAATCTCCCTGTAACAGACAGCTATAGTGGAAAAATGCTGGATATGATTTCAGAAGATCTGGATGTGAATCTTGGCTTTGCTATTTACTCTCTTTGTGGCTTTGGGCAACTTCTTTCACATCTCTTGGCCTGTTTCCTCTACTATGAAATGAGAGAGTTTGGATTAAATGAACTACAGAATCACCAAATTTTAGAAACATTAGAAAGAAACCTTAACTACAACCTAGCCCAACAATGGGACTAATGCTGTGGTCCCTAAAAATCTGTGATTATTTGTAAAATATAATTTCCAACCACAATCTTGTTTTTCTGCTCTCTCACGAATTACTAGACCCTCTGTTTATTTCAACATATGTAAACTATATGAGCTTAAGTAAGAGACCATGGGGTCATTGACTTAAAACTGAATTTGACCTTCAACATTGTCTTGGACAATAACACTCACATTTTACAGAAGAGGAAATGGACAACTAGGTGGCACAGAGTATAGAATGATGGCTTAGACTCAGGAAGAATTGAGTTAATATCCAACCTTACATTTCTGTTTGTCCTTCATGTTTGAAGAGTATCAATACCAACACGGGGTGATGTCTTAACTTGTAAGTCAATTAGATTCAAGTGAGACAGAGTTGCATAAAGTCATTAGTCTCTATCTTTTTGAGTCATTGAAGTCAAGTGGTAAGACAAAAGTCAGGATGGCTGGTGATGGCCTGGGATGCAGTGGATGTCCTTGGCATCTTGGACATCTGATCAAGATCTAAGAGATCCACAGCCCATGCTTAAGCCTCCTTCATATATGTTGGAACATTTTTTTTTCTCATCCCCCCATTTCTCCAGGGGAAGTCTTCACATGCTTGAGGTAGTTATTCTCCCCTAACTCAGTAACGTGTTTTAGGCCTGTCAGTTACTTTCAGTCTGGTTCAGCCCATCTGACAAGACAGTGTGGTCACTGTGCATACTATACCTTCTTGAATTCACTGGTAAGAGTTGGGTGAAGGAATGTGTCAACCTTACTCACATTGGACTTGGCTTAAGGAAGGAATAACAAACACACACATTTGGATATTTTACCCTACAGGAAAGTGGGGGGGAGGGGATAAGAGAGAGGGTATAGAAGAGAGGGCAGATTGGGGGAGAGGGTAGTCAGTAACAAACACCTTTTTGAAAAGGTCCAGGGTCAAAGGAGAAAATAGAATAAATGGGGGGGGGAATAGGCTGGAAGGAAATATAGTTAGTCTTTCCACATTATGACTACTGTGGAAATGCTTTGCATTACTACACAAGTATAACCTAGATTGAATTGCTTGTCTTCTTAGTGGGGGGGAGGGGTGAGAAGGGGAGAAGGTAGAGAATATAGAAATCAAAGTTTTAAAAACACAAGTTAAAAATTATTTTTTACATGCAACCAGAAAATAAGATATGCAGACAATGGGGTATAGAAATCCATCCCGTGCTCCAAGAAAGTGGGGGGAGGAATTGGGGGATATAAGAGAGGGCAGATTGGAGGAAGGGGTATTCAGTATGTTTGCCATCTTGGGGTGGGGGTGGGGGAGAGATAGGAAGAAAATCTGTAACTCAAAATCTTTGAGAAATTAATGTTGAAAAATAAAAATAATTTTAAAAAAGAGTTGAGTGAAGGTGGACACCAAAGGTAGATGAGCAGCCCTGAAAGGGGCTTGGCAAGCTTTCACACTCGAGGTGCTAGTAGCTGCATGATTCCGGACAAGCACCCAATCTTTGTCTGCTTCAAGTTCCTCAACTATGAAACGAGGATATTAATAGCATCTACCTCTCCTGATTATTTTAAGTATCAAAGGAAATAATATCTATGAAGAACCTAGTACATTATGTACTTAAGAATACTTAATAATAACTTGTTTACTTCCTTACTTCCTCCTAAAATCCAAAGAGTTAAAGTGTCTGACCTAGCCCACCCAAGCCCCCCCCTCCTTTATAGAACTGGAATTCACACCTAGGGTCTCTGATTGCAAAAGCAGGGCACTTTCTGCTTTACTACTGCCTTCTCTGAATCAGTTTCAAATGGTTAGTTATCATTTGTATGAGTCTTTTACATGAACACTTAATCAGATAAAAAAGGAAATACGTGTGTGTGTATGTGTGTGCAATAATGTGTATATGTGTGCCTGTGTATTTAACCATTCCAGACTGCACAGATTCAGGTTTAGCGACCAATGTGTCGTGGTTGATAGTTTGAAATTTGGGAGAGAATCTGGAGTTCATGAACAAAAGCAGACACATAGCAGAACTCTCAGAACAACGCTAACATGCTTATATCAGAATCATAGAATTGGAAGGGACATTAGAAGCCAACCAGTCTATCTAACTCATTAGATAATAGAGTCATACATTCAGAGATGGAAGGGACCTCATAGGTCACCTAGTCCAACCCCTTCACATTACAGACATGAAAACTGAGACTTCGGGTAAATGACTTGGCCAGTCATTCTAGTCGAAGACAGGTGACTAGAAACAAAGTCTTCTGGCTCTCATACTAACACTCTTTCCAAAGGCATAGTGGAAAGGGTGCTGGATTTGGAATCATAGGACCTGGATTCAAATTTATACTTACTACATATGTAGCCTTAGGCCAGTGACTTTCCCTCTTTGTGCCTCAATTTCCTAAACAATAAAATGAATGAATTTTGTTGTTTTTGTTCAGCCATGTCAGTCATAACTCTCTTTGACCTCATTTGTGGCTTGCTTTGCAGAGATACTAAGTGGTTTGCCATTTCCTTCTCCAGGTCATTTTACAGATGAAGAAGCTGAGGCAAACAGGGTTAAGTGAATTACCCTTGGTCACACTGCTAGGAAATGTCTGACGCCAAACTGAAACTCAGGAAGATGAGTTTTCCTGCCTCTAAGCCCAGCACTCTATTCAGCAGATAATATGCTGAATTGCTTTCTGACTCCAATTCCTGTGAATCACTTCTACATCATCTACCATCTGCCTGTGTATATAAGATCACCTAGTGTAGGACTGACGGGGATATATTATCACAGGAAACTGTGAAATGTCATTTTTTAGATATCTGTTTCCAAGGGGTGACTAACAACACTCTGGGTAGAGTTTAGAGTGAGTACTACCAACATTAAAACTGTGAATTCATTTATTCAATAAGAAGTAATTAAATTACTATTATGTACCTCATACTATATTAATTCACTGCTTTTCAGGAGTCTAAACCCTTGAAATGAATGGCTATTTTCCTTAGACAGGACTGCTGACATTCTTGAATGTTCCTTGGGAAGACTTGGCCTTTGACCCTTACTTCCTATTCACCATGATCAAGTCTCAAGTCTCTGTTATCATCTATAAGGCAAGGTTTCATCTTTCAATGCCAGAAGCATTGATTAAGCTTCCTCAGTGTTCAAGGTACCAGGCTAGGGGCTACATAGACAAATTCAAACAAAAAAGAATGATAGTAACAAACTTTAATAAGTTTCTATTCTACTACAGATATACAACATGTAAACAGATTTTAAAAATCCAAGATTATTTGAGGGGGGAAAGAATATCAAATATAAGTATCTTGTGCATTGTTTGACATAGGAATGGAAGCCTGATAGAAGTCACAGTATCTAAAACCAAGAAGTGAGGATGAAATTCAATTTAGGTATAGTGTCCCTCAGGTGAAAGTATACAGAAGGAAGATGAAGTGTTAATGCAGAGAAGAGTGAAGTAAATCATTTGGACTGGAGAGAAGGAATAAGCCTGGACAGGTAAGTGGAGTCAGATTATGGAGGGTAGAATTTTGTGAATTGAAATCAGGAAGAACTTGAGTTCAAATCTCTCCTCTGATACTTGCTGGTTGTGTAAAATCTCTCTTTTTTTTTTTCATTTTGCTTTTTGGAGGGCAATTGGAGTTAAGTGACTTGCCCAAGGTGACACTGCTAGTAAAGTGTTAAGCCTCTGAGGTGTGATGTGAACTCAGGTCCTCCCCACTCCAGGGCCTGTGCTCTATTCACTGTTCCATCTAGCTGCCTTGAGCTTATGTAAACTTTCTGATTCACAATTCTCTCATCTATAGAACAGAGCTACTACGACTATGACTACTACTACTACTACTACTACTACTACTACTACTACTACTGCTACTACAACTACTATTACTACTACTACTACTACTACCTATTACTACTACCGATAGTGATAGATATCAATATTGCACTTTAACATTTTTAGATCACTTTTTAATATTTTACATCATTTGATTTTCCTCCAAACTCTGTGAAATAGGTTCATTGTTATCTCGATTTTTCAGATGAGGAAACTAAGGCTGAGAATTTCCCATAGTTACATAACTAATACATTCCCGATGAGAGGCTGCGTGGCATAATAGATAGGATACTGCTCTCAGACTTAGCTTGACTTGAGTTCAAATATTGTTTCTGATACATACTGGCTGTGTGACCCAGACAACATCACTTAACCTCTCAAAACCCTAAGAAAAATTAGAAGGTGGTGATTTTTAAAATGTTTAGTCTTAGAATATTTCTTCATGCTTAAAAATTAATGAGTACTCCCAAAAGGACTGTTACTTATGTGGGACATACGTATCAATACTGTATGTATTAGAAATTAAAACATCTTAAAAGTATTGTGAAAATAGTTTTGACTTTGTAGACTCACTTAAAGGGTCATGGGGACTACCAAAAGTCTGTGAACCACAATTTGCAAACTACTCTTCTAAGACTGGAAGTTGCAGAGCAAATGCTGAGCTTCATCAGTGGATAGAGTTTCCTCAGCTGGGAGTTTCCTATAACACTGAAAACATGGGGTGCCATTTCACCCCTAGGTTGTTATGTAATACAAATGACATAATGTATGTAAAATGAATTTTAAACCTGAAAAAGTGTCAGGTAAATGTTGACTATTTAAAAAAAAACAAGGTTATTTGAAAGGAGAGAAAATGTGAATAGCTAAGCATTTCATGTATGAGGTGACATGAGCAGAGGCTTGACAGGAGGCAGGGATTCCAAAACACAGAAGTGAGGGGAGAATTCATTTTGGAGACGGAACACCTCGTCCTGGACTTCATCAACCCCTCTCTTATCCATATTATATAGATAAATTATCTCTATCTATCTATCTGTCTGTCTGTCTGTCTCTCTGTCTATTCATCCATCCATCCATCCATCTATCTATCTATCCGTCTGTCTATTTTTCTATCTATCTTACACATAATATATAGTTATATAGATTATATATACATATGCATATGTATGTGGATATATATATGCATTCTTATCTACATATAAAGACAGAGAGAGAGAAGGAAAGGAATATAGAGATATGTATGTATGCATGTTAATGTGTATGGGTATGAACATATATGTAAATATAAAAATGTACACATAAACATATACACATGCATATAAGTGTGTGTGTGTGTGTGTATGTGTGTGTGTGAGCCTTCAGAGAAGGGGCACTTTAGTATCCACACTTCCATCCCTCCAAATACAAAATCCTTAAGAGACATTCATTAGATTGAATTGAGCCGAATTTGATGCTTTCCAACTATAGCACACCCCCTTCCTACAACTCACAGATATGCTATAGAATTCCCTGAGGTAGATTACAAGTGGGTCAGCTTACTGCAGTATAAGACATTCACTTATAATTGCATTAACTGAACGATAATTTTTTGTTCCCATCTCCCTCCTCTGTGTTGAAGAGTGGAACTGAGCACAGGGACTTTTGAATACTCAGTAACTGGATTCTTAGCCTGGGCCGTTCCCTAGATAGGATTTCTATATAAATCCTGGACAGATAACATGTGTTGAAGTGATTAAGTGAGAGAGAGAAAGAGAGGGGGTCAGGGAGGTTGGAGGCACTGGTGATTCTGCTCAAATAGCGGCCACAGTCATATTCCTTGTACAATGGCTAATGTATTCCGGGCTTATTGATTCGCTTGACCGACACTTGCACAAGAGGCATAACAAATACAATAGCCAGGAGACAATATATCATAGTGTCCACCGTTAATGCCCAGATCCTCAGGTGCAAAATTTGTGACAAAGCTCCAACGCTGAAATACAAATCTAATGAGTCGAATGTTTCATAGCTTGCTGCTCTAATGCCTGTTAGGGCATGTGCTCAAACATTGGCGCAAATGTGCTGGACAAGGGCATCCTTTTTCTTTCCCAGGAGATCATGCTACATTTTTATTAAGTATTTTTTTGAGGATGGGGGTAAGAGAGAAGGAAAGGAACCATAAGGTCATAAACTTAAACCTAGAAATGATATTTTATTTATTAATTTTTCAGTTGTGTCTGACTCTTTGTGACCTCATTTTGGAGGGTTTCTTGGCAAAGATACTAAAGTGATTTTTCATTTCCTGCTCTGGCTCATTTTAAAAATGTGGAAAGTGAGGCAAATAGGGAGAAATGACTTGCCCAGTTTCACACAGCTAGGAAGTGTCTGAGACCAGATTTGAACTCCTAGCTGCCCTTGATGCTGTTTTTCAGATTCTGTTGATACCTTATGCACAGCTCATGTGTGGTCTTGTGCCAAATTTGAACTCAGGTGTTCTTGAGTATAGATTCAGTGCTTCTGGGGAAATGATATTAATTACCTAGCAGGTGTAATGGGAATGGGAATTTGAAGATGTTCCCTGCTCCATAATAGACTTAGGGGGGAGTTTGAAGACCTCCCCTGCTTTGAAAGTAAACTCTGCCCCTGATAGGCTGAATGTGGTCACATGGAACCTGTTTGGGGTGGAGTTTGATGAAGGGAAAAAGAGCCCATAGGAAGCTTCCTTGTTGTGAAGATAAACTGCTCCCTGATAGGCTGAATTTAGTCATGTGGAGCCTGTGGTGGGAGGAGTTTGCTGAAGGGAAGCAGAGTCCACAGGAAGTTGGTATTCAGAGCCAGAGGGACAGTGGCAAAGAGAGAGGTTGAGGCAAGGAGAGAGAGAGAGAGAGAGGTTTGTGAGTAAATATTGATCTTGTTTTGGTTTGTGGGAAGGCTGAAAGGATGCTGTGGCTCTCAGTGTTATTATGGCTTTTGAATATCTTTGGTGCTATGATGGAATCAGCTAACTGTTTTGGGAGTCAGTTTTCTGATCTCTAAATAAATGCCTCAGTTCTATCCTCTAGCTGGAGAATTTGGTATATTTTGCCATCGACTGTCATGCAATACTTATAGTCACAGTTTTTATGATGATCATGGGCACTGTAAATATTGTATTGGTGCTACAGCAGCCCAGAAATGGCATTAAAAGTCATCCACTTGCACCCCCTTATTTGCAGACAAGGAAACAGATCCTGAGACAGTAAGTGACTCATGCAGAATTACCTAAGAAGTAGCAGAGTTGGTTCCAGACCCGTATTGTCTCAGTCCAAACCCTGTCAATCTGCAGAAAGTGTACAGCTAACTTCCCTGCTATTGTTTAAACATATCATCATCATCATCATCATCATCATCTTTACCATCCTTAGAATTTACAGATGGCACTTTAAGTTTTGCACAGTCCTTAACAAATATTGTGTCATTTAGTCCTTGCAACAATCCTGTGAAGTAGCTACTTTCATTAACCCAATTTTATAGATGCAGAAATCAGCTGAAAGTGGTTAACTGACTTGCCTAGGGTCACAGGAGGGAATATCTGAGTTTCAGGCACCTCAGGGCCTTTGCAGAGTCTGTCTCTGAAGCCTGGAAAGCCCTCTATCCTCCCCTTCTTTTCTTAGAATCTTTAATTTCCTTCTCAGTCTAGTCTGAAAGGGCTGTCTCCATTTGGGCACTCTCTAGTGCCTACCTTCACTTAGATGACTTGGCTTTGTAATGACTTCTTATGTATTTTGTTTGCTCGCTGTTGTTATATCACTTTTCAGTTGTCCCCAACTCCTCATTAGAACATTTGGGGTCTTCTTGGCTAAGATGCTGGACTGCTTGTGATTTCCTTCTCCATTCTGGTACTAGGAGATGTTTAATAAAAACCTGACATTGTTAAGAAGAGAAAATTCTGTAATAGTAGGGAGAGGATCTGGGATTCAGTTCCTGATCTCCTACTTAACAGTGTGATTCTGGGTAAATCACAAACTTTCTGGACTTAGTTTCTTCATCAGTAAAGAAAAGAAGTTGAATGGGATGACTTCGAAGGTCCTTCAATATCTACATGCTTGTTATAGAATGAATGTTTCTGACATATGATGATTAGTTCCCTCCCCCCAGAAGAATAGATCTGTGTCAGGAAAGTGGCAAAACAAGTGTAACCATTTACATATCAAAAACGTGCCACCAATTAAGGATTGACTTATTGTTCTATTGATTTGTGGACATAAGAATGTGATGAGGGAAATGTTAAACACAGATTAAACCTAAAAGGGTGTTACAAACACATGTTTTGATAGCCAGTTGGCAATCATTTCCCAGCACATTCTGCATATGGATCACCATGGGCCATTCATTAATCAGATGGGTTTTTAGATCATTCCATTTCTATCTGAGACCAAATTATGTCCATCTTATCATGATAAACTCAGAATTATGGACTCACAAAATATTATATTTGGAAGTTCATCTAGCCTACCTTATCACTGCACAATCTGTAATATCCCCAAGAAGAGGATAAAGATTTTTGCTTGAAATCTGTTCTACTTTATGATAGCTCCACTTATTTGAAGTTCTAATTTTGCTTCTTTGCAATACGGTTCTGTCTTCTGGTGCTAAGCAGAGAAAATTTTTCACCTACATTATTTACCAAACCTTCAATTAGTTAAAGACAACTTTTATGTTTCTCACTAAGTCTTTCCTTCTCTGGATGATAGTTTTATATAGAACAATCTGGAAAACCTTCACTATCCTGGTTTTTTTCCTCTGGCTGCTTTCAGCTCATTAATACCATTCTTAAGATGTGGCAACCAGTACTGAACACAATATAATAGATTTTATCTAAGCAGGGCAGGGAGGATTATTCTGACAATACCAAGTTCACACTTTTTGAGGACACGATTTTCAAAAAAAAATCATGGCATTTTATCACTAACACCTAGTAAGGCTCCTTATAGATAGTAGGTGATTAATCATGTATCAGGAACTGAGCTAAACCCTAGGGACAAGAAAGAAAGGCAAAACCAGTATCTGATCTCAGGGAACTCTAATGGAAGAGTCAACATACAAACAACTTCATGCTGATAAATAAAATGGAGGTAACCAACAGAGGGAAGGCTTTAGCATTAAGAGGTATCAGGAAAAGATTTTTGTAGAAGGTGGGGCTTCCACTGTGACTTAAAGGAAATCTTGGAAGTAAGGGGGCAAAATTTAAGGGGATAGAATTCTAGGTATGAGTGAAAGCCAGGGAAAATATCTGTAGTTTGGAAGTAGAGCATCTTGTGTGAGTAAAAACAAAGAAACTAATGTCACTAGAATTCAGGGTATGTGGGTAATACTGAAAATGTAGGAGGGAATCAGGTTAAGAAGGTCTTTGACTGGCAAGAAGAGGACAATGAGGGTTTAATATATTAAACTGAACATATTTTAAAATCACATGAGCATTTTTGGCTGCAAGTTATATTGCTGGCCCATGTTAACTTCGCAAAACACTAAAATACACAGTTTTATTCAGATTAAACCATGATTAACATATTCTTCCTCCCTCTTTTTCCTGTTACATCCATTTTTTTTAATCACAAGATTTTACCTTGATTCCTGTTTCCTTTTATTTTATTAGACTCAGTCTAATGTTCCAGATTTAATGCTGGAAGGTACTATAAAAGTTTTCTTACAAACTTGCTTGGCTCAGCTCCATCATTTTATAGATGAGGCCCAAAGAGATCAAGTCGCTTGATCTCAGTGTCACACAACATAAGTGATAAAAGTCCATGGTGGGATTTTGGTCCAGGTTCTTAGACTCTACATCAGAAAAAGCATCAGAATTGTAGACAAAAGATTTAGATGATAAATTCCTGATCTGCTCATTACTACCTGTGTGATAGTGGGCAAAAAACACTTAACCCTTAGGGAACT
>CM053585.1:22961299-22974460 GCA_028646515.1 Pseudochirops corinnae | reverse complement strand
ATATATATATATATATATATATATATATATATATATATATATATATATATATATATATATATATATATACGTATTTTAAATTCACTAAAGTGTCTTCCCTCCACTAGCTTGAGGCAAGTTAAGGACTAATGATAGGCCTTGGAAGAAGCAGTGAGACCAGTCAGGAATAGAGTATTCCACATTAAGAAGCAGCAAACTTTGAAAAAGAAATAACACATGCTTAAGCCTGGCACTGAGCGTGGCCAGTAACCTAAAAATAACATTCTATCAACAAGGACTCCAGCGAAGCCAATGTCCACCACAAGCACCCAGGCTGCATGCTCCAGCCAAGCCAGTATTGTTTTCCCATCCTGCCCTGGGTCTGTTCCACCAGTTCTTAACACCCAGCATAGAGCCCAGAGCATACTTTTCTGCCTACGACACTTGGATTTCCATATCTGTCTCTCTATGGTTTTGATTTCCTGGACATTGACTCTCATACTGGTTTGGGTCCATTAATCTGTCAGCTCCTTCCAATGTTCATCAGGCTTTATATTCCAATCTGATTTGAGCTGCCTGGCTTTGCAGACGTTTTATTTCCTGTATCTGCCTGATAAATTCCTGATAAGGGGAACAAGGCTAGACTTTCTGGTTAGGTTTGCTAACCTTTACAAACACCTTTGATCAGAAGGGATGAACTGAGTTTTAAGTAACTACCTTATAGCTTTGGTATGTCATAAATTCTAAGACAGATGCAGATGAAGTGTTTCTGAATTTGGAGACAGGAAGACCTGAGTTCAAATTGACCTCAGAGTTATTAGTTGGTTGACTCTGAGCAAGTAATTTAATCTCTGCCTCAGTTTCTTCAACTGTAATAGGAGCGTGATGATAACACCGCTAATCACCAAGCAACAGAGGACTGTTGTGAAGATCAAATGAGATAATATTTCAAACCACTTGGCACAATGCCAGGTGCTTAAAATGCTTGTCTCCTTCCTCCTTCCCTTTAGTCTTTGACCAGCTGAAAAGGTCTATTAAGTATGTTGAAAGGGAAATATTGAAGGCTTCTCAGTTTCCAGGAATCCATTATTAAAATGCACTCTAGGAGTGCTAACACGTTAAGCAATCAGGTTTGAACCTGTGGTTTCATATGTACAGGTAAATCCCCTTTAAGCAAACACCTTCTCCTGATTCTGGTTAGCATCTTCTCTTTGATTTTTAATCTTACTGAGTAACCTAGAACCTGAGATGTCAAGAGACCTGCCCAGGGACAGACAGTCAGAATGAGTCCAAAACAAGACTCAGACTCAGGTATTCCTATCTCTGAGACTTGTCTTTTATCCACTACACCACACCACCCATCAACACTGTATTTTCTTGTGTTTTTTCTGATGTGTCCAATTCTTTGTAACCCCATTTGTTTTTTGCGTTTGTTTTTTTTTTGGCAAAGACGCAAGAGTGGTTGGCCCTTTCCTTCTCCAGCTCATTGTTTAGATTAGGAAATTAAAAAGGGTTAAGTCATTTGCTCAGGGTTACAGAACTAATAAGTGTCTTGGACCAGACTTGAACTCAAGAAGATGAATCTTCATGCTGTAGCACTGGCACTCTATATATAAAACCTTATTTCTGCCTTACAATTTCTCTGTGAAGGGAAAAATGCAGATGTCACTCTCCTTATTTTACAGAGGAGTAAACAGAGGGTCAGAAAGATTAATTGACTTGTCCACGGGAGTTAGAGAGTAATATAACTAGCGTTGAAGGTAGAGTTTGAACTTAGATCTTGCCTAAGGCCAAACCCAATGTTCTTAGAAGCAGGGATGTTCTGGTGAATATTTAATAACCATCTCTGCAGGGGGAAGTAAAGGTGTGTTTATGTGTGTATACATACACACATATGTGTGTGTATATATGTGTAAGTATATATGTATTTGTGTCTGTGTATATATATAAACATGTATTGTATACATATAAACATGTGTGTGCATACATGTGTGTACATATGTACATGCATGCATATAAATATGTACACCTTTATCACTTTTAAGTTTAATCTATATTATTAATCTTTTCTCCATCATGTTCTTAAGTCTAGACATTCAGCCAAACATTAAATTAGTCCTTAATTTGTGGTATTTAAAAGGTTCTGAGGTGCAAATACTCATGCTGAAAATTTGACAATTGACTTTGGCTTCTGACAGTGGTTTACACAAATTAATTTAGGTAGGTTATAGAAAATCAGATTTGGGGAAAAATTAATGGCCCAATTTGGCTATAATAGAGAGCAGTATGGAATAACATTGGCAAGGTAGGTGGAAAACAAATTTTGGAGAGACATAAAGGTCACACTTATAAGAGTGTTTTATACTATTGCTAATAGAAGACATTGAAGCTTTTTTTTTTTTTTTTGCTTTTTTTGGAGGGGAGAAGTCAGGGCAATTGTGGTTAAGTGACCTGCCCAAGGTCACAAGGCTAGTACGTGTGTGAGGCTGGATTTGAACTCAGGTCCTCCTGACTCCAGAGCCAGTGCTCTATTCACTGTACCACCTTGCCACCATCGCTTATTGAAGCTTTTGAGTCAGAAGCTAGCATGGTGTCACAAGTGAAATTCAACAAAGACTGAGACTTAGATTCAACAAGCAAGATAAAAATTTATTAACAGGGGAGTTACTTGATAACAGAGGGGTCAATGACTTGCTTCAAATTGAGCCAAAGACCACAAGGTGAAGACTTAACTCATTTTATAAGGTTAGCAAAAGGAACATAACAGGGTAAGTGACATCATCAGGTGGAAGACAACATGACTGGCTACACATTATGATTGGTTTGGAAGTTGGAAATGAGGCCTAGAAAAAAGCTCCATCTTTCCCTCCTGTAACTAAGAAAAAAATCATTGTTTGAGTCCACCTACAAGTTCAAAAGCTATTTGTCCAGACTTCTTTGAATAGCAAGCTAGAAGCCCTTGAAGAATAGCTTGGTAGTGTAAATGTACTAGACCAGAGTCTATGGTGTCCACCCACATCCCACAAAGTCAGAAGAGTGCCTCTAGGCAATAAAAGAGCAGTAATAAGCAGGAGAACTATATGTGGGTATTTAACTCATTACAGATCCAGCCAAAAGTTTTGCACTAAGTACAAAGATAAAGAATAATGATTCTGGCTGTTACATGACAAAATTAATTACAGAGTCAGGTTAAATACATAATCAAAGTTAACTTTTCTCAGTTGTCAGACCCATGCTTTAGGAAGATGTTTTCTGAAGGTATGTTCAACACGGATTAGCAGGGGAACGGTCTGAAAGCAGAGAAAGCAACTGAGAAGTCTTTTCAGTCATCTAGGCAAGAAGCGATAAAGGATTGAAACAATTCTTCTGCTTATGTTATCTGTGACTCTGTGGGAGTGACTGCACATTTTGGGCTCCCATTTTCTGACCCATAAAAATAAAGGACTAACATCCCCAGACTATTTGATCCTTTCTCAAACTACTGCCTCTTTACCTTCCTCTCAGTTTCACTCACTTTCACAGACAGACCCTCCCATCTGCTTATATTTGATTTATTCCTAGCACTGATTTCTCTTGCCTAGTCTAGGTCTCTGCTTAACCACACCCTAACGTGGATCAAACAATTGTTCAGTGTTGCATTAAATTCTGCCAGTCAGAAAGTAATAGGCCTTCCTATGGAATCAGAAGCAAACTCCATCCTGAGCTTGCACAGGTCTGAAACAGTTTATAGATGATGTTAGTTTTGATGCTAGAGGGAAAAAAAAAATGATCCGATTAAATCTTCCCCTAAGAAATCATTATTCCATTCAGCTCATCCAAATAGCAGGGTGTGATTTTAATTATTATAATAGAATGTAATTGTCACTAAACTGAGGAGTTAATTATTCTGAAAATAATTGTGTCATTCTTCTACAAATAAAATGAGACAAAAATGTATTTTGCAGGCTCTTGCTGTTAAATAATGCTGATGGCACCAGTCTGTTTACTCAGGCAGAACTTAAGCAATAGTCACTCGTCATTTAACCAATCTTCTTCCAAGAGGTGGATTTCTTTCTTTCTTTCTTTCTTTTAACATCCTGATTGGAAAAGAGAAATTACTTCTCTGAGGCATCCAACTCATTTCATAGACATTGAATCCAGAATCACCAAATCCAGGATATTCAAGATAATCTAAAGTTTTGTAATCCATTAACCCTGGTGTCTAGGAAGTCATCTTTACAGTGTCTTTAGGAAACAAATGTTTCCTGTATGTCATCATGGAATGTTAGACTTAGAATAAGGAAGTCTTGGGTTCAAATTGTGGCTTTGCAATTTATTACTTGGGTGCCTATAAAAAAGCCACACAATGATTATGGCAGTTTGTATTGACATAGTCTTGAATGTTAGCAAAATACTTTACAAAGATTATTATGTTTAATAATTCCTTAGTCTTTCAAAGAAAATATTTGTAACTCTTGCCTGCCAATGTTTCTGTGAGGATCAAATGAGATAGTACATTTTGAACCAATGGAAGGTGCACTGAATATAATATGGTGCCAAGAGAATTCTATCAGAAGTCAGAAAAGTTGAGCAAAGAGCTTAGTTGTACAGCTTACTACCTTGCACCCTTGGACAAGTCACTCCTTACTGGTCATCCTACTCAATTCGTCCATAAGCATTTATTAAGTGCCTACCATGAGCCAGAAATTATAGTAAGAGCTGAGGTTCAAAAAAAGGAAAAAGACAGATTGTGCCTGCAAGAAGCTCACAATCTAATGGTGGAGATGATATGAAAATAAATATATACAAAGCTAGCTATATACCAGATAAATAGGAGGCAGTTAAAAGAGGGAGGGCAGGGTAATTCAGAAGATGACAGAAGGTTTCTTATAGAAAGTGGGATTTGAGTTAACACTTAAAGGAAGACATGGAGGTTATTATAGTGGCAGAAGGAAAAGGTTCCAGGTATGGGAGATAGCCAGAGAAAATGCTCAAAGTTAAGGAATGGAATCTTGTTCATGGAATAGATAGGAGTCTGATGTTGCTGGATCAAAGAGTACATGCTGAGGAGTAAAGTTGAAGAAGATTGGAAAAATAGGAGGGGTCTAGATAATGAAGGGCTTTGAAAGTCAAACAGAGCAGTTTCTATTTTATACTGGGGGCCTTACAAAGTCAGCGGAGTTTATTGAGTGTGTGAATGGGTGTGTCATGATCAAACCGTTGCATTAGGAAAATAACTATAAAGGGTGGAGGAAGAATGGACTGGAGTGAGGAAAGACTTGAAATAAGTGACCCCAAAATACTATTGCAATAGTCCAGGTATGAGGTGCTAAAGGCCTGTATTAGGGTGGGGATAGTATCAGAGGAGAAAAGGGGATTTTAAAAAAAGAGGAAAGTTGCAAAAGTGAAATAGGCCCTGGCAAAAGTTTGGATTGGGTGAGGAGGGGATGGTGGTGAGAAATAAGGAGACCTGAATGACTCCCAGATTGGAAGCCTAAAGTGGTAGTTGGGTTTAGGGGGGAAATGATGAGATCCACTTTGGACATATTGATTTTAATTTGTCTTTTGGACATCTAGTTCAAGATGTTTGAAA
Source organism: Pseudochirops corinnae (assembly GCA_028646515.1). Lineage (NCBI taxonomy): Eukaryota > Metazoa > Chordata > Mammalia > Diprotodontia > Pseudocheiridae > Pseudochirops > Pseudochirops corinnae. Next base: position 22,968,909 of record CM053585.1, on the reverse strand, counting down.
GGCAGTTAGAGATGTGAGCTTGGAGGTCAGTAGAGAGATTGGAACAGGAAAGGTAGCTTTGAAAATTGGAGATGGCGATGAAATGCATGGGTGTTGAGTTTATTAAGTCAAGTACTATAGACTAAAAAAAGAAGAGAGATAAGGACAGAATTCTAGCAATAGCGAGGGGGTATGATCTGGGAAAAAGGTTCGGCAAAGGAGTTAAAGGAGGGGAGATCAGACAGGTAGGAGGAAAACCAAGAGAAGTTGGCATCCTGAAAATCTCAAGATAAGAATGTATCAGGAAGAAAAGATTGACCAACAGTGGCAAAGATCAAGAGACCTGATGGAAGGTCTAGGACAATAAGGATTGAGAAAGGACTAATGAATTTGACAACTAAGAAATCATTAATTTTTTTTTTTTCAGAAAATGGTTTTGGCAGAATGACAAGGTTAAACACTAAACTCTAAGGTGCTAAGAAGACAGTGAAAACAGAGAAAGTGTAGCCATATATTGCAGATGGTCTTTTTGAGGAATTTAGCTACAAAGGGCAGAAGAGATATTTGATGATATTGAGGATGAAAAGTTCAAGTGAGGGATTTTTTTAAGGGTAGGAGAATCATGGACATGTTTGTAGACTGTACGAAATAAGCCAGAAGGTAGAGAGAGGATGAAAATAAAGAAAGAAAGGGAATAACAGAGGAAGCAAATCTATTGGAGCAGAAATCATTGAAATGCATGGCTTGATGAAATGGAGCAGTTAGCCTTGGTGAAAAGTTAGGCCACCTCATGTGAGACAGAGAGAAGGAAAAGATAGTGGCAGATGGCATTTGAGTGAAAGGAGAAGAGATTTTTCAGAGCAAATGACTTCGTTTTTTCTGTAAAATATGAAGCAAGATTCTGAACTGAGACAGTGGGGGTGGGTGGTGGCATGGAAGATTTGAAGGGTGATGAAAGGTTTGGAAGAGCTGCTGTAAAGAGTGAAATAATGAGTTGATAAGGAAGCGACAGTTAGGTGGCACAGTGGATGAAGTATTGGGCTTGGAGTCCCAAAGATTCATCTTCCAGAGTTAGAATCTGAGCTCATGTTATATTTACTATTTGTGTGACCTTATGCAAGTCACTTAACCATGTTTGCTTCAATATCCTAAACTGTAAATATGAGTTGGACAAGGAAATGGAAAACTACTCTAGTATCTTTGACAAGAAACCCTCAAATGGTGTCGTGAAGAGTTTGACACACCTGAAGACGACTAAACAGCAACAATAGGAGAATTGTCTGCTAGCGGTGGTGGTCCAATTGAGGTTATGTAGCACATGTTTGTAGTGAACTCAGAGCATTTGCATGATTCTCTCCACCTTTCTATTGCAGTATGTGGGTATAGAGTTGATTTGATTCTCCAATGGGTCAATATAGGAAAAAAAAAAAAAAAAGGCGACAATAGCCAGTGTAGGGGGAAGTGCCCTGGGAAAGAATTTAGATATCAAAGAATTAGACGATGGAGTGTGGATAAATGGAGTGTGGTTTAACAAAGGAAGGCAGATGGTAAGGTGAAAAGCAAACAGATGATAAACAGATAAAGGAATTTCAGAATTTGGGAACACAGAGTGTTTGTTAGTGAGCAAGCATATGACTGTCTTTGTGTATAGCTAAGGTGATGGGGAGGAGTAGCTTGTGGGAGATGAGTAAGTTAAAGAACTGAGTAGTTCCTGTATTTTGGGTAGAATCAATATGTATGTGACAGCCCCCTACTATAAGGGAAGGAGTTAGGGAAGAAAGAAAAAAAAATGTGAGCTAGATATTGAACTCATTCAGAAAGGAAAATAAGTGACTTATAGACAACAGCTACAGACTTTTTTAACTTCATTTTTATTTTTTATTGAGTGGTAGATATTAATAACAAGTATTTTAAAAAGAAAAAGAAAAAAGAGAGTTTGCCAAGTGTTGGAGGAAGAAGGAGATCCTAGAAATATCCAATGGAAAGTCAATAGTATTCCAACTTTCCTTCCTTTACAAGTGAGTCAAGGAGAAAGAGTGAAAGTGGAGCTCTGCTCAGTCCTGGAAGAGGTGGCCAGGGAAGCTGTGTCATTCAGAGGAAGCCAGGCTTCAGTAAGAGCTGTTAGAAGTAAGAAGTGGGGTGGGGGTGTGGAGCCAAGATGGTAGAGTGAAAGCAGGGATTTGCTGGAGCTCTCCCCCAAATGCCTCCAAACACCTGTAAAAAACGATTCTAAACAAATTCTAGAGCTATAGAGCACACAGAAAAACAGAGTTAAACACACCTCCAGCCCAAGGCTGCCTGGAAGGCCAACAGGGAAGGTATATTCACCAGGTTGGGAGTGGAGCACAGTTTTGCACTGGTCACATCCACACAGTCTGGGCCCGCTAATGCTTCATGGCACTGAATCACTGGCAGCTAGGTTAGTTTTCCGGTGTCTCAACCCACAAATGCCAAAGACAAAGTAGAAGGTCAGGGGGGAAACTTTGTTGGACCTATGTGAGAGAAGAGCGTGGTCTGGCCCCAACCACAGGGAGGTGGAAGTGGTGGCAGCAGCAGCAGCAGGAGCAGCAGCTGCTGCTTCTAGAGCTCCAGGCCCAAAACTGGTGGAGGGATCAAGTAGCTGATCAAAGGGTGATTGCAGGGATCACTTTCTCTGGCACTGAGGCAGGATTCTCTTGCTTTACCCTGCTTGGATCTGGGTCTCAGTCTTTGGTGGTGGTCCTGGGGTGAGAAGGAGCACTGGTGTAACAGAGTTTGTGATGGCTGTGGAAAGGGAATCCTCCTTACACTTCCAAGGCAGAAAAGAGTGCTTAAAATCACTCACAGACAAGAGCACAGGCAAGGAGAGGAGTAAACACATCTCTTTTGATCATACCACCTTAGAAGAACCAAAAATTTAAAGGTTCCTGTAAGTATCTCTCATAAAAGCTGCACAAAACCCCTGAAACTTGGGGCAGAGTACTCTCCACTCACGAAGGAGAGACCTATATTAACAAAGAGCTCAAAAGTCAAGTAATTGGCTGGGAATAAAAGCAAACAGCATAAAAATAAATAAGAATATAGAATCTTACTTTGGAGACAGAGAAGATCAAAACATACAACCAGAAGAAGACAACAAAATCAAAGCTCCTACCTCAAAACCCTCAAAGAGAAAAATGAATTGGTCTGTAGCTCCAAGGTGGTATTCACAATGCCTACAGTATCTATGAATATGCCAATATAATTCAGAATTGCAAAATATAACAAAATTTCCATGTGGAAAACAGAACCAAAGATTTATTCAAACATCAGGAAGCCAAATCTCAACACCAGAAAGTGAAATCCATCATAGCAACAAAGAAATATATACACAAAAACAATGCAGGGGGCACCATTACCCCCAAGCCTTCCCCCTGCTAGGGCCTCTGATCAACTTCTTCTCAGCTCTCCTCCATACTTCCTGCTCCAACCTTTCTGCTCCACCCATTCAGCAAGCTCCTCTGACCACAGTCTTTATGTGACTCAAATTCATGTGTTTTATGCTTCTATGTGACTTAAGGAGGTCACATAGACCTATTAATGAATGGGAAAGATCTTTCCATTTACATTGCCATTACATGGTCACAGGCCAAGGAGGAACACAAAAAGGATTTTGAAAATCAAGTAAAAGAAGTAGAGGAAAATTTGGGAAGAGAAATGAGTGATGCAAAAAATCAAGAAAAATAAGTCAACAACTTGTAAAAAAGACCCCCAAAAATATTGAAGAAAATAATATTTTAAAAAATAGACTAACCCAAATGAGAAAAGAGTTCGAAAAAGCCAATGAGGATAAGAATGAATTAAAAAATAGAATTGGTCAAATGGAGAAGGAGAATCTTAAATTCACTGAAGGAAATAATGCCTTAAAAATTAGAATGGAACAAATGGAAACTAATGACTTTATGAGAAGTCAATTATGAAACAGAACCAAAAGAACCCCAAAAGAGAAGACAATGTGAAATATCAAATTGGAACAAACCACTGACCTTTAAAAACAGATACAGGAGAGATCATTTTAAAATTATTGAACTACTTGAAAGCCATGATTAAAAAAGCCTAGACATCATCGTTCAAGAAATTATTGAGGAAAACTGCCCTGAAATTCTAGAACCTAGGAGTAAAGTAAGAATTGAATGACTCCACTGATCACCTCTTGAAAGAGATCCCAAAAAGAAAACTCCTAGGAATATTGTAGTCAAATTCCAAAGTTCCTAGGTCAAGGAGAAAATATTGCAAGCAGTTAGAATGAAGTAATTCAAGTATTATGGAAAGACAATCAGGATAAGAGAAGATCTAGCAACTCCTATATTAAAGGATTGCAGGGCTTAGAATATGATATTCCTGAGGTCAAAGGAACTAGGAATATCACACATACACATACACATACACACACACACACACATATACATCTATCTGTCTGTCTGTCTATTTATCTATCTACCTACCTACCTATATCTATATCTGTATCTATATATCTATATCTATATGTCTACATCTATATCTATAGCTATGTCTATATCTATATCTAGAGAGAGAGGTGTATGTATATGTATATATATATATATATATATATATATGTGTGTGTGTGTGTGTGTGTGTGTGTGTGTGTGTGTGTGTGTGTGTTAGTTAAGTAAAAATTGTTGACCCTTTTAAAGTTGCTTCCGTTTAGTAAAGCAGATCAAAGAGCTAGTAATATCTGCCATCCTGGGTATGCTAGGGTGCTTGGTATTTCACCATCCTGCTTGTTATCCTTATCAATCATAAGTTTACCTTTTTTCAACTTCCATCATATGCTCCTAATCCTTCCCTTCGAGTCAAGGACACATTGTCCTATCCCTCTTCTAAATGTAAGGACTTCAGATACTTGAGTACAGAAATGTATCACTCTTACGTCTTCTTCTCTAGATTAAATATCTCCATATCCTTCAAAAGGTCATTTCATGGTATGAATTTTTATAGAATTGAACATAATGTTCCATATCTGGTCTAAGGAAGTCAGAGTACAAGAGAAATATGACCTAATAATGATGGAATCCTAATAAAGCTTTCCCCAGACCCAATATTCTAACTTCATTATAGGCCCCACTTAAGGCCCCACACACCATATCTAGCTAGGCCCCCTCCCCCACCACTCCTGTCAATATCCTAACTTCTTCATATATGCCTCACTGATCACTAGAACAGGTGTGTCCATGAACTCATATTTCTTAAAGAACAGCAGGCACATGCATGTATTGGGAACCCAGCTACTGCCTCTGCTTAGCAACTACACCCAGACTCATGCCACATATTTGAACAGGTGTCTTCTTGTATTCAGTCACAGTGACATCATCCATCTAAAGACAGGACAACAATATTTAACCATTTATCTTGACCAGACAGGACAACAAAAGCTGGCCAACTGCAGAGCAGCATGACCAGAATATTTAACCACCAATCCATAGATGGATCTTTCCTCCATTACCTAATCCCTTAACAAACTCCTGGTGCTTTAAAAAAAAATATTAACCATATTCCTATATTCTATGTAAATTTTGATTGTGTAATCAGCATCTTTACCCTATAAAAATCCATCTTGCTTTTTCTAAGGTTGTTGGTTCCTCTCAGAACTTAGCCTACTCTATGAGAGACATCAATCTCAATCAATGCCAATACTTGGATTAGAACTGGTCTGGCTCTGAATTCTTTGAGATTTGTTCCACCAAAATACACTATGAAACCTCAACAGTTTTTGCTTGGGCAGAGCCCCCACCACATCAGTAGTCATGTACTGGGGGAAGTTAGGTGGGGCAATGAATTGGGCCCCAGAATCAGGAGGACCTGAGTTCAAATCCGGCCTTACACACTTAACACTTACAAGCTGTGTGAACTTGGACAAGTCACTTAACCCCAATTGCCCTGCATTCCACCCTCCAAAAAGGCAAAAAACAAAAACAAAGAAAAAAAAATATTCATAAACTATAAATCCCTCAACATGGCCTAAAATAGCAATAGTTTTTTTTTTTAAAATTACATCTTAAGATTGCTGAATCAATAAATTACTCAACAACCATTTATTAAGCCACTAAGAAATGCCAGGCACTGTCCTAGGTGCTAGAGATAAAAAGAAAAAGAATTAAATAAATCCTGTTCTCAAGGAGTTTACATTCAACCAGAGGAGACAAAATCATAAAAGTATGTGTGTGTGTGTGTGTACACACATATATAAAGTTATATATGTGCATGTCTGTGTCTACAGTGTATGTGTGTGTTTGTATTATAAAAAGAGAAGAAATGAAAATGAGTAATTTGTAGTTAGGAAAGGAAGACACTAGCAGTTAAGGGAAAGGGGAATCAGGAAAAGTGTCTTATTGAAGGTAGTGCCAAAGCTGCATTCTGAAGGTTGTTCTTCCTTCCTTTTCAAAGGGGACCAATGGCATTAAAGGTTGATTTCTTGACTTGTTTCTGAATTGGATTTAAGTGAATCAGAGTTGCACAAAGCTGTTGGTCTCACTCTCTCTTCTAGAGACATTAAAGTCCAGTGGCAAGAGAAAAGCCAATATGATTGGTAATGGCCTGGGATACAGTGGATGACCTTGGCTTCTTCAATGTCTGACCAAGCTCTAAATGCTCAACAAAACCTGCTTCAGCTGCTTTTATTGTCCTTGGAAAAATTGTTCTTATTCATCCATTCAACTGAAGAAAGTATTCACATTCTTGGGATAGATGCCCTAGTCACCCCACCCCCAACTCACTGATGGATTTAAAATCCGTAAGTTATCCTCAGCCTGGTTTAGTCCCTCAGCTGAGATGGTTTCACCAGGGTGTAGCTGCTGTACATGCTACAGTTTCTTGGAGACAGGTAAAAGTTGAATGACGAGGGGATACCAAAGGTAGATGATCATCCCTGAAAAATACACAGCAAACCTTCTTATCAGAAGTGCTAGTCCTTCCTCACTATCCCATGCCACCCCATTCTAAAAGTAGAGAGATATTTTACAAGGGAGAGGAGAAGAGGGCCAGCCCCATGAAATGTTAATAGGATTTAAGATCTTCCCAGCCCATTAATAGATCTCATGGGAGGCTATTAAAGGAAGCCTACTTGGGGGAGGCTTGCTTGTAAGAAGGCTTTCACATCTTTTGCTAATTTCTAATTAGTTACTGAGTCACAAGGGTTGTGATGTCTTCTGGCTCTGAGAAGTTCATGTATATTCTGGGTTGGTATTTTGCTTTGGGGGCTCACTTATGAGAAGGATCTTGTGATACCCTGGTCAAAATTCTGAGTGGCCATATGTGCAGAGTATCTGTAATGCCATGCACCAGCAGATTCCCAAAGGAATGCTACTGTGAACAGCTTTTAGAGTTCAGATTACAAAATATAGTGAACACTCTGTTTATTCCATTAGAAATCAAGACAAACATTCAAAATGTAATATTCACAACATTACATTTTGTCACAGAAAATGGCCACACAGTTTTCACTACAGTGACCACAGTATTCAGAACAAGGAACAATAGAATAGTCAAACTTCCACTCATGGGGCAACTCAATCATTAACAAGAAACAATAGAATACTCAAACTTCCACTCATGGGACAACCATTAACTTAGTCAGTCACTAATCTGGATTTACA
>CM053585.1:22929473-22960799 GCA_028646515.1 Pseudochirops corinnae | reverse complement strand
CACTTAGTACTAAGTGCTAAGTATCCTGCTAAACTAATTCAACAATGGGACAGAGTTTGCACCTTCCACACTTAGCACTTAGTACTGTCCATCCACTTAGTACTAAGTGCTAAGTATCCTGCTAAACCAATTACTATTACAGTATCCCAACTGCTCAGACATAAAGGCTCTCTCAATCCAGGGATGTATGTAAAGTGTAAAGTTGATTCAGGCAGTCAGAACCTTATATGGTGGTCTTTGTTTCTCTGCTTTTATATTTTCTGTATTTTCTCTGAAGTTCAGGGTACCGACTTCTCCTCTGAACTAGTGAATGTAATTAAAAAAAAAAAAAAAACATTGTTGACCCCTTAAACAGCTTTCTTTCCTAATAAAGCAGAACCTATGCTAGCAGCCATCCTGGGTATGCCAGTGTGGTTGCTGTTGCTTCCCATGAAAGCAGATGGCCAATAAAAGGGATTGAGATGGGAGATGGGGTGCTTTCTGCAAGGATCCTAGAGAAGTTCAGTTTGGCTAACTTGTAGAAGGTAGGAATGTGAGTCATATAATAAGGCTAGAAAGATTAAAATCTCCATGTACTATACCTCTTCCCTTGTACCATTTTTTTCCTCCCCAACAAACTGCTCCTTAGACATGTCTCTCATCTGTTCTTTGTGAAGTTAATTTTTTAAGCCCAACTCCAAGACTATAATTTGACCCCCCCAAAATATAGTCTCACTTAATTCAGCCCTATGCCTTGGTTTATTGAAAATTTTATAAATACTATCATCCAATGTGTTAGCTATTCCCCCCAGCTTTCTGTCAAATTTATCAAACATGATATATATATGCTTCTTTCCAAGTAATTGATACCAATTTGAAACACCACAGTACCACGCACAAAAGTCCCTGATTTACTCCACTAAACACTTGCCAGGATGGTATTGAATCATTAGTGATGTGAGGTCAAGAAAGACTTCCTATAATTAGAGCTGTCAAAAAGTGGAATAGGTTCTGTCAGGAGGTTTTCTACCCTCTTTCATTTGAGATTTTAAATAGTTGCTACACAAATACTTATGAAGAAAACTGTTGTGAGATTGACTTTCTCTATGAGTTGAACTGGATGGCTGTTGATGTCCTTTCTCAATTCTGTGATTCTCTGGTGACTTTTTGTATCATGCACATCAGCCAGTTTAGAATGGTTGATGTTATTCTATTCTCAATTGAAATTCTAATATCAGTAGGTTCAAACAAGGTTTATTTATATTTGTGACCAAAAGATACACAGCAAGTTCCTTAATAAAATGATATTTTGGTCTAGAAAGCTATTTGTGAGATTGACATCATAGAGAGAAAGTCCTGGGTGGAATAAATTCTGGCACTGATTAAAAAACGTACTTCTTATATTTTGGTGGACAAAAGTTAGACCTACAGGCATTTTGAAGTACATGATTGTCAAAATTAAGTGGTTTCAGAACTTTCGAAGTCTTATGAGTCCCATGCTTACTTGTACCTAATATCCTTCCACACCAATGAAAGCCTTTCACAGTAAGAGATTGCTGCAAATGCAAAGACTTTCAGATTGGGAACCAAATCATATAAGTAAACACTGAGGAACAAATGACCAATGTCACACCCAGAATAGCTTTTGAAAGTACAGGTGGGTCTACAGTAATTTATTGAATGAGGAAAAGCATAAAAAGGGAAGACTGAGCACATTAAATATAAACTTTGGTTTCAGTGAAATTTTTACTTAGCAGTGATCCTCAGCTAGAATTTTAGTGTTCAAAGAGATGTTAAAGATCTTCTAATTAAATTCCACCCTTTTACAAATAGAGACAGTGAGACGAGGTTCTGAGTGGAAGTCAGAAAGACATTTAGGGACCATTCTGGAATTGTGGTGTCAAAAAGTTTAAATTTTCATCAAAGGAAGGGGAAAATGGTGAAGAAAGTTCAGAAGAAAATTTTCTTGGGAAGATAATTCAATATAATTTCTGAACATTTCATTTCTCTAACTAGGCACTTCAGCAACAGAGTACCATTTTCTGAATTGTCTACAAGGAAAACCAGCAGTAAACTGAGTGCAAAACAAGGAAGAGATAATGAACTACTTATTTTAATCCTGCTGAGTACTAAGTGGCCCCCTAGTGTCTTGGTGGGGTTAATGCAAACCCCTGAACACCTAATTTACCCTCAAGCAGGGACTTAAACCCTCAGAGAACTGCAGCCTGTAGTTCTTTAAAATCCAATTAGCAAATCAAAGAACAAAGGTATTGTCCTCAATTATAATGTGGCTCTTCTGTTAGACTATCTGCCTAAAGTCACTGTGAATTTCTGTTAAAGCACTGATGTGTGTATGGCAAAATGAATCCCTAGACATTCTCTGCACAGAAGATAGCAAGGTATAGTCAAAAATGTGGTGGCCTGGAGAGTTAGAAGTATGTTGGAGTCAATGCCTTTAAATATTCATCTTGCACTATCTTTTTCCAACTTTGAAGTCTGGAATGTACATATGGAAAACAGACGAGGTCCATGGGACCCATGATAATCTATACAGTACATCATAGAATCACAGATTTAGAACTGGAAAGCATCTTACAGTTCATTTCATAAAACATTCTCACTTTATAGATAGAGCAATGGATTTGGAGACAGGATGACATGGGGTCAAATCACTTCTGCATAAAGACCATGGACAAGTCTCTTTAATTTTATTTTTTAGTTTATTTATTTTTTTAGTTTTCAACATTCATTTCCACAAGATTTTTGAGTTACAAATTTTCTCTTTGTCTTTCTTCTAAACCTCACCCCAATATGGGAAGCATGCTGAATACCCTTCCCCAAATCTGCCCTCTCTTATATCCCCTCCCCCTCATACTTCCTTGTGGGGCAAGATGGATTTTTCTACCCCATAGCCTGTATATCTTATTTTTCAATTACATGTAAAAACAATTTTTAACATTTGTTTTTAAAATTTTGAGTTCCAAATTCTTTCCCTTCTTTGACCTCCTCACCCAGCCCAATGGAAAGACAAATAATTCAATATAGGTTATAAATATGTAGTTATGCAAAACATTTCCATATTTATCAAGTTTTGAAAGACTAATTATTTCCCTCCATCCTAACCTACCCCCCATTTATTCTATTTTCTCCTTTGACCCTGCCCCTTTTCAAAAGTGTTTTCTTCTAACTATCCTCTCCTCTTCTATCATGCTCCCTCTTATACCCTTCCCCCCCTACTTTACTGTAGGATAAGATACTGAGTTATGTGTGTATGCTATTCCCTCCTAAAACCAAATTCAATGAGAGTAAGGTTGACTCATTCTTTTTCACCTTCCTGCTCTTCCCCTCCATTGTAACAGCTTTCTCTTGCCTCTTTTATATGAAATAATTTACCCTATTCTATCTCTCCCTTTGTGCTTCTCCTAATATATTCCCTTCTCACCTATTAATTTTATTTCTTAGAAATCATCTCTTAATATTTAACTCATGCTGTGCCCTCTATGTACACATGCATACACATATACACACATATGTATCTGTATATATGTACACACACATACACCCACCAATACATACATATATACACATATGCATACATATATACATATGTGTGTATACCTTGCATATGCATATATATTCCATTTCTCTATTCTCATACTGAGAAAAGTCTCATGAGTTACAAATATCATCTTTCCACATAGGAACGTAAATAGTTCAACTTTCATAAGTTGCTTATGATTCCTCTTTCCAGTTTACCTTTTCATGCTTCTCTTACTTCTTATATTTAAAAGTCAAATTTTCTGTTCAGCTCTGGTCTTTTCATTAAGAGTGCTTGAAAGTCTCCTATTTCATTGAATATCCAGATTTTCTCCTGAAGTATTATACTCAGTTTGGCTGGGTAGATGATTCTTGCTTTTAATAGTAGCTTCTTTGACCTTTGGAATATCATATTCCAAGCCCTTTGATCCCTCAAAGAAGAAGCTACTAGATCTTGTGTTATCCTGATTGTGTTTCCACAATACTCAAATTGTTTCTTCCTGACTACTTGTAATATTTTCTCCTTGACCTGGGGTCTCAGGAATTTGGCTATAATATTCCTAGGAGTTTTCCTTTTGAGATCTTTTTCAAGGGGGGTTGGTGAATTTGCTCAATTGTTATTTTGCTTTTTGGTTCAAGAATATCAGGGCAATTTTCCTCTAGCATTTCTTGAAGGATGATTTCTAGGCTCTTTTTTTGTCATGGCTTTCAGGTAGTCCAATAATTTTTAATTTTTTTGGGACCCAGGGGGAGGATGGAATTGTGTGTGGTGGGTGGGGTGAAGTGCTATGGACCCCCAAGGATGCCACCCTATTGGTTTTGTTGCCCAAAGTAATGCCAAGCAAAGGGAACTTCCAAGGTTTGGATTACCAGCATTGCAAACTCCATCTATTCAGTGACAGATTGAGGCAAAACATTCACAGAACAGAGAAAATTAAAATACAGTGTAACTCATTCATTTAGCAAGTAAATTTTCAATTCAATTTCAAAGTACCAAGGTCCAAGTAAATCACCCCTGGCCAGTAGTCAAAGTAGCCCACTCCTGGCAGTACATGCATTTAGTCTCTTCTTAAATGGAGATTAGTTTCAATCATAAACAAAGTACATTCATTTGGTCAATCACAGAGCACAAAAAAGTGTAAGGTTTCCCACCCCTGGATCACAACTGAATTACAATACCATTAATGCCAAGCACTTTCTCAAAAGGGGCCGGAGAGCACAAAAGACCATCTATCCTTAAGCTACAACAAGGTTAAAATATCATCGCAGCATTGAGAACCCAAGGAAAGGCCGTTCCTTCATCTACACACAGGGAAAGTTCTCAGCAATCTCTCTTCCTGGGGAAACAAGGCTCAACAAAGCCATTGCCAATGTCCTCATCAAGTCACTCTCTGCCTGCAGAACAGTCCCAGAATGCTGAAAACATCAGCAAGGCCCTCTTCCAAGATTTCTGTAAACATACAACAAGAAAATCCTCCATCAGGGCTTTTGAACCCACAGCAAGGTTCCAGGATCTCTACAACAGCAGAATTGTCCTTCACCAGCCAGTGAATCTAGCAAAACAATATCAAAACAGACAGACAAAATACCGGCATCATGGCCATGCCTCTTCAGTTCTTGGCAGCTCTGGGTGGTAATTCTAAAAAGTCCTGGGCAGCTCCAACTGACCTTCAGCAGTTTCTCTCTCAGCAACTCTGGCCCCTGGCAATTCTCCTCTCTCTCTGTCTCCACAATGCTGATCCCCAAAAGTCCTTCTGGCCTCCACTGCTTGAGCCTTCTCTCTGCTCACTCCTCTCTCTAAATCGATGGCACCAGATCCTCCCAGTCCATCCCTCTCTCTGCATGTCAACAAGTCTATCCTACAAGTGGGATTTACAAGCTCTAGATTTTAACACTCAATCCAAAAACCAAGCCAATACAAGGGGATCTTTAAATTCCATTACCGTTACACCCAGTCACCCCTCAGGAACTGGAAGCAGGGACTGGAGCAGTATTAAGACTGGGACTTGGCTAACTAGAGCCTGCACCTAAAAGTGCCAGGAGGAAGCCTGCAAGGGCAGTATGGGGGGAAGGAAACCCCCTGCCCCCCGAAGAGAACTTTATTTGGATATTTTTGTTTTAGATTGCTGGTAATGAGCTGTTATGTTATGTATCTTGCAAATATGATGTCTCTGTTTTGTGGGAATTATGTTGTACTTAAGAGATGTTAATGCTAATTCAGATGTAAGTTGCCTATGTAATGGGCATGAAAGATCTTGGGGCCAAATGTTAAAGGAATCTGAAGATCTTCCCTGCCCCTAGGCCCTTTGCTAGGCTTAAGTGACTCTGAGAACCTACCCTGATTTGAAAATATACTCTGCCCCCTAATAGGCTGAATGTGGTCACATGGAGCCTGTAGCAGGAACTTTGTTTTTCAGGAATGCCCACACCTTATTACTTTGTGATTGGGCAGTGTGTCAAGAGGGTTGTGACATTCTCTAATCCAGGAGAAGTCTATATATACCCTGATGTAAGCTTTTGCTTTGGGGCTCACTTTGGAAAGAGTTATGTGATTTGGCCAGATGAGACTCTGGGCAGCAATTGGGTCCTTCCCACCTCCCCCTAACCCTGGCTTTGAAAACCCAGATGTTGGTGCTTCCCACTCTGGTAACTAACTAGGTATGGATATAATGGTCAGATGGCTGGAAGCCCTGCTGATCTGTTTCTTTCTCTGTTTGTAACTTCTGCTTGTAACTTCTGTTTGTATTCTGTTTGTATTCTCTGTATTCTCTGAAGTTCAAGGTGTTGACTTTTCCCCCTGAACTAAGTAAATGAAATTTTTTTGATGAATTAAAGTAAGACTGTTAACTCATTTTGAGTTGCTTTCCTGTAGAAAAGTAGATCTAAGAACCTGTGCTAACAGCCATCCTGGGTATACTGGGGTGCTTGCTGATTCATTGTCTTCTTCTGGTTCCATGTTTTGATTTTTTTTTGTCTGCAAATAAAGATTTTATGGTCTGGTTGTACTTCTTCTGTTTGTTCATCTTGCCAGCCAATCGCTTGACTTTTGAGCTCTTTGCTATGGTAAAACTCTTCTTCCAGAGTGGAGGGAGGTGTGTCCCAAATTGCTGGGGTTTTCACAGTTGCTATCAGAGCTGTTGTCAGAGCTATGAGGAGGGTGCCCTCTCTACAGCCACCACACCCTCTGACACATTAGTTTTCCTCACCCCAAGACCATCAGCTAAGACAGTGACCCAGCTCCAAGCAGGTCAAAGCAAGAGCAATTACCCTCTGAATGGTTGCTTGATCCCCCTGTGATCTGCAGGCCAGGAGCTCTGGTGGCAGCCACCTGGCAGCAGATGCAGCCACTGTGCCAATGCCATATCTTGTCCCAGGGGCAGGGGCCAGACCATTCCCTTCTCCCCCCCTAGTTCCAAAAGACTTCCCAGCTGACCTTTTACTTTCTTTTTGGCGTTTAAGGGTTGAGAAGTCTGAGCCGTGTGTCAGGGCCAGCATAGATCACATAGGACTATGCTCCATTCCCAGCCCTGTGTGACGGAACCTTCTTTTTGGCCTGTCAGGCTATCTTCAGTGGGAGATTTGTTTCTCTCTGTCACTTTGTGGTTTCTGTAGCTCTCAAATTTGTTTAGTGTTGTATTTTACAAGTATTTCAGGTGATTGGTGCAGGAGATTAAGAAAGTTCCTGCTTTTATGCCACCGTCTTGGCTCCACTGCCTCATGATTTTCTTGCATCATTCTCATTTATCTTCCCAATTTTTCCTCCACTTCTCTTACCTGATTTTGAAAATCCTTCCTAAGGTCCTCCATGGCTTATGAGCAGTTCATATTTTCTTGCAGGCTTTTTATCCAGGAATTTTGACTTTGCTGTTTTCTTTTGATTCTATATTTTGATCATCTTTGTTACCAAAATTGATTCTATAGTTTCATTTTGCTTCCTATGTTTCCTCATCTTCCCAATGAATTACTTGACTTTTGAACTGTTTACCATGGTAGAACTCTGCTTCCAGAGTAGAGAATGCTGTGTTCCACACTTCTCGGGTTTTTTGAGGTTGTTGTCAGAGCTTCCTACAAGCACCTGCCTCAGAATTGTGAGGATGACTGCCTTTCCATAGTCTCAACAAGCCCTGCCACACTAGAGCTCCTCACTGTGGGAACACCACCCAAGACTGTGACCTAGATCCAAGCAAGGCAAAGTAAGAGAATCCTACCTCATCACCAGCAAAGACATTCCAGCAAGTGCCCTCTGGACAGGCACTTGGTCCTCCCACTATCTGTGGACCAGGAGCTCTGGAAGCATCAGCACAACAGCAGCTTCAGATGGCTGCCACCTCTACTGCCCTGTGGCCAAGGGCCAGACTAGGAATTCTTCTTTCTCCCATTTCCAACAAGGTTACCAACTGAACTTTTACTTTATTTTTTGTGTTTATGGGTTGAGAAGTGTGGAGACCACCACAGCTGCCATTGATTCTCTCTCCTGAAGTCTGCTCTGGCCAGTCTGGGGCGCTGGTATGGGCAAACATGGCTCACATTGTTCTTCACTTGGCTCCCAGTCCAGTACCATAGACCCTTCCTGTTGGCCTGGCAGGCTGCCTTCTCTGCGATATTTTTTTCTCTCTGTCACTTTGTGGGTTTTGTAGCTCTAAAATGTCTTTAGAGTCATTTTTATGGGTATTGAAGGTGGTTGGAGAGAGAGTTCAAGTAAGATCTTGCTTTTACTAGATGCTTTTACATCTTGTCTCTGCCTGGGCAAGTCTCTTTAAATTTTAGTTTCCTAATTTATAAGATAAAACAAATGTTACCTATAGAATCTAACTCATAGGTCTTGTAAATCTCAAATCAGATACTGTATATATGGTCCTTTGTAAAACAATAAGCACTGTAGGTTTACTATAATCATTTTTAACCATTTGAGTTGCTTCTCTCATAATTTAATATTAACATTTTTTGTTGTTCAGTTATTTCAGCCATGTCCAACTTTCCATGACCCCATTTGGAGTTTCCTTTTCACAAATACTAGGGTTGTTTACCATTTCATTCTCCAGTTCAATTTACAGATAAGCAAATTAAGGGAAACAAGGTCAAGTGATTTGCCCAGCATCATACAGCCAATAAGGGTCTGAGGTTGGATTTGAACTCAGGAAGATGAGTCTTCCTTAGTGCACCATATAGCTTTCTTCAATTAACGTATTGAAGTTAATTAATAGAACCTTGACCTTATATGTCTCTAGCCTTGCTTTACTTTTGGTTCCATGTTCAGAAGATAAGTGAGACCTAAAGAGATCATAAATTAACATAGAGTTAAACTTACAGAAACTGCTAGGCCACTATAGTGTAAAGAAAAGAACAATGAACTGAATAATTCAAAAAAATTGAACTTTCCTATAACAGGAAGTTCATTGAATTGGAAAAAAAAAATTCTAGGTTTGAAATCCAACATCTATTACTTGCTCCCTAAATGGCCTTTGGACAACTCATTATAAAATATAGATGATAGATAGACAGACAGACAGATAGATAGATAGATAGATAGATAGATAGATAGATAGATAGATAATAGATATATTTATGCCAAATTTCAGTTTTTTTCATCTCTACAGTTAGGGGTTTGTAATAATTATTCTTGAAAAAATCATTAAATGTTTATTACATGTCATGTGTACTATAGAAAACCAGTAGTCAAAAATGAATTAGGTCTTTTCCTCAATGTGCTTATATTCCAGGGAGTTATCATGGTACAGTTAAAAGAGCATTGTCTCTAGAGTCAGAATACCTAACTTCAGATATTACCTCTAACACATTATCTGTGTGACCTTGGACAAGTCACCTCAACTCTCTGGGCTTCAATTATCCCCAATTATGCAATGAGGGAGTTTGACTACATTTACAGATTTTGTTTTTGCTTGTTTATTAGTTTTGTTTTGTTTGTTTTTTTCTAGTTCTTGATCTGTGAGCCTATAATTCTACTCAATGGGGATTGGGAATGAAGATCTCTAAGATTCTTCTCTCCTCTGGATTTGATACAGACTCACTTACATAACCTTGCAAAAGTCATTTTACCATTTAAGATCCTATATTTCATATAAAATCCTGGGATTTAACTGTTGGAATTCTAAGTCCTCTTCCAGCTATAAAATTCCACAAGTCTTTGGCCCTTTGCCAGAGCAACACAATACTTCATTGTCTTGGAATGAGTCTTGGTACCTTTGAATTGGTAAATGCAGCTGGAATGATGTAATGGGAATTTATATAAGACCGGAAAGACAGGGGATGTGAACTATCCCCTGTGTAAATTGTTCTCTTTTGGAAATGGGAAGTGGGAAGTGGGAGTGGGAAGCAGAGTAGTCTTGAGTAGAGGCATTGTGGAATAAACCTGTGACTAAAGCTTTTTAGTAAAAACAAAAACAAGACATAATTATTTTGTTATCCATGCTATTTCTCAGTCTTCCTTCTGGTATTCTAAGGCTTGGCCAACATTTTAGCTTTCCAATACAACTGTAATGTTTAGACATTTTTTTACCAGCTAGTTCTGCCACTCACTATTTAACTTATGTATAATACCAACTCTCCTCATTCAAATAATTCAAGAACTTGGTGATGCCATCTCTTAAAGTGGAAAGAACTGTTCATTTTCTTATCTTTCTTGCCTAAATCGAATACATGTACAATGTATTTCACTGAATCACCCCCCCACCAAATAAAAATAAGAATAAGCTGAAGAATTAAATTCTTTATTATTTGTGTAATGAAAGAACCATCTGCCAATACAAGGGTGTGATCTTCTGCCAACATCTGCAACAATACAACTCATTTCCTCTGCAGATGCTGATAATCACCAAAAACAGCTTCTGCTCCTGCTGCTCAGAGATCATTACATTGGCATGGGTAACCAGTAGTCTCATCTTTCAATGGGGTGGGGATCAAAGGGGGATGCTGCCTGCAAGTGGCTTCTGGGGAATAGTTTCAAAAAGGAAAGATGAATTGGTCTTGGCAACTCTTCATCAATTTATAGATTTAAAGAGATGGGAGACACTTAAAGACATAGTTCAATGTTTCTTATCCTTTATTGGGTCATGAGTCCTTCCAGCAATTAAATCCAATGATTAATGCTGAATTTTCCATGTAACATTAGTAGTTGCTAAGTGGATAGCAGTGTATAGAGAGCTAACCTGGAAGCCAGGAATCTTGAGTTCAGAATTCTGACAGATACTGACTCTCTGACCCTGGACAAATCATTTAACTATTTAGTGATGTTGGAAACTCTCTAAGACTAAAAGTTGGATGGAAAATGGCGACCTTCAGAAAGGGAGTTAATTTATATGGGGTTCCCTTTAAAAACAAAGTCACAGGTCTAATCTATATATTCCCTTTTGGGGATAATACAACAGTCCCTGAATCAAGGGATCTTTCTCATTCACAGCTTAATTTTCTTACAGTGTTTTGTACATGGCCATTTTCTCCCCACCTGGATTATTACTACTTTAAGGTCAGAGACATCATTCATTCCCTATAGCATAATCAGTGGACCAAAGTAGAAAATGATTTTTCTTGTCTGTTCAACTGATTCCTCTACCTATCTATCTATCGATCTATCAGTCTATCTATCTATCTATCTTTTTCTTTCTTTCTTTCTTTCTTTCTTTCTTTCTTTCTTTCTTTCTATCCCCATCTATCTTCCTATCTTTTCATCTATCATCTTTATGTTAGAAATATCTATAACTATAAATATATATTAATGTCTATCTCTATATACAGATGGACAGATAGAGATAAATAGATAGATTGATGTGCCTACCCTCTCTTCTGAGATCCAATTTCATATACCAACTTACCCTTGACCATATTAAACTGTATTGGTATATGTCCTGCTTTGATTATTACAACAGTATTCTGGTTAGTCAGGTTCAAATTTTTCTCTTCTCAAGACATTTTCTCTTCAGCTATGAGTGATCTTCCTAAATCAAAGGTCTGACCATGTCACATCACTAGCCATAAACTGTAGTGGCTTCCTATTACCTTTGAGATCAAAAATATCAATCTGTTTGACTTTTAAAGCTCTTTGAGGCGTTGCCCTTCCTGTATTTCCAGTTTTCATTTTCCTTATGCTCTTCCACATATGCTGCATATCTTAGACTTGCTGTTACTCCCATATGACAATCTGTTTCCTAATTCTAATACTTTTTCACATACAAATAAAACAAAACAACATACCTGTGTAATAGTGATTACTAAAGCCCCCACAACCTGAAGACCAAGGGTTTTGCATTTCACCCTCCTATAGCTTTGTTTAGCATCATTAAGGTCAGTGTCTTTCTCTGTCATTGTCTCAACTCCTTCCCCCCAATTATTATGTTTCTTCAATTTTAGGGGCTCAACTTCCCCAGTTCCATTAACGACCTAATAATTAGATTCAATTTTACAAGGAAGTATTTATTTGAAAAGTACACCATGATGACTCCAAATACCCAGGGACATTAACTGCCCCTACAACCATCTCAGTCTCTGGAGAACAGAGTAGAGAAGAGAAAGAAATAAATATTTTTTGAGCACCTACAATGGGCCAGACAGCATTCTAAGTATTTTACACATATTAGCTTATTTGATCTGCACAACAATTCTGGAATGTTGGTGCTATTACAACCCCAATTTTGCAGTTAAAGACACTGAGACAGCGATTTTCTCAGTCATACAGCCAGAAAGTGTCTGAGGTCAGATTTGAACTCAGGTTTTCCTGACTGCAATCTCAGCTCTCTATCTGCTAGTTGATTCGTTTCCTAAATATCATCTCATTTGATACTGAAAACAACCTTGGAGTACTATTATTATCTTAATTTTTCCAGTTGGGGAAACTGAGAAAACAAGTTCAGTGATTTGTCTAATGTCACAAAGCTGGTACTGTCTGGTACAGTGTTTTAATCAATTCTTCCTCACCCCAGGCCCAGCAATCTTCATAGCTTACCCCAGATCCCATATAGTACCAGTCCCACAAAGTTCCAAGTCCAAAGACTTCCCATTTTACCCCAGAGGGGTGACCATGCTGGACTTCCCTGCTGGGTTGATAGCAATTTTTCAGATTGGAACCTGGCTCCAATGTAAATATGACTTTTGTTCCTGGATCTGTGTCTCCATCGTTTGCACCTAAACACAAGGAAAACCTAACGAGATCACCAAATCTGTTTCTTGGGGCTGCAGAGCCTGTAGAAAAGAAAGTGTCCCTTCCATTCCTCTAGCTTAGTTCATCTTATACATGCTATGGGGAACAAGATCCTCATTCTTGGGTGCCACAAGAAGAAGAGAACAAGTTGGCCCTTGTCTGGTAATTTTAAAGAAATGGCCTATTACAATGACACCCCCAATGGAAAAATGCTGCTCCAACCCTGATTGTGTGAGATAGTCAATGGCTTCTCCTACAAGGAGGTCCCAGGAGCATCCTCCAAATGGGTGCTTCTATCTTAGATACTTTGGGCATGAGCCAAAGCTAGGTTACACCTGGAATACTTTCACTCCTCACTCCCCTTTGACTTTCCTTGACTCCTTCAAGTATCAAATCAAGTCCCAACTTCTGCAAGAGGCCTTTCCTGGTTTCTTCCCCTCCCCTACCATCATTTCTCTGGGATTTTAATACATTTACATTATATACATCTTTTATATACATAGTTATTTGCATGTTCTTTCTCCCATTAGAATGCAAATTCCTTGTGTCTAGGAAGTGTGTTTTTGACTTAAAAACAAAATAGTAATCCCTGGTGCATAATAAAGGCTTAATATTTCTTGACTGACTAAATACCTAGTGTAGCCTTTTATATTGCCAGTGAGATGATATTGGAGTCTGGGCTGAATCATCAGGTCTCCTTCTCCTTGTCATGTAAATTAAAGTGAGTTCAGAAGGTAGCATGAGCTGTATAAAGATGAAAGTCTTCACAAGAATCACAAGAATGTTGCTAGGTGGGGTAAAAAAAAAAAAAGTGCCCTCACACAAGATGTCCTGAAGGGCTAGAATTCATCTTAAAAATAAAGATCTCATGCATTACACTTTTTAAGTGTTATCACACATCTCAAGTCTGTGACTTCATGTGTTCTTTAGTTAGAAACTTCAGATTTGACGTGAACCATTGCAAACTTGTCCATGTGTAGAAATGCCATGCAGAGATTTCTGAGTTCAGTCACCAAATTGGATGATAGACCTACTGTGTGCAGCAACTATGCAGAGTGATATGGGAAGAAAGAAAGTAAATCTATTAGAGGCTAAATTCAAAATACCTCACACTGATTTCATATAAAATAATTCATTCCTGGAAACAATTACTGATTCCAAATCACATAATGAAATTTTAGAGCTGGAAGGGCACTTAGAATCCAATTACCCCCACTCAGTAAGAAAGAACTCATTAAGTGGTTACTATGCACCAGACATTGCTCTCAGCACTGAGGAAGAAAAGAAAGACAAAATAAAACATGGCCCCGTGACTTCAAGAAGTTCATATTCTATAGGGGAAGACAGCATTCAAATAACTGTGCATACCAATAGCGTGGTTTTTCCTTTGTTTTGAAAACGACCAGTAGCAACATGGGGTGATGTCTTGAGTTGCTCATGAATTGAATTTAAGTGAGGCAGGGTTGCACAAAGCTGTCAGCCTCACTCTCTCTTCCAGTGTCACACAAGTCCAGTAGTAAGAAAAAAGTCAAGATTCCTGGTGATGGTCTGAGATGCAGTGGATGACCTTGGCATCTTCAGTGTCTGACCCAAGCTCTAAGCTCCACAGCACCTATTTCAGTTGTCTTCATGGCCTTGAGAACAAATTATTCTCATCATCCCATTCTTCAAGGTAAATCTTCATATGCTTGAGGCAGACATCCCCTAACTCACCTATGGGTTCGAGACCCATCAGTAACCCTCAACCTGGTTTAGCCTTTCTGCTGAGATGGTTTTACCAGGACATGTCTGCTGTGATGCTACAGCTTCTTGGAGCCACAGGTGAGAGTTGAGTGAAGGTGAACACTAAAGTTGGATAACCAGCCTTGAAAAGAACTGGTCAAGCTCTTACACTAGAGGTGTTAGTCCTCCTGAACATCCCATACACCTTAACAGGTATAAACAGTACAAATGGAACATAATCTCAGAGAGATTGCATTAGTAGTGCTTAGAAAGTATGGAGCAGGAGAGACTTAAAAGGAAAAATCTCCTGCAAAAGGGAGAATTTAAATTGAATTTTTAAAGAAGCAAAGAAGCAGAGATGAAAAGAAAGAATAGTCTAGTCATAGGAAATAGTCAGAAAAAATCATGGAGTCAGTAGATAGGTGATATGTACTAGGAGCAGCAAAATAAACACTGGATGGTTAAGACAATTTGGAGGGAAGAAAGAATATATAGTACAGGTGAGGTCAGCTTTAGAAGGAGTTTTTTAAGAAATTCATTCAGAATAAAATAAATTTAGAATAGGACTTTGGTGGAGATGGCAGATACAGACAGCAGAAGGGAGGGTGGAGAAGAGCTTAGGTAGGAGGAATGCAGAAGTAATCACAGTATCCATAGAGACTAAAATGAATAATAGAAACTAGGTGATCTTTTAAAATGTAAAGTGCACACGAAGTACTTAAAGAAAAACTAGCTACTCAGAAAGGACTTTGAGTGCAGAGACAATAGATTCCATTTCTTTTTTTTTTCCTCTTCCATTCAGGAGAAAGACTGGATGCAGAGTAGGCACCATCATCATCTCCGCCTACTAAAAGATTGAATGTCCAGCCCAACTGAGCTGCTTCTTTGGGTTTCAACACTCCCACATTAATCCCCCCTCCCCCCACTTAGTTTTCCCTCTGAGTCTAGCTTTTCTTTGTCATTGTCCTTGTTTTGTTGTTGTTGTGGTCCTTGCTGTGTCTAGGCTACTATTGACTGTATTAAAATGGAAATTCCTAAAGGAAGGAGACCTTCTCCATGCTCTGGTAAAGAATAGAGAGTATTCTCTATACGTCATCAGGGTCATAGAACTGGGGCTTTTCTTAAACATCCAATTTCCTTCCAATCAAACTTCAGTGTATGTAGTTCCCTTGCTGCCTATCTTACTGCTCTCACGATGAGGGTTCCAGGCTAGAGAATCTGAGGGCATGAATTTGATCCCTTTGTTTGATCTCAGATCATTTAACTTTTATTTTATCATAGTTCCATAGATTACACTGCTGAGAGCTGTTTCACAAGGACATATTATGGGCCTAATGACCTTGAAGGAAAGCATAAATAAGGGGCTACACAGCTCGAAAGGGCACACTGTATTGGTACATTACAGATATAATTCTCTTCCCTTCTATCTCCTCCCCTCCCCTTTCCTCCTCCCCTCTCCTCCCTTCCCCTTCCTCCCCAACCTCTCCCCTTCCCTCCCCTTCTTCCTTCTTTTCTCCGTTTCCCTTCCCTCTCCCTCTCCCTCCCCCCCCTCTCTCTATATATATACACACATATATACATATATATGTATGTGTGTGTATATATGTGTGTATGTATGTATATATACATGTATACATGCATGTAAAATTCACACACATACAAACACACACACACACAAATATATAGAGACAGAGACCGAGCGAGAGTCAATCAAGTGTAAAGGATAGACATTGGGGCATGTTACAAGTCCAAAAAAAAAATGCATAAAACAAGTCCTATGGGATCCCAGATATAGAACTGGAAGGGTCTTCAAAGGTCATCTAGTCCAATTGCCTAAATTTAGAGATGCAGAAACTATAGCAAATGGAGATTGAGTAATTTACTGAAGAACTCACAAATTAGTAAGTGTCCGAAGTGGTACAAATCCTAATCATGCATTCTGACTTCAGAATAATGTCCTTTTCTCACTATAATGCAGTTTTAAAGGGACAATGGAAATGGAAAAGCAGAGGATATCTATTCCAAGCCAAGTAGGACACCAGCACTCCCTCCCACATGAGTGGCTAAGAGAAAAGTTAAAAAGTCAGTTAGAAGCCATTCCACCCAATTGAAGAGAGATGAGTTGAATCTCCCAGGATTAGTATCCTTACCACCCCTCATTGAAGAAATAGAAATTGAGATGAATTTTAGTCTTTTAATCCCACATACTGCTTCTGCTCTGTCTGACATATTATAAAAAATAGAGCGTAGAGTTGGAGCCAGAAAGTGGGATAAAATATTGCTTAGACATTTGTAAGATGTGCTACTCTATGTAAGTCACTTAACTGCTCTCACCCTCAATTTCCACATCTATATAAAACAAGATTATTCATAGCATTTCATAGAGTTGCTGTGAAAATCACTGAAATAAACATTGATTAAGCAGCTACCATGTTCTAGTCACTGTGCTAAGCACTGAGGAAAAGAAAGAAAGAAAGAAAGAAAGAAAGAAAGAAAGAAAGAAAGAAAGACAGAAAGAAAGAAAGAAAGAAAGGAAGGAAGGAAGGAAGGAAGGAAGGAAGGAAGAAAGAAAGAAAGAAAGAAAGAAAGAAAGAAAGAAAGAAAGAAAGAAAGAAAGGAAGGAAGGAAGGAAGGAAGGAAGAAAGGAAGGAAGGAAGGAAGGAAGGAAGGAAGGAAGGAAGGAAAGAAAGAAAAGAAGAATAGAAAAATAAAATTTTTCCTTCTGCTTTCAAATGCCACTAGTTCTTTCTCTGGAGGCAGATAGCCTTTTTCATCATGAGTCCATTGGGATTGTCTTGTATCGTTGTATTGCTGAAAATAGCTAAATCACTCACAGTTGTTCATCATTCAATGCTGCTGTTACTGTGCACAATGTTCTGGTTCTGCTCACTTCACTCTGTATCAGTTCATATAAGTTTTCCAGGTTTTTTTTTCTAATCATCCAGCTTGTCATTTCTTATAGCACAATAATATTCCATTACTATTATATGCCACAACTAATTCCCAATTCTTAGCTACCACAAAAAAAAAAAAAAAAAAAGATTTGCAATAAATATTTCTGTACAAAGAAGTTCTTCCCCCTTTAAAAAATCTCTTTGGTACATAGATTTAATGATGATATGGATGCATCAAAAGGTGTGCAAGATTATATAGCCCTTTGGACTTAGTTCCAAATTATTCTCTAGAATGACTGGATTAGTTCACAACTGCATCAAAAATGCATTAGTGGCCCAGTTTTCTATATCCCCTCCAATATCCCTAATACTTATTCTTCTTGCTGGAATGGAGTTCTGGGGAAAGAGGGATTCCTTTAACCAGGTACCAAAGCATTCCAAACACCTTGAGAAAAACAAACAAAAACAAGACAAACAAACAACAACAAAATGTGGGTGTGTGGCAATATACAATACTGTTAATGTTGTTTGAGTAAGCTTGTTCCTTCAAGATCACAACATGTTTGAGAATCAGAGATGTGACATGGGACCAAATGGGCTATGTTTCACAATTATCCATTAATATTAAAGCCTAGACATGGTACAGTGAAGAGGACTTATAGCAATGAATATATTCCTTTAGGAGAAAGTCTTTAGTCAGAATTAGAGAAGTGAAGATAATGTATATAAAGTATTTTGTGAACCTTAAATCATTGTGATCGTCAGATTACCTGGGGCAAGGGAGCATCTTTTTTATGATACCCTTCCTTTTCTTTAACCCACATAGATTAGCATCAATATACTGCTTTACCCACTGCATCTTTCCAATGGAATGTAAGCCTCTTGAGGGCAGGGGATCTTTTTTTTTTTTCTTTGTATCCTCAGGACCTAACATAGTACCTTTTACACAAGGTTTGCTGAATTGATTTGAATTAAAACTGACTTTAGTTGTGAGTAGTACAGTGTATATGGTGTAATTCCCAGCCTTGTTTACCAAGAAGATTGATTTGATTAATATTCTAAAAGCCCAGAGAGCTCCACCAAGTCAACTACTTTGGTTGGCAGAAAGGTTTCCTTATCTGGGAGTTTCCTATAAAATGACATCACATCTGGTCACTATCCTTATCCAAGTTCCTACTTAGTATATATCAGAAGTGGAACTTGAACCCACCTCCTACTAACTCTAAGGACAGCCCTCTATTCACTATTCCCTTCTGCTTCTATTGTCATGAATTGTTGATGTTGTTCTGCTATGTTGCACTCATTGTGAACCCATTTGAGGATTTTTTTTTTTCAAAGACAACTACAGTGTTTTGCCATTCCCTTCTTCAACTCATTTTACAAATGAGGAAATTAAGGGAAAAAAAGGGGTAAGTGACTTGCCCAGAGTCACAAAGCTAGTAAGTGTCTGAGGCTGGATTTAAATTCAGGTCTTCCTGACTCTACGCCTTGCACTCTATTCATTGTGCCACCTAGCTAACCCTTTAATAGGTGCAAAATAAATTTTTACTTAATAAATGAAGGATAGAATAAATGGATTAATGAAATTTCCAATGAAAGGTGACTAAGAATTAAATCTATGTTCTATGGCATCACTCAAAGGATTAAGTTTATTATACAATGATATAAATATATACCCTAAACACTCCCATTTAACTACCATATTAAAAAGACAAAAACGTGCTATCCCATATATATAAGTAGTATTTATTGACTCACTAGTAGCACAATATGCATTTTTAAATTGTTGCTTCAGCGGAATGAAGAGTTTGCATCTGTTCATTCAAACTCCCTGACCCCAACCCCTCTGGATAATTGATCAAACTACAGGGGATCTCAGCAAGGCTAGGTGTGTAGTTTCTGTTTATAGAACAAGTGGAATCTAAATGGGACCAGGAAACCATAACCTTGGCTTCAGAAGACCATGCTCTACCTCACTGAGCTGACTATGCAGGGTATTCTTCTCACAAGCAACTGGGTAAATCCTCCCGGGGATTCCAATCCTGACTTTGCAAAAGCACCTTGTTCAGCCAAAGTTAGTCTAATGATCAGAAGTGAGTGTACCCAACTCTTCTCATTAAAACCATTATCTTGGACAATATAAGAGTAATATCCCTTCTCTAAATCAATTGAGACTTCAGTGGAAAATAACCCTCTTTAAGAGTTACCCTCATAAAAGTATAAGCCTTGCTCATATCACAGTGTCCTCCTGTGCAGATAAAAACTGAGAGGTTCTGGCTTGAAGGAAACACTTACAAAGCATTTTGTGATCTCTAGGTAATGGAGCTTAGGGGAGAACTGAAAATTATCATTGATTCTGAAAAGAAACCTCCTTCCCTCTGTCCTTTGAAACCAGCTCTAGATCTCCTGGGAGAAACAAAATACTTTCAGTTTCATAATCAATGCAGGCAAACTTTTTACCTGGCTATCATTGGAATGCCTGACCTGTCTTTATCGAATGAGATATTTTGCTTAGGTGAAGAAAAATACCTGAAGGATTTAAATAGACCATTAAATTAGTTTCACCTGCTTTGCTCGATGCCATGGGAGTCCTGGAGAAATGAGAGTTATGAAGTGAAAAGATGGGTTTATTTCTGCTTTTTTTCAAGGGCTCTATACCTACAGGGCATTCTCATGATTCATTCCAGTGAGTTAACTCTCTACTTTACTAATCAGCAGTTAGACTGTGCAGGAAAGAAGGGCTGGAAAAAATGGGAAATTCATTGCTTCTATAAGTATAACAACATTAATAATAAAACCTAGCAATAATAATAACTCTCAATTATGTAGCAATTTAACATTTATAAAGTATTTTGTAAATATTGTCTCATTTGATATTGACAACAACTGTAAGTACTAATATTATTGCCATTTAACAGATGAGAAAACTGAGTCTAAGAGAGGTTAATCACTTGTTCATAGTCCTATAGCTAGCAAACATCTGAGACAGAATTTGATCTCTGGTCTTGCTGACTCCCTTCCCAGAACTCTATTCATTGAACTGCCTAACTGCCTCTTTACTCTTGTCTGTCATCCTTGATAAATGAATGAAATTCATTAATTTAGCAAGAAATAAACTAAGATCCTACCATGTTTCAGGAATTACATCAGCTGATGTTAAGGATTCAAAGTAAAAAAATAAAAATAAAGGTTTCCTGTTCTCAAGTACCTTCCATTGAGTAGAAACAACAGGTATACAGATAAATAAATATTAAAAATAAATGAATGGATGAATAAATGAATACAAAATATGTGCCAAGTATGGGAGAGCTTATTGTCTGTGCTGAGGGAGGGGAAGAATAAGAATAGATCACTTAAAGAAAGAGACAGGAAATTATCTTTTTTTTTTTTTGCGAGAGCGTGAGCGGGATCGTGAGCAGGAGCTCGAGAGCGTGCTCTAACAGATGCCCTTATTATTACCCCACCACCTCCACCGTATTGTATGTATATCCCATACTCATGAACATACTGATAAATACAGCAAAACAACAACAACAACAAAAAAAATAACTGATGAAAGACTCCAGGAAAATAGGTATACCAATGCATTATTGGAGAGCTGTGAATTACTCCTCATTTTGGAAACCCACTTAAAACCATGCCCCTCTCCACAACCCCCTTCCACACCATCCAAAGCACTAAATGTATTTCCTTTGACCTAAGGCTACCACTACTAAGCCTACAGTGAAAAGACACCAGAGAAGGAAGTAAAGGACCTATATGTATGAAAACATTTTTAGCTACATTGTGGCATAGAACTGGAAATTAAGATGATGCCCATAAATTAAGAAATGAACGAATTATGGTATATGAATTTAATGTAATGTTACTGTGTCATAAGAAATGTTAGAAGAAACAATTCAAAAGAAACCTAGGGATAAACTAATGTAAAATGAAATGAGCAAAACTGGTAAAACAATTTATACAATATTAACATTGTCAAGAATAAGACCTTTGAAAGTCTTAAGAACTCTGATCAATGTGATGGCCAATTACGATTCTAGAGAATTGATGTTGAAACATGCTACTGACTTCCTGACAATGAAGTCATGGACGCAAGACTAAAAGCATAAAATGAGACATAAACTAGTAAGATAAAGAGAGAGAGAGAGAGAGAGAGAGAGAGAGAGAGAGAGAGAGAGAGAGAGAGAGAGAGAGATGGATACAGAAATAGATTAGATAGATATTAGTGATATATAAATAATACAGATATAGATATAATCTTTAATCCCAGCAAAGAAACTGTAAAAAAGATTGTTTTGTGTTCAAAAAGGAATGGTATCTCTTATTGTGACAAATTCCCATGCAAGGGGGGAACAAAATAACATTTGCATGGAACTTATATGATATCAGACATGAAATAGGATGTTTAAACACAAGGCTGAAGATCAACTGCAAGGATGAAATAAAAAGATCACAGGTCAGAAACAATACCTAAGACAAGAAAAAAGACATAGAAGTTTTCTGGATAAATCTTCAGATGATTAGGCACAGACAAGGATAAAAGGTCAAGGACAAAACAATGAGATCAGCCACAAAGCCTGAGGTCAGATACAAGGTGGGAGATCAGACATCAGTATAAAATCAGAAACAAGGCATGAAAGCATACATGTACACATCAACTGATTTTCATATTATTAATCTTTAATCCTTGAAGAATGGGAATGGCTACATTGTATTTCCCCCAGAAAATTAATTGAGTCCTTTTTTTGTAGCTCAAGTATCATATTAATTTCTAATTTGGGCAATGTCAAAGCCAAGTTAAATACACATTTATTTAGCACCCGCCCATTTGACTGGCAATATGCTGAAGACAAATGAAAACAGAGAGACCAAAGGATTTCTAGTTTTCTTTATTAGTTTAATTCATATATATAATTGTGTTTGTATGTGTGTGTCTGTGTGTGTATATGTGTGTGTCTGTGTGTGTGTGTGTGTGTGCGTGTGTACTAGAGCTATGATTTAAGAGATAGAGAATTTCTGTGGCAGAAACTTATTCTACAAAAATCCTGCAAGGTAGGTACTGTTATTATCATGATTGTATAGTTAAAGAAATTGACTCAGAAACAGGTGAAGTGACTAGCCCAGCTAGTAAGAGTTTGAGGCTGGATTTGAACTCAGATCTTCCTGACTCTTCAATCAATGAATGGTAGAGCTATAAAGGACTTGAGCTATCATCTAATCCAATTCCTTCATTTCAGAATTGAGAAGAAGGAGGCTTCATCTGAGGTGATGCTGCTCATCTTATGACCATGAAATAAGCCATTTTAGACTCATGTTCATGCTTCCAAAGCACATTGAATGAAATTCAGATCATCTGATTCAAAGTACAGTGCTGAAGTCTGTCCTATTTTACAGGTGCCTTGGGGAAAAACAAAATACACACACATGCACGCACGCACACACACACACACACACACACACACACACACACACACACCTCAGCTGTGTGATTTAACAGAAACTCTATACCTTTTGATTGTTTCTGATCAAAGTCTTTGGAAATATTCTGAATAGTATCTCAATTATTGCTCTTTAATTATCCTATTTGATAATTGGCTTCTCATTTAAGGCCCTCAGCCAGAGTTCATTGTAATAGGTAAGTCATTAGCTCCCTCCCTCCCTTCTGCCATGTGCCACTTCTTTTGTTCATGGAAAAGACTAAGGTGAGCATTGGTTAGTCCCCAGTTTGCTTAATGATTTCTGAATTTTCTCAGTTTTCAGGTAATTTTTCTCTCCTCCGTTCCATGTATGCTCTCCAATGGCTGCAACTGAGTAAAACTGGGCAGTCCCTGACTTTAGTCTTCAGAAACTATAACCTACCCTTTGTTTGTCCTTTCTCTCTCATATTAAGTAGCACTTTTTCTACCAGCACCATGAGCTCTTAAGATGTATCAGAGTCAGTGTGTGTGTGTGTGTGTGTGTGTGTGTGTGTGTGTGTGTGTGTGTGTGTGTTCCTGCCAAAAGTGGAAAGTCATCTGATGAAATCTTTGCTCCTAAAACCTTCAGGACTGGGAAGAAATACTCCTATCTCATACATCTAGAAGAAGAAAGATCCTGGAGGCCATCTGGTCCACCTCCATCATTTTACAGAAAAGGAAACTGACCAGAGAAGTTGAATAATTTGCCTAAAGTTGCATACACAGGTATTAAGTGGCAAAACCCAGCATTCAAACTTCTGACAGTTACTCCTGGTTCAGTGATGTTTGCCTACACTTTTTCCCTCTTGCCAGAAAATTTGCATTTATAAAGGTATTACCTGGAGGGGGTAATCAATCATACAATCAACTGGTTTTTAGAGGAGCAAAGTACTTCAACCAACATCTAACTCAATTCTCTGTGAAGGATCTTAAATGGTAGATAGAGTCCTTATTCAATCCCACAGGGGATGGAATATATTGACTCCTTGCTGGCTATTTCCTCCACAGATCCACTGACTGTCTTGCTGCCAAAACCAGAACCCACTCCCTGAAGTAACTTCCAACTTGGCTCTCTGCTCTACTTGTTGGTGACTATCTCTTTAAGAGTACCTCCAACTCTGGAATCGGAAGACCAAGGTTCAAATTCCACTCCTGACATTTATCATCTATGTCACCTTGAGCAGGTAACTTTGACTCTCTAGTCCTCAGTTTCCCTTACATGACAGATTTGGGGGTTGGAATTGCTGCGCTCTAAGGTCCCATTCATCCCCAAATCTAAGATTCTATGAATGGATGGGGGACATGATCAGATCAATTCTTTAAGAAATTTTCTTTGCTAGTGGGGGATAAATTGGGAAGGGATTTGAAATGAGGATAATGAAGGCATTATCACAATAATTCAAGTGAGAAATACAGGAGAGCCCAAAATAGAGAGTGATTATGTAACTGGATAGAATGGAATGTATGTGAGAGACGTTTTGGAGGTAGGAAAGATTTGGCACCTGTTTGGATATGTGCGCAGAGTGAGAGCTGTCTTTTTTTTTTTTTGTCCTTTTTCATGAATCTCTGTGATAGCAGTAGTCCAAATTCTCTTTGCAATGAAATTAAACTAAAAGAAATGTAGAGAACATCCCATTTGAACCTTTCATTTTGCCATAAGTTTAAAGATTGTAAAAGGATGAGGAAGGAGGAAAATTGTATGCATGTATATATATATGTGTGTGTGTGTGTGTGTGTGTGTGTGTGTGTGTGTGTGTGTGTGTGTGTGTGTGTGTGTATGTATACATGTATAAATATGTGCATATATGTACATACACATATATAAAGTTTTATGTCATAGATATTAGCTATGATGTATAGAAGATAAAAATGGAGATACTTCAGAGTCCAAAAGAGTGAAAAATGCAAGAAAGTCATCAGTACTAAAATACTTGGCCTTGAATGTTAATACTGAAATGTATAACATTGATGCAACAGTGAGGCATTCTTCAGCCAAGGTGGCAAACTAGACCTTATGGGTGTCAATAAGATTTGTTGGGATGAAACCTAAGACTTGAACATGATGCTGAATAGGTTTGAATTATTCAAAAGAAATGGGTTAGATAACAGAGAGGCTTAGCTTTCTATATTAGGGATAAGGATTGCCTCTAGGTTTTCATTACCATGAGGAATTTTACCAATATAGGTAGGCACCTTCTGGAATTTATAGTCTTAGAGACATGCCTAGAGTGTTGAGAATTTAAGTGACTTGCCCAGGGGCACTCATATTGTTTTAGAGTTTTGCTCGACTGAGAAAGCTAGCCTCCATAGCAGATACATTGCTGAGCCTAGAGTCAGCATGACCTGAGTTTGAATACCGCCTTAGACACTTATTGGGTGGTGTTAGAAAAGTCACTTAACCTCTATTTATCTCAATTTCCCCAACTGTCATACAAGAATAATAACAGCATCTACCTTCCGAGGTTATTGTAATAATCCAATGAGATTAATATTTGTAAGGTGCTTAGCACAGTGGCCCCCTGCAAGGGGAACACTCTATTCAATATGTCAGGTTGCTTTGTATATTAAAAATAAACATTCATATGAATTAATCATCTCTAGCCATGAAGGGATGGGAGAAATATGGCAGAAAGCTGTGGTTGAAGAGCAATGGAAGGCCAAGGTCATATACAAAGATTTAAGACAGAACTAGATTCAAAAATACTGATCTCCTAACTCATAGAACAGTTTCCTTTCTGCTATATCACAATGATGAACAATAATTCCTCCCTGTTACAGTTTTCCAGTCTGCCTGTCCAGGAGCCCTTCTCTTTCTTCATGCCATTTGGCACTACTACCCCTACTCCCTCACTTGGACAGAGCCTGACATTTCCAAGATTCTATCACCATGATGTTCTTTTAAAGCCCATCTTCACACCCTATGGCTCTCAGGGCTCTAGCATCTGGAATGTTCCAATTTGCACTTGAACCACCACTCTCCTGGTACTACTAAACCCAATTGTTGAGTGACTTACTTAAAAAATACCTATGCATTAATGAAAGTAAAAACTAGCACCTTAGCCAAGGTAGGTTACAAAATCCTTCTTCAATGTCAAGTGAGGTAGCCCATGGCCACACAGACCTTGCTGTTCATCCTATAGCCAGAAAATAATGAGAAGAAGGCAGAATAATTCTTCATCCTGAAGTAGCCACCAATCAATTAATTAGCAATCATGTATTAAGAGTTTACTATGTTCCAAGCCCTGGAAATGATTTAAAAAAAAAAAAAAAGGAAAAATATCACCAGCCTCCACAAAGTTTATATTCAAATAGAAAGGATGAAATATATGTATAGGTACATATCTCTGTGTGTGAATATAATATACATATGCATATATGTGTTTACACATATATGTATGCATAATTGTAATGCATATACATGTACATAAATACTTACTTTCAAGATGCATGCAGAGTAAATGAAAGATAGAGGAGAAGGCATTTCACCACTAGAAGAGCCCAGACAGGTCTCTGACAGAAGGTGATATTTGAGTTGAGACTTGAAAAAAAGCTAAGAATATGAAGGGATGAAAGTAAGAATGTAGAACATTCTGGACACAAAAAAGAATCACACAAATAAGCAGTTATGGGGAATGAAATATTAGGTGGTTGAGGAACCAGCAGCTAGGCCAATAGGGCTGTCCTATGCTATATCTGGAGAATATGAGATAAAAGATAGCTAGCAAGTAATATGTAGGTAGCAGGGGTAATGTTCCATCTACTCTGTACTCTCAGCTTAGGACCAGATGTTATAATGTTTTGAATTTCATACTACCATTGACCTATCCATACAATGAATGATTTTATAATAGTGTTCATTGTAGCTATGCAATTATCTAAACTGCCCATCTCAGGACCCTCCATGTATCTGAAACCCTGTATGGGAAGTTATAATACCTATATAATATTCACAGTGCCTATGGCAGCTATGAATATGCTAGTGTAGTTCTGATTCACAAAAATTTAACAGACTTTCCACATGGAAGATAGAACTAAAACATTTATTCAAATACCAGAATGCCAAATCCCAACACTAGAAAGTCAAATCCATCATAGCAATAAAGAAGTTGGTACACATAACCAATGCAGCAGGCACCAACATCCCCAAGCTTTCCCTCTGTTAGACCTTCAAAACAAAACAGACTCCCTGAATCAAAAATGCCCCTCTATCACTCATGCTAGCTGCTCTGCCTCCATTCTGGGCTCCCAGCTCTGCTCCTGCTCTCCTTGGCTGCTTCCTACCCCACCTTTTCTGCTCCAGGCTTTCAGCAAGCTCCACATACAGTGGGCTCCATGCAATTACATTTGGCCTATTAATGGCAGAGAAGGTTTTCAAATCCCCTTAGGTCTATTAAGGGGCAGGGAAGATCTTCAAATTCCTATTACCATTACAGGAATGCTTTGCAAACTGAAAAGAGAAGGGAGTGAGAAATGGAACAAGAATTTATTTAGCACTACTATGTGA
The DNA here is from genome assembly GCA_028646515.1 of Pseudochirops corinnae. Taxonomy (NCBI): domain Eukaryota; kingdom Metazoa; phylum Chordata; class Mammalia; order Diprotodontia; family Pseudocheiridae; genus Pseudochirops; species Pseudochirops corinnae. The sequence goes on along the minus strand of CM053585.1, from coordinate 22,933,553 downwards.
CAGAAATGGTGCTAAGTGGTTTGTAGATGTTATTGCTATATATAAATATGAGCTATCTCTCATTTTTCAAGTGGTAGAAAAGAAATGGAGAGCTACGTGGTGTAGTGGATAGATCACTGGGCCTAGAGTCAGATTTATCGTCCTGAGTCCAAATATGGCCTCAGACACTAACTGTGTGACCCTGGAAAAGTCACTTAACCCTGTTTGTATCAGTTTTCTCATCTGTAAAATGAGTTTGAGAAGGAAATGGCAAACTACTCCAGTACTTTTTCCAAGGGAAAACAAACAATCAGAAAAAAAATGAGGTCATTAGGAGTCAGGCAGGACTGAAAAAACAAAATAAACAAACAAAAACCAAGTAGAGGACAACAAAAGCAGAAAGCCAAGGCAGTCAAGTGATCTTGCCCAAAGTCACCTAGTTATTAAGATCATTTGGTAGCACACATGATGGGTATAAACAGGACATGGGAGTATATTGCTGATGCTAACCTCTGGGGGAGAAATAGCCACACAAGACATCATCTTGAGCAAGTATGACCAAAAGGAGTTGGTGAAGTTGCCGGGAGTGGTGGGGGAACGGTCGGGGGGGTGGGGGTTGACAGATCATGGGTGGACAGTCCAAATCCTACTTAATATTCACAAAAGATTAAACACACCAGAGGAAGGCCCCCAGTATTTCAGATGGATACTCTGAAGCACTGGAATTTCATGGCAGGAGAAAGTACTACTTAGTTTAAGCAAAGATAGCTGATACCGTTTATATAGCACTATACATTTTGCTAAGTTCTTTACAGACATCTCATTGATCCTGACAACAACCTCGTTTTGATATGAATGAACTCAGGCAGATAGAGGTAAAATGATTGACCTAGGGTCATACAGCCTGTAAGTTTCTGAAGTTGTATTTAAACACAGTACTTCCTGATGCTAGATTCAGCACTCTTATGCAGTGCATCAACTAGCAGAGTCATTTCAAGCGAAAGGAACCATTTTAATAGTAGCTAACATTTAAATGGTGCTTCTTATGTATCAGGCACTGTGCTAAGTGCTTTACAATTATCATCTAATTTGCTTGTCATAACAACCCCGAGGAATGGGTGCTATAATTATCCCATTTTAAAGATGAGTATAATGAGGCATATAGGTGACTTCCCAGGGTCAAAAACTGATAGGTGTTTGAGACCAAATTTGAACTCGGGTCTCCCTGATTCTAGGCCTAGCTGCCCATTCACTGGGCCACCTAGACTATTAAGTGTAGGTAAAAGGAGTACAGACCAGTCACATGAGAGATTCATAAAGTATGAAATTATTGCTAAAGTAACTTTAACATCCTGAGTCTGAGACTTCTCATCTGTATGAGAGAATTGTACTAAATGGCCTCTAGGGTCCCCTCTACCTTTAAAATAGGATGTCTAAGAATAGTTTCAATTGTAAAATTTGATAATTGAGTTCTTAGCATAGTTCCTGGCACATATTAATGGTTATTTGACTGACTTTTAGCATTTTCTTATTCCCTTCTTTCTGTCATTACTCAAGAAACTACAGCTCAGAATCAGTGACCAATAAACAATTTAGGGAGTGAGAAGGAGGAGAGAAAGGAGTCTGGGATAATCATTACTATCATTTACTCTATCATGTGACCAGTCCCACAGATTTTCCTGGGACATAGAACCTGTGGCCAAATCATCCTCCATTTCAAATAGCCATAGTTCTAAAAGGACACCAAAGGGCACATTTTCTTATGTTTCCTAGTGGTCCCCTACTTTACTCCAACCAGCCCACTCTAACATACATCTTCATATCTTCACTACATGCAAATTTCTTCCTTTTCTCAGCACTCACAGCATCTGGGACATGGTAGGCATTTAATTAATGCTTGTCAATTCATCGATTGATTAATTGCTTTGGTCTGGACCTGAGATTTCATCAATGTGAGGAACTCTAAATATGAAAACTTTCTCCACTCATGTAGATTGTCAATTTTCCCATAAATTTCAAATTTTAGAGAGTCATTTGAGATGGAGAGAGCCAAAGTAATTTCTCCTTTCTGACAGGCTGTCCCTTGATTTATCATGCTAAACTGACTGTCACTTCTCATCCTTACATAATGACGAAAAAAAAAATCCTTCCTATCTTTGTTTCCACACAGTAGAAGGGTTTGTCATGTTGTCATTCATTCACTTGTGATGACCCATTCAGATGCATCTCTTTTTGTTCCTTTTTTTTTTTTTTTGCCCCTGACTTAAAGGTAGGAGGGTCAGTGCCAGCAGCAATAAGAAGTCCCTGATCTCTCAGGGTGATTAGCTATTAAAGAGGAGATGTGCACTTATGATCAGAGAGTAGATATCCAAGGACTTGTGATGCTTTGAGGGGTGGGAAATGCTTAGGTAAGAGCTTGCTGCATAATTGCTCTAGGACCTACAGGATTGCATGGAGAATGAAACTATTTACTGGATGATAAATCAATAGCTTCTTCAAAAGAATTTCTTATGGATTCTACAAAGCAAAGGTGACTTTGTTCTCCCAGCCATCCATTGTCTTTTAAGTTCTCCTTTTCTCACAGCCAGGTATTTGGAAGCCAGGTGTGTAGACACACACACACACACACACACACACACACATACATACACACACACACACACTAATTTTTTTTTTTTTTTCCTCTCCAATGATCCCAGTCTCAGAGTTAGTGAATAACTCTTAAGATGTCAGCCAATTAGTCAATAAGCTACTTGGGGCCAAGCACTGTGAAAGTTGAAAGTTGAAAACAGTCCTAGATTTTGAGTAGCTAACGTTCCAGTGAGAGAGACTACAAATAAAGAATTATGTTTGAACAATATATAAAGGTAATCTATAATAGATTGTTATAGATTGGAGGTAATCACAGATGGAAGGCACTAGCATTGAGAGGCATAAGGAAAGGCTCTTGAAGAAAGTGGAATTTGAGCTGGGATTTGAAGGAAGCTAGAGAAGGTAGGAGGCAGTGAGGAGGAATATATTTGAGTCAGTAAAGACAACTAGGGAGTGGTAAAGGACAGCAAGGAGATCCAGTGTCACTCAATTACAGAGTGCTTTAAGAGTTAGGTAGAGTAAATTCTAAGAAGCCAGGAAAGGTAGGAGGGAACCAAGTAGTAAAGGGGTCTGAATATCAAGCAGAAGATTTTATGTCTTATTCTGGAGATAATAGGGAACCACTGTAGGTGGTTGGGTATGAGCGGTGAGGGTGACTATGGAGCTTGCATGACAGCAACCTGTGGTACCCTCAACAGTTAAGGGAAGTTTGGAAGAAGGAATGCTTTTAGGGATAAAGATCATGAATTCTAAATACTTTAATTCAGAGAAGCCCAATTTATTTCTAAGCATCATACCTCTAGTGCCTAAACACATAATTCACAAGCAGTTCCCTTTGAGGTGTTTTCTGCTGATGGCAGATCCATAGCCTCAGAGTGAGGAAGGTCTCTCTGGACTTTGGTTTCCTCATCTATAAAATGAGGGTAATAATAGCCCCTACCTCAGAGGCTGATGTTGAGATTAAACAAGATAATGCCTATGAAGTGTTTGGCAACCTTAAAACAACATGTGAATGAAAACTGTTATAATAGCACTATTAGCAAACAGTGCTTTGGCGGATTACTTTCAATGTGTCTACTTTTTGAAGGCATTAGAAGCCCTCTTAGATGGGCTAGTTCAGTGGTTGGGAACCTGTGGCCTTGGGTCCATATGTGACCTTTTGGGTTCTCCAATGTGACTTTTTTAAAAACTTTTATTTATTTTAGTTTACATCATTCATTTCCACGAGATTTTGAGTAACAAATTTTCTCCCCATCTTACCCCTGCCCGCCATGGCAAAACAGCCTCTCTCCCAATCTATTCTCTCCTATATCCTCCCCCATCACCCCTCTGACTTTCCAGTAGGGCAGGATGGATCTCCCTACCGCAGTGCCTGTGTATCTTAAGTTCCAGTTGGATGTAGGTAATAATAATGATTATTATTGTATGTATATATATATATATATATATATATATATGTATAATTTAACATTTGATCATGGAACTTTAAATTCTAGATTCTTTCTCTTC
>CM053585.1:22918197-22928973 GCA_028646515.1 Pseudochirops corinnae | reverse complement strand
ACTCAGATATGTGCTTGTATGCATATATAAACCCTCTGTATAGATATATGTGTATGTATATGTATATATACATTTGTATTCCCTTTACCTATCCTCATACTGAGAAAAGTTTCATCAGTTACAATTGTCTCTTTTCCATGTTGGCATGTAAATAGTTCAACTTGGATAAGTTCCTTATGATGTCTTTTCCATGTTTATCTTCTCATGCTTCTTGTGTTGGAGTGTGAAACTTTCTTTTCAGTTCTGGTTTTTCAGCAAGAATGTTTGAAAGTCTTCCACCTCACTGAATGACCATATTTTCCCCTGAAACACTATACTCAATTTTGCTGGTACGTGATTCTTGGTTTTAATCCTAGCACCTTTGATTTCTGCAATATCATATTCCAGGCCCTTCGATCCCTTAATGTAGAAGCTACTAGATATAGTTCCCACAATAATCAAATTGTTTCTTCCTGGCAGCTTGTAATACCTTTTCCTTGGTCTGGTGATTCTGGAACCTGGCTATAATATTTCTAGGAGTTTTCTTTTGGGGATCTTTTTCAAGAGGTAATTGGTGAATTCTTTCAAGCTCTATTTTGCCCTCTGGTTCTAAAATATCCAGGCAATTTTCCTTGAGAATTTCTTGAAGGATGCTTTCTAAGTTCTTTTTTTGACCATGGCTTTCAGGTAGTCCAATAATTTTTCGATTGTCTTTCCTGGATCTGTTTTCTAGGTCAGTGTTCTTTTCAAGGAGATATTTCACATTGCCTTCTATTTTTTCATTTTTTTGGATCTGTTTGATAGTATCTTGATTTCTCATAAAGTCATTGGCTTCCATTTGCTCCACTCTAATTTTGAAGGAGTTATTCTCTTCAGAATGCTTTTAAGATTCTTTTTCCATCTGAAAATGTCGACTTTTTAAGGCATTCTTCTCATTGGCTTTTTGGGCCTCTTTTGTCATTTGAGGAAATCTATTTTTTAAGGTGTTAATTTCTTCAGTCAAGATGTTGACTCTATTTTCATGATTTTTTTGCATCATTCTTTTTTCTCTTTCCAATTTTTTCTTCCACTTCTCTCATTTGGTTTTCAAAATACTTCTTCAGGTGATCTCTAGCTTTTAGGCAATCTTCATGTTTCTTGGAAGCTTTTGGTGCAGGAGATCTGACTATGTTGTCTTCCTCCCGTTCTCTGCTTTGATTCTTCTTTTCCTAAAAGAAGGACTCTAGGGTTTGGTTGCTGTTCTTACTTTGCTTCCTATGCTTATTCATGGCTGGCCAATCAGAGATTTTTTAGCTCTGTGGAACTCTGCTTCCAGAGGGGAAAGCTCTTTCCCAAATTGCTGGGGTTTTCCCAGCTCCTGGAGCTTTTAGGAGGCTGCTGCCCCCTCCCCCCCCCCTGCTCTGGCTCACTGAAAAGAGACCCCAGGACCACCACCCAAAACCACGATCTGGATCCAGGCCGCTCAATATGAGAGCACTTGGCCTCTGATTGATTGCTTGGCCCCACTGCAGTTTGCAGGCTGGGAGCTCTGAAGCAGCAGTGTTGAGGTGGGTGCAGGACCTCGACTTCTGCTGCTTCCTTGCCCCGGAGGCAGTGTGGCTGAACTTGCTTTTTACCCATGATTTTTAGCCAAGTTCCACTAACCTTTCACTTAGTCCTTTTTTTTTTCTTTATGGCTTGATAATTCTGGAAACTGCCATAGCTGCCGCAGATCTGCTCTTCTGTTGTTCCAGCTACAGTTCAGCTTGTCTGGCTGCCCCAGGGCCAAGCTGCTGTTTCAGGCTGAGCTGGTTTCAGCTTCCCGCCCTGAGATGGTGCCTCCTGGTCGAGCTGCCTTTAGCGGAAAGTATATTTGTGTGCGTTTTAGAGTATGGGAGCTGTGATACTTTGCTGCTCCTATGCTGCCATCTTGGCTCTGCCCCCTCTAGTGTGACTTTTTAACCAAGTTGTAGTGCCAACATGATATTTGCAGCACCCATGACAAATGTGAAATATGTCAGCATAGTTCTGAAGAGCAAAATTATACACTCTCTCCATATATAAGACAGAAGCAAAACAGGTTTTTAAGACACCAGAAAGCTAAATCCCAACACCAGAAAACCGAATCCATCACAGCGACAAAGAAATATATATATAATTTCATTACAGAGCGCAAAACCATCCCAAAGCCTTCCCACAAACAAACACTCATAAGTGAAGCTTTCTCCTTGCCTGTTTCTTCTCTCTCCCACCAGATTAACTGCCCTGACTCCCAGCTTCCTCTCATCTCTGTTCCACCTTTCCTGCTCCATGCCTTAGCAAATTCCTCCCACCATAGGTTCCAGTGATTACTATCCATCTATTAAGAGGCAGGGAAGATCTTCAAATTCTCATTACCATTACATTTAGTACCAAGATCTTTTATGTCCCTTTGTAATGTTAATGGAATATGAAGATCTTCCATGCCTCTTGTATCAGCAAGCACCTTAGCATACCCAGAATGGCTGCTAGCACAGGTTCTTAGATCTGCTTTTCTAAAGGAAAGCAACTCAAAATGGGTTAACAATCTTACTTTAATCAATAAAACATATATCATTTACCTCCTTCAAGGGGAAAAGTCACCACCCTGAACTTCAGAGAATGCAAGCATAAGTTACAAACACAAGTTACAAACAAACAGAAAAACAGATCATCAGATGGCTTCCAGTGCCTGACCATTACATCAGTTACCTATTCAGTTACCAGAGAGGGAAGCACCAAAATCTGGGTTTTTCAAAGCCGGGGGACTCAACAGCTTCCCAGATTCTTGTCTGGCCAATCCACACAACTCTTCTCAAAGTGAGCCCCAGGAAAAACTTCACATCAGGGTGTATATATAGCCTTCTCCTGGCTTGGAGAATGTCACAGCCCTCTTGTCCCACTGTCCAATCATAAAGCTACAAGGCATGGTCATTCCCAAAAAATAAGCCTGGCGCCACAGGCTCCACATGACCACATTCAGTCTATTACAGCAGAGAGTATACTTTCAAATCTGGGAAGGTTCTCAGAGTCAAGGAGCCACTTTAGCCACTTTAGCAAAGGGCCTAGGGGCAGGGAAGATCTTCAGATTTTCATAACACCCCTTTGTATTGGCAAGTAAGCAGGTACTTAGCACCTTATTTCAAGTTAACACCTTGATTAAGCTATTTAATTAACACAGAAGTAGTTAACACCTTGGGAGGTAGTTGCTGATGTAACAAGAAGGGGCAGAATGGGGAGGATTTATACTGTATATAAGGAAGAGAACCATCAGGACAGTCAGATTTTCTCTCAGTGAGCACCTGGAGGCTGCAACTTTTGCCAAAACCATCCTTCTGGGAACTTTTTGCTAAGACCCTCCTTCTGCAATTTTTGCCAAGAAATTCCAAGAACCAGGCTGAGGAACTACCATTGAGTGAGAGAAGGATCCCTGTATGAGGGAGCCTGTTCTATTGTTAAGGCTTGAGAATGTAGGTGTTTACTTCATTAACCATATGTACGAACTTCATGACTTCTGCAATGACTTTGGCTTTCTGGTTCTGGGACTTATCTTTCCAATTCTGGGACTTGGTTTTCTGGTATTTGATTAAAGGCTTTGGTTCTGCCCTTCATGTGGAGAGTTTGCTACATTTTGTGATTCACCCAGCATATTCATAACCACCATGGGTTTTGTGAATATTTCATTATTGTTACACTCTAACATAGGTCAATAGGACTTTAGGGATAACTGGTGTCAACAGAACTTGACAACAATATATTGGAGATAACAGAAAATAAACCCATAAAAATATCTTAGAGTGTGACTTGAATATAAGCACTCTATCATTCCCCGCTAGAACAAATGGGGCTAAAAATCTTGGGATAAGGGGGGAAAGCCTCTTCTTCCACAGTTACTTCCTCCTGAAATTAGATGTAGAACTGTCCATGCCCCAAAAGGTCCTATTTGAGAAGTCAGTTCTTTAGCTGTCATCCAAAGCTGGGTTCAATGCCACCTCCAGGGGTGGCATATCACAGATGTGGACAGGGGGTGACATTTGGCTTAAGTGAACATATATTTTCAGCTGGAGGCTACTAATCCTACAGGAAACAAATACATCAAATAAGTGTAACAGACAAAAAGCCAAAAAGACACAAGGAGAGAATAACCAGAAGCAGGGTAGATATAGGGTCATCCATGCTTCTGGAGTGCATGAACATACTATCATAGCCTTATTCATTATTGTTTACTATTTTCTAATTTGCAATTTTGGGATCACCATTCTGGCTAGAGATATACTTTCTTTAATCTTACCTGGAACCTGGTCAATTATCTATTCTCCCTATAGGTGTTACAAACTTGAATACAATGTTTCAGGAGGATCTGTAAGGACAGTTCTTACTTTGCTTCCAATTATAGTATTAAGCCACATTTCTTGGTACATTTTGTATAGTTTATTAGTTGAAATACCATCTGTTCTTCCAAAATATAGCCCTGTTCTCCATAGAGCAGCAAACAATTTTTTCCTTGTCAGTTCATTTTGACTTTGAATCCACTGGCTATTTACTCTTCTCTCTCAAGGAAATTTATGTTTTCTCCATTCTTTTAAGTCACTTAACTGTGAAATCTTATACAGCACCTTCAAAAGAGGGTGCCTTATCTCCCCAATTAGTAGAGTCAGAATAAGGTCCTTATAAGAAGAAGGAATTGTCTTCACTATGATATTTCTATGAAAAACTGCTAAGGGAATACTATGATAAGCATCAGTGTCTCATGATAGCTACCTTCATTACTTCCCCCTTTAACTTTCTCATACAGTCCCTGAGCAAATACCAGGATCTATTTGCACTAGGTCACATAGAGTCAGTAGCATATTGTTTATTGCATTCATGTTCTGCTAACACTAACAGATTGGTCATATTGTTACCTCCTGTCATATTATGATCCCTAAAAGCTTACTGTAGAAAAGGATTCTGACTAATACCTATAAATTTCAAGAAACCCACATTATCAACTGATACTCATCCAGAACCTTCATCACTGATTCTCACCATCCAAGACTCTGGTGATTCTCCCATTCTTTGGTTGAATCTACTTTATATATGAGTGACCTCCTGGTGAGTAAAATCCTCAATTAATTCCCTCAAGATTATGTTTCCCCCAAAACCTTCCCACAACAAACACTCACAAGACTAGCTATCTCCTTGTATGCATCCTCTCTCTGCCAGCAGACTAACTGCTCTGACTCCTAGTTTCTTCTCAGTTCTGCTCCATCCTTCCTAATCCACCTGTTCAGCAAACTTCTCCTGCCACAGGCTCCATGTGATTACAATCGGCCTATTGGGGGGAAAGGAAGGTCTTCAAATACCCAATGCCATTCCACAAGCCAAAGTTATACAAAACAAACCTATTTATTAAGGGGATTTGTACTTTAAAGTTTGTATTCCATCAAAGGATCACACTTATTTTAACTTGATCAATTCTCATTTTAAAGGAATTATTTTCTTCAGTAACCTTTTGTGCCTCCTTTTCCATTTGACCTATTATACTTTGTTAAGTTTTTTTTTTTCTTTCCTTCAGTGAATTTTTGTTCCTGTTTTTCCATTTAGCCAACTCTGCTTCTTAAGGCATTTTTCTCCTAATTGACTTTTTGTACTTTTTTTTTAAAACCATTTGGCCTACTCTGTTTTTTTTTTTTTTTAGGTTAAAACTATTTTATTCAGTATTTGTGAGTGTGTGTGTGTGTGTGTCTTTTACCAAGTTGTTGACTCATTTTTCATGATTTTCTTGCATTACTCTCCCACCTGACCAAATGCTCTGTCATTTCTTTCCCCAATTTTTTCTCTACATTTCTTCTCTACATTTATTTTCAAAATCCCTTTTGAGATCTTCCATTGAACGGGATCAATTCATATTTTTCTTAGAGTCTTTGAATGTAGGAGCTTTGACTTTGTTGTCTTCTGACTTTGTTTTGATCTCCCTTGTTACCACAGTACCTTTTATTAGTCAGATTTTTTTTAGTTTGTTTTGTTTTTTCCCTGTTGTTTGCTCATTTCCCAAGCCTATTAGTTAACTTCCTACTCTTTCTTAAAGTAGGGCTCTGCTTCCAGGGTGGAGGGAGTGCTGTCTCTAGCTTCAGGGGTTTTGTGTAGCTGTTTTTTCAGAGATACTTCTAGTGACCTTTGAGTTCTCAATACTTCCAAGGTGGTATGATTTAAGGAGAGGTGTTTACTACTCTCCTGCCTATGCTCTGGTCTGTGAGTGACCACAAGCACTCTTTTCTGCCCTGGAACTATAAAGAGGATCTTCCCTCCACTGCTGCTTCAAGCTCTGTTATTGTATTGCTCCTCCCTGCCTTTGACTGGCACCTAAGTATACAAGTATATGTAAAGATACAAGTATAGGTAAAGCAACAGAGTCCTGCTTCTAGTTCCAATAAAGAAACCTCTGCAATCTCCTTCTTACTGGTTATTCAACAACCTTACTGTCTTTGAGCTGAGATCTCCACAAGCAGCCATTGCTGCTATTGATTCAGTGGCTCCCAAGGTCTGTTTCTGATTTACTGTTTCAGCCTGTGCTGTACTGTGCTCCACTCTCACCCAGGTGTGACAGATCTTTCTTGCTGACCTTCTAAGTCAGTGGTTCTCAACCTTCCTAATGCCGTAAACCTTTAATAATCATATGTGGGTGTATCTACATGTGGGCAGACCCTCCTGGAGACGGATAGAGGAGCAGTGTCTCGGTTCCTAAGACCATTGGAAATATGTGTTTTCTGATGGTCTTAGGTGACCCCTGTGAAATGGTCCTTTGACTCCCAAAGGGGTCGTGACTTATAGGTTGAGAACCGCTATTCTAAGTTGTCTTTGGAGTCTGTAGACTGAGAAGTATGGAAAGCACAAATTCTACTGCTGATTCATTAACATGCTGAAGGCATGTTCTCAGTTTGTTGAGCTCAGTCTGAGTTGGCATCTGCCCTGGACTGTGCTCCTCTCTCAGTCTAGTGTAATAGACCTTTCTTGCCAACCTTCTAAGTTGTCTTGGTCTAGAAAATTGTTTCACTCTGTCTTTTTGTAGGTTCTGCTGTTCTAGAATTTTTCTAGAGTCATTATTTAAAGGTATTTGTAGAGGTTTGGGTGGGAGCACAGGAGAATTCTTGCCTTTACTCTGCCATCTTGGCTCTGCCTCTTCCTGCCTTTGCTCCTTACTAGTTTATCCAGCTCTGTTCAGTTTGTTCTCCTTGATGGGAAATGCCAATCAATTTTGATTGTGCTTTTAGCATCATCCCAACCCCAGCCCGTGGTTACTTCACTGTGAATTACAGTCATTTGACACATCTCAGACATTACAACAAAACAGAAACACCAGGGGGTAGCTGAGCTTACTCTGTGTTTCACTGAGTGGGAGTGCACTGAACAACTTCTGGTAATTGAAGGGAATTGAGGAAGAGGAAAGGCAATGGTCAGCTTTTATTTCTGAGTTTCTCAGACCCTTGAAATGAAGTCAGGCTTCTTCCTAATTCTGTTGAAGTAGTTTCACTGAAGTAGTTCAGTGAAACTCATTTGTCTTGAGATCACAGAATTTGAGAGCTGGAAAGAACCTCACCAGACACTAGTCCAAATCATGCTTACAAAAATCTTCATTAAAATGTACCCAGAAGCAGGTCCCACATAGGTCTCAGCCTCTAGGAGGAAATGGTGAAAATATTGCTGGACTAGAATTGAAAACTTGAGTTTGAATTCCCTGTCATCACTTACTAGGCAATTGTCCTTGGTCAAGTTAGAGTGCTATGTATGATTCCAACAACAAAAATACAAAGACTACAGGATACGTTTGTTTGATGTTCTATATTTTTAATCCAGCCCTGTCATTAAATTAGTTTAACAGGGGCAGTTAGGTAGCACAGTGAATAGAGTTTGGGACTTTGAATTAGGAAGGTCTTAATTCAAATCTGATCTCAGATATATTATCTGTGTGTCTCTCAGCAAGTCACTTAAACTCCTTTTGACTTATTTTCTTCATCTATAAAGTGGGCATAAATAATCACACCTCTCTGAATTGTTGTGAAGATTAAATGAGATAATACTTATAAATCCCTTAACATAATGCCTGACACATAAAGTGCTATGTAAATAACGGCTTTTATCATTAACTATCATGAAGAACTAACCACATGGAAATTACCTCCATGAATGCATATCTTCTTTTCTGGAACTTGCAAACTTATGTCAAAAGCAGTATTTGGACACAGCTCTTCCTAACTCCACAGCCAGCCCTCTATGAGTTCCATCAGACCTTACCCAAAGAACATCTGATCTTATTATTTTAGCTCCAGTTTATAGTTGGGGAAACAGTATCTAAGACAGAACCTGTATGTTCAAGGATACCCAGCTGTGAAGTGTCATAGGGAGGGTTCGAACATCAGTCTCTTCCTAATTCTGAGACCACTGCCCTTTCCACTACATCATGTCATCATTTTCGTATTCTGAGATCTTCCATTTTATAATCTGTAAAATTTATATAATAATGATTACGGATCCTCCACACTGAGATGTTGTGAGAAAAACACTTTGCAGACCTTTCAGTAATGGGCATGTACATACTTTGGGTCAAATGTGTCCTTTCCCTCAAACTCAATCTCATTGGTAATGGTGTCACACTGAGATATATTGGGTCCATGTTCTATGGTTGCTCAGGTTTTTAGTGTCATATGAATGTTTTTGACCCCATACCATTGCCCAGGATGTTCATTATGCTTGGAAGACTCTCTCTCTTCAACTCTGCCTCTTAGAATCCAGGGCTTCTTTCAAATATGGGATCAATTGGCAACTCCTTTGGGAGGATTTTCTTGTCCTGTACCCCTACACCTCACTGCTTGGGTCTCCTTGGCTAAAAAAAACCTCTCACTTACTTTGCATATACTTTACATTCTCTTACTTTCATACTTGTTCTATCCTCCCAGTAGAACTGATGTTTCTCCCTGAAGGCAAGTACTCCTTTTTTTGTATCCCCAGTGCCTAACATAGTGCCTGGCACAGAGTTGGCATTCCATGAATGCTTGGTGAATGAGGAAGGGCAATATGGTGTTCTGGAATGAGCACGAAATTTGGAGTCCTTCATGGGACCTTACCACTTATTTGACCAGGGGCAGTTCCCTTAATCTTTCTCCCCCTTTCTGCACATGTAAAGTGAGGGGGCAGAATTCAATGTCTTCTGTGAAGAATGTATTAATGAATTTAGTGCCTTGTTGTTCTACTTACTATTTTCCTGATCATAACTTTCTTTCCTGTGTCTATCCCACTCTAATGTGAATGTCTTGAAGGCAGGGATCATCACATGTTTGCATTTGCATTCCAAGCACAAAGTTCAGTGCTTGGAACACAGGAAATATTTAATGAGTGCATTTTATTCATTCATTCACAAATTCATTAAATAGGAAAAGAAAACAAATATTCATTGGAAATACATAATAGTAGAAAAAAAAGGATTTGAAATTGTTATTCAGTCTTTTCATTCCTATCCAACACTTTGTGATCCCATTTGGAGTTTTCTTGGCAGAAACATGGGAGTGGTTTGCCATTTCCTTCTCTAGCTCATTTAACAAATGAGGAAACTGAGGCAAACAGGGTTAAGTGACTAGTCCAGGGTCACACAGCTAGTAAGTGTCCAAGATCAGATTTGAACTCAGGAATTTGAGTCTTCCTGACTCCAGGCCTGGTCCTCTATCCACTGTGCTGGAATCAGAAGACCTGAGTTCAAATTCTGCCTTTATACATTATTATTTACTTATGTGACATTTCAGTTTTCTCTTCTGTAAAATGAGATTGTCCCTTACAACTCTCAACATATAATTCATGATTTCTCAAAATATGCATCCAATGAAGGGTAGGGATTACTGGACAATTAGACTAAGTCCTGGAAACATTTATGTCAGTAAGTCCATTTCTAAAAGGGCCTAGTTCTCACTTCATGAACAGGTCTTCAGTGACACTCCAATCTGCTCAATCTGTGGTAAAAAAAATGGACTTGTGATTAGCTACTCAACTGGATGCATGTTCAGAAAACTCTAACTAACAGAAGGGAGGCTCTTTCCTGCTTTGCTACATTAGAATGTGTGGAGTAAGCTACAAGCCATCAAGCGTGGAGGGTAGAAAAGGCTGGAGAGAGAGAAAAAAACAGAGGGAGAGAGAGAGAGAGAGAAAGAGAGGGATAGAGAGAGAGAAGGAGGGAGAGAGAGAGAGAAAGAGACAGAGAAATGGAGAGAGAGAGGGAGTGAGGGAGAGAGAGAGAAAGGGATAGAGAGAGAGAAAGGGATAGAGAGAGAGAGGGATAGAGAGAGAGAGGGAGGGAGAGAGAGAGAGAAAGAGACAGAGAAACAGAGAGAGAGAGGGAGAGAGGGAGGGAGAGAGGGAGAGAAACAGTGGTGGCAATGACCTCTTCTTGCCAATTGCTTATCTCTTCACTTAGGCCAATATGTGTCTATCAATAAACACAGCACCCTTTGCCTATATGTGTTTGTTTTTTCCTCTTCATAGGTGAAGAGCTGTTTGGAGATAAAATGGATTAGGCTACAAATGTGAGATAATGAAAGATCCAGGAAATAGAGTCCAGGCCAGTGATTGCTGCTAGCATAATCTCAAGGACTGATCAACCTGACATAGCCAAGTAATAAATCAGTCCCTGCATCAACAGTGCAATTTTTTGGAGCAATTTCATCTATTTGCCATGCCACACATGGCACTTGAAAGTAAACTTAGTGGAGGGAAATCCTTGGTAGAAGAGTGTTAGTCACCACTTGACTAAATAAGTTGGCATATCCCAATGGC
>CM053585.1:22894157-22918097 GCA_028646515.1 Pseudochirops corinnae | reverse complement strand
TAGAACACATAAGAACATCAGTTTTGACTCATGACTTTAGAGAAGAGCCTTCCTCAGACTCAAGTGCACACTTAGAGCCTTTAGAGAGAGATATTGTCTTCAGCCTTGCTCTAGAGGACCAAACTCAGTGTGAGTGGAAACTAAGAGAAAGAACCTAGAGCTGAACAACAAATGCAAAGTAAACAAAATGCAATTGGGGGTGGGGTAGGTATATTAAAAAGGAGCACTAAGAATCAGGAGCATCGGAAAATGTTTCTTCAATCATCATAATCATCATCGTTGTCATCATCATCATTGTCGTCATCACTATCATCATCATCATCACTATCACCATCATCATCATCATCCCCACCACCACCACCACCCTCATCATCATCATCATCATTCTCATCATCATCATCATCACCCTCATCACCATCATCATCATCATCATCATCATCATCATCATCATCATCATCACCATCATCATCATCATCATGTAACAGGAACAAGAAAGAGTGTATGACTAAGAAGACACAAGTTAATAACAAAGCATTGATGATGATGATGAGGAGGCGGAGGAGGAGGATGTCAGTCGCAGTCACCCCAGTAACTGGCCCAGCTGAGCTCATCCATCTCCATCATTAGCATTTTATTCCCTTCCTGCCTCTTGTGAGAATTCCATTTTGGTCAATGTGATTGATTGGTCTGCCAATCAGAACGACAGGAGTCCCTTGAAATATGAACACGTTTCTAACTAGTGCTGGGGGAGAGACTGTGAATCTACTCAGATCAGGAGCAATAGTAATGTTAACTAAGAGTCTGCTGGGGACTCAGCCTGGCCCTATGTGCAGAAATCTTCTAGTAGGCAGAATGAGAGCACCCAGGCCACTGAACCAGGGTCAGTGAAGAGTTGAGTGTTCTCATCCTTGCCTTGTTACTCTTTTTTTTGGCTCCTGTTACGTTCACTGTAGTAGTGGTCACAGTAACTCTACCTGATATTTATATAACATATTCAATTCTACAAAGCTCTTTATATGCTACTAGCAATCATGGTATTAATAACTCTTTATATATATTATCTCAAATGTAGCTATGGACATTTAAGCTTCACGACAAATGCATGTGGAAGGTTCTGTTCCCACTTTATAGATAAGAAAACTGAGACTCAGAGAGTTTAAGTGGCTTACCTAGAATCACAGCAAATTAGTGTCAAATATTAAGATTGGAACCTAGGTCTTCCTGACAATGAATTCTAACCCACAACATACTATCTAATGCTGTCTTTCCCTGCCCCTTGTTAAAAAACAAACAAACAAAAACAATAATTTCTCCTCTATAAAATGTCTAATCACTTTTCCCCTACTTCTCGGGGTACAAGCATGCTAACAGCTAAGAAAGTGCTTTCAGATGCTGAAAGTTATATCTATGCATGGAAAGATAAGTCTGAAAACTGCACACTTAAAATGACAAAATGTTTTGGTTGAGTCCTAAAAAAATATCCAGTCCAGGAATACAAAATTCAGATGGAAATAGGCCGGGGGAGCCTGGACAATGACTTAGAAAATCACAAGTCACCATTATCTGCCTTATATTGTTTATCTATTTTGTCAAACATTGACTACTACATCTAATCCTGCTTGGTTACACTGGGAAGTTTTGCCAGCGCTTGTGACCCGTGGAAGATGAATTTGACCTTTTGACCTAGTCCATGACCTTTCATTCTGCAGTGGTGAAGTCTAAGGCCCAGAGATGGCCAAGGCCTTGTTCAAAATCACACAGATTATTCAGTGGGATAGCTGAGGACAAGAACTGTTATGCAAAATATCCTAGTTCAGTGTTCTGCCTAATACACTACAAGTGGCTGGCACAGTGGAGAGAGTGTTGCGCTGGGAGTCAGGAAAACCTGAGGGCAAATCCAGCCTGGGACATTTATGGCTGATGTGCCTGTGGGTAGTGTCTTAATTTCCTGTGCATCAGTTTCCTCATCTTTAACATGGGGGTAATTACAGCATTGTTGAGCAGATAAGATGGAATATATTCGTTAAATGCTTTGCTATTTGAAAGTACTATGTAAGTCAAAACCATTTAATGTTGTATGTAGGCACATGCATACGTACTTATTTGTGTGTGTCCACAAACATGCATGTGCACACACATGTATACACACATGCACATATGCATATCTATACATATACAGGCATACGTGCAATACACATTTACATATACAAAACATGTGTATATACATGCAGCTATGCACATACATAAACACATATGTGTATACATGCATGCAATATACCACACATTCATGCAGCCATATGTGTACATGTACTTGTGCATATGTGCATCTAGGTATGTGTGCACATGTGCATCTATGTATGCATATGTGTGTCTACATATGCATGTATGTATGCATTTTGTATAGGTGTGTCTACATGTGTGTGTACACACAAACATGCATACATGTTTGTGTATAAGTATGTATGATGTTTCTGACTTTCCCTTTTCTCAAATTGTGGCACAGATTCAACCAAGTATAGGTCTAGAAGCCACTGCAGATTTGGAAGGCTGACTGACTTTTCATCTTTTCTCCTTCCATAATCTTCCTCCCCTTTCTTTTCTGGCAGCCCAGTAGGACATAGCTCTTGCCTGTGACTGTCGCTGGAATATTTAATTCTTGATTGTTTGTATGTGTATCTATACATGTGTACATGTCCATGTGTGCATCTGATGGTACAGAGAATGGTACGTGATGTCAAAGAGGTAAATAAGTTATCAGAGTTGAAATCCTAAGAAATAAGGTAGGAGTTACAAAGGATATGTTGCTGTTGTTTTTCTACTTTCAGAATTTTTAGGCCCATTGATGGGCCTAGGCCCTTTGGCAAGAACCCTTGGGCTTCAGTTATTTGAACTAAATGAGACTTCTAAGGTCATTTCCTGGTCTAAATCCCATTGGCCAAAATGATTTTCCAAAGCATCTGAAATTCCACTAGTCCAGATTTACTCTTCTTGTTTTTAGTACCATATCTCCAGAAGTCTTCTCTTTAACTATGAATCCTTATGATAGAGCAGTGACACATTCCACCTGAAAATTCTTGGGTTGTTTTCTGATTCTTTCAATTTGGTTTATTTTAAGGACTAAATCCACTTTCATAGGATTTTACTTTTATTTAATTTCTTTCTATGTGGACCACAAATTTCTCTGCTCCCCTCCCCTACCTAAATGACAAGTATGTTACATTTCAACTCTCCCCTTCAAGGTTCTCTGGTACACTTAAGATAATTGAGAGGTGTCCAGATTCTGCATAGATGACTCCAGCCTCCAATCATAGTGTTAAGCCAGTTATAGGGGGTTAATTCCCTGTACCCTTGTTCAATTTAGTCACTAACACATTAGCTTTAATACAGAAATATTTACTTTAGAAAGCACAGTCTTGAATTTACAAATTTACTTCTTCAAATACCATGACAAAAAAAAAATCTGTGGCAAAGGGAAACTGAGATACAAAGTTCCAAGTATGATCATTTTATTAGTCACACTACTAGTTACCAATGAATGGGATCCAAGGCTCCTCATTAGCTAGGGGCCCTTCTGACAGGCAAAGCAAGTCTTTTATACAGTTGGTTACATAAGATACCAGTGATACAAACACAACTAAGGCTGTGATCAGTCATATAAAGATAGTGAATGAGTTTTGACTCAGAAAGAGGATTTCCATAACCCAGGACAACAAAGAAAACCACAGGATTGACTCATATCCCCTAGAAAGTCTCATGGTGTACAAGCATCCTAAGATCCTATAACCAGGTTGTCTTATCTCCCCTCTCCTCTCTTCCCTCCCAAAAACTTACAGAATTTGAGTCTTTGTGGTCAGGTTGTAACCCAAAGGAAAAGGGAAGTTAAATTCTTACAAACTCTACGACTGAATGGTACACATTCAAGTCTAACTCTGATCCAGAAATATTGGTACAGTGGTTACATAAAATTCTCAATCAATAATTAAATATAAAATAAAATGGGATATCAATTTTCAATTCCACATGACTCAAAACATATGTAATCCTACTTTCCCCTCTGACTACCTCAGTACCCTGGAAAGGGGAAGAGAATTAGGTTCATGGCAAAGCTCAGTTCCCGTAAATCAGAGTCCCAATTCCTAATCCAAATTCCACGTTGGGATTAAATTCTAGGGACCCTGTCTTCTCACAGTTTCTAGGAATTCTGACTGACTGTACTACCCTGCCTGCAATCATGACTCCATGATTGCATGGCTTTTACTCCTGGGTGCCAGGGGGATCACCTTCAACACCTGAAAGTGAAGAAGAAAAACAACACAGAAGAGAAAAAATGAAAACAAAAACACCCCTGGGGCCCATTTCTAAGAACCAGGAAAAGAGAGCAAGAGAAAGAAAGCCCTTCCTCACTTTTCAATTCAGTTCATATCAAAGCATCCTCACTGTGAATGAACTGGGATCTTCAATCTTTGGATGAAATAGATAAAAATGGTCAGAAATTAGAGGAGAGAGAGACCACCTTAGTCTCACCAGGTTTAAAAACATGGGCAATCAATCAAAGAGCCTACCATTTCCCACATGGTGGGGGCCACAGAGGGCTCCATGTTAGGCAAACTGAGCATGCCCAGATGATGTTGAGTTTCACAAACACACACACACATATGCATGTATACAGATATATAGATGTAGACAGACAAATAGATAGATAGATAGATAGATAGATAGATAGATAGATAGATAGAAAGATAGATAAATAGATAGATGGATAGATAGATAGATAGATAAATAGATGATAGGCAGAAATAGAGAGAGAGAGAAAAAGAGAGAGAGAGAGAGAGAGAGACAGCTTTCTGTTTCTTCACTTTATATTTATTCTGTAAATATTGATATATGTGCCTGTCTCCTTCACCAGAATATAAAATTCTTGTAACAGGGATTGCTTCATTCTTTGTATTTAGAAACCTGGAACTTAGCACAGTATCTGGTAAATAATAAGCAGGTAATAAATGTTTTTTAATTGATGGATTAATTGAAATTAATGTACACAGCAGGAAGTCATCTGCTTTCTACTATGTATGAGGATTTCTTGGCACCATAACTAGGTAACATTTTAGAAATTGCAGTTGAATCCTTTGGTTGAAATAGTGTAATGGGACTTTTGCATATAACCAGATCATATAAGATGGAAGAACTCATTTGGGAGAGAGTAGAGTCATGTTTCTGGAAGAAAACATCTACAACTACCCTACCACATAGATTGGGGCAAGCTCTTCCATTGGTCATACAATTGAAACAGGGTATATCCTTAAAGCTATCAGACTAAGAGACCCTCTCCCTTTCTAGCTCTCTCCATGGTACAAAGGCCTTATTCTCCTAGAGCATGACTACCATACCTGTGACAAAATCCCCAGATCTGAGAGTTTGCACCATGGTCATCTTGGAAAAAGGATTCCAAGTCCAGAGCAGGTCTATGCCCTATGGATGCTTCTATCTTAAGTAATATAGGCATGCTCAAAAGTCTATATCTATATATCTATAGATATATATATATATATGTATATTTGATATGTAAACAAAATACACAAGCACAAATATATACACCCATGTATTTATGTATTACAAAATTTATATCTGTGTGTGGAGGGAAGTTCATATCTGGTATATGAACTTCTCCCTCAATGTATACCCTGAATCTTTCTGCACCTTGGCATGGCTATAGTTTTATTAATCAAAATAGCACTAAAGATACGAAAATTTACCTTGCCTCTTGCCCTAAGGACCACTGTACCTTTCTATATGACTTACTGGGAAAGCTACTTATATCTGTTAGCTTCTGCTATTTCAGTGTAAGCTCTTTAAAGGTAGGAATAGTCTGGAGTTTTTGTTTTGTTGTGTTTTGTTTTCTGTTTGTAAACCCAGCACTTAACATAGAACTTGGACCATAAATGCTTTTCCATTCAATTTTTCATTGATATCACAGCAGGACTGTGACTTCTGGAGCATTAGTCCTAGCAGGAGTTGAACAAAGCTGATGGGGCCAGTTGGGGCTGTCACAAGCAAGTTCTGCTAACAATGACAGGAATTAGATGAAGTTGAGTGGACAATTATTTGTTTTGGAAGCATTTATTTCTCCTCCTCTTCCTTCCTTCCATTCCAGATCAGCCATTATGAACCTTTTTATATCTCTTCACTTTTTCCAGACACCTTCCAGTACTTTCCTTGAGCATGTTGCAACCAGTATCAATGCCTCCCAGCTGATGGAATCCCCTGCTCTAGGACCCTGGAATTTGGGAGCAAATTGAAGCTTCTTCAGAAGTATTCATTACTGAAAGGGGCCGTAATGACAACAAAAACAACAAAGAATTCTGTTATGCCTGTTTTCACTTTCACTATGTTAAGGACAAAAAGATAAAAAAAAAAAATTAATAGGATGGCCACTCAGCATTCACTGACTCACAGTGGGTGGAGGAATGGTAAAAGACTTCATGCCTGCTTTCTCTGCTTAAGTTTTGTTTTGTCTTGTTTTGCTTGGATTGAAAATGGAATTAAGATAATGAAAATAGAATTACATTAAATTAAATACCGGTAATTGAAGTTGAAAACCAACATAAAGATGAAGATAGTGAGAAAACAACAGACTTCTCAATGATTTCAAGTCACTAGACTTTGATGAACTATACCACTAGAGGTGGGGGAAGTAGGTGGTGGTTCAAACATTGTCAGTGATATTTGAAAGACCCTGGAGAATGAGTGAATTGTCACAGGTGGGGAAGTACAAGGGACATTGTTATTTCAAAAAGGAGAAGAGAATGGAATGTGAGCAATAGGCCAGAAGAATGCCTTAAATTCCTGGCAAAATTCTTAGATATGTTATTAAAAATGTTTTGTGAACATCTAAAAATGGAAAATAGTGATTACTGATTGTTCATATGGCTTCATTAAAGACAGGTCATACTAGACACCTTACTTCCTAGTTGACAGTTGTTGGAGCAATCAATGGAATTTATGAAGCGGTACTCAATGTATGGAAAAGCTTCTGTATCAGCAAGCACCCTAGCATACCCAGGGTGGCTGCTAGCACGGGTTCTTAGATCTGCTTTTCTAAAGGAAAGCAACTCAACATGGGTTAACAGTCTCACTTTAATCAATGAAACATATATCATTTACCTAGTTCAGGGGAAAAAGTCAGCACCCTGAACTTCAGAGAATGCAAACAGAATACGAACACAAGTTAACAAGCAGAAGTTACAATTAGACAAAGAAACAGATCATCAGATGGGCTTCCAGTCATCTGACCTTTACATCCATACCTATTCAGTTACCAGAGAGGGAAGCACCAACATCTTGGTTTTTTAAAGCCAGGGGCTCAACGGCTTCCCAGAGTCTCATCTGGCCAAATCACACAACTCTTCTCAAAGTGAGCCCCAAAACAAAGCTTCACATCAGCAGTATATGTAGCCTTCTCCTGGATAAGAGAATGTCACAACCCTCTTGACCTACTGCCCAATTACAAAGCAACAAGGCTTGGGCATTTCAGAAAAACAAGCCTCCCACCACACACTCTATGTGACCATGTTCAGCCTATTAGGGGGCAGAGTATGCTTTCAAATCAGGGAAGGTTCTCAGAGCCAGTTAATCCACTTAAGCAAAGGACCTAGGGGCAGGGAAGATCTTCAGATTCCCATAACTGCTTCATAACAATTAGAAGCATGCAAAAGTGTGACTAATTCCACATGGCCTGAAGTCTTCAAGCAAAAGATGAGTGATCACTTTTCACTGATATTATAAAGACAGGGTAAGTAGGGGTGAAATATCTAATATTCGGCCCTAGATTCATGTGACTGTTCTATTTCTTTGTCTCTTTTTCAATGGAATACATACAACACAACAAAGGTATTCAATACAGGGTTTAGGAATGAATGGAGGTGCTTATTGGTGTTGGAGGAAGGAAGGAAATACTAGGGAACTGAAAGGAGAGAAAAAAATGGGAGATTGCCAAAGATTAACTTCTTTCATTTTGCTAACTATGAGAAGGGAGGTGAAGAGAGGAAGAAGGAGTGCATATTATGAAGGTGCCCAAAAGAGCAATAGGGGGTTGATTCCCATTCCCAATCCCATGATTCATGGGGAATCTTGAAACAGAAACTAGTTTACCATATGTCAAAGATGCTATCGTAGGGGACTCATTCCAAGTATAGGTTAGACAGTGACTGCTGAGAACACTCCTAATTCTAAAATAATATACTTCTGTAACTCAGCATTTGTTTGTCTCCCACCCTCCACACCTAACAGTCCTGTCATTGAGCAATCACTTCACTCACCCACTGCCATACATATTTATTACATGAGCCACTCTCTTGCTTTTGCCATCCCCCTGTTAAGTTTCACTTTTCCAAGTACCCTCAGGGCCAACCTAGGTATAAAGAGGGACTCTTATTTGAAGGGATGCCAAGCAAGAGCACCTTATCCAAAAATATCACCCCCACACAATGTCTGTCACTCCACCATTGTAGCTTTATTTCTTTGGGCCCTGAAGGTTTTAAAGATTTTCCTATTAAAATGCAGGCACCCTAGGAGAGATGTTAAGGTTTATCAGTTAATGCCTTAGCTGACAGCAAATTATAGCTGACAGACAGCTGAGAGCAAAACTCTGAAGGAATGGGATGCAGGATAGGCATCTGGGGGTGGAATTCTGTGGAATGAAGAGCAGGAAAGAAAATAAAACCACTGATAGGGTAGATGTGAGAGTGCCCAGAAGATCACAATTTCTTCTGGTGTGGCTACTCTATACAGATTCATTGCTTGAGCCTGAGGACTCCTACAATTATTTCTCTCTCCTTTCCATCCCACTCCACCCCCTCTGCTGGAGTCCAAGAACTATCATTTATCTTGCTCCAAGCATTGGTCAGTTGTGCCAAAGACTGTTGATTAGGGAATTTAAATAGGATTGGCAGTGATATTGGATGCAGAGCCAAATGAATACATCTTTCATTATTTCAAAGTATTTGGAGTTTTGCTCTTTATCAAGTTCCAGAATCATTTGAACATACTATTGATTAGGAGGATGCTGGGATGATTGTGTCAAAGAGGCCACGACCCAAACGGACAGATTGTTTGCTCCTGTGTCTTTCCATTTTTATAACATGACTGCTGAGTGCCAAAATCTCGGAGTCTGGGTATATTTCACAAAGGGAACTGTCAAACAAATGCTCTCCTGGTTGGATTGCAAGATGATTCCTTTCTGCATCAAGTCAGAGATGCTAGCCCTGGAGAAATAGCACATCATTTGAATAATGTCTTATTTTTTGGTTCCCCCAGGAAAATGAATAGATAACCCCTTACTCATTTTTTTAAAGAATAGGTTGAAAAGACCAAGAAATAGGCATTATTGCAGGCTGCCCAAGAGCAAGGTTTATAAAGATCCCCATATTAATTACTCAGCCAATCTATGGTATGGCAGGGAAGTAGCCAATTTTGCTAGTAAGTCTCCCTCTCTTTGAAAAGAAACATAAAAATCCTATTACCTAGAAATTAGCACCTCTTGTGTATCACCACTCCATTTTCCAAAGAGGAGATTGCCATCATTATTAATTAATGGCCATGGGGTAAGAGATAGTAACAACATGGGGAAAGCTGTGTTTAAACCCTCTCTCAGGCATTTGCTTAGCTGTATGACTCTGGGCAGGTCATATAACCCTTCTAAATCTCAGCTTGTTCCTTTTTAATTTGTAAGATAAGATGGTTAAATTCAGTGACTTTTAAGGTACCAGTAAGTTCCAAAGCTGTGGTCTATTAATTATTGGGACCTACTATTGTCCTTTGTTCAATCGCAAATTCTTTGGTCCTAAGTCTTGTCCTATCACTTATTACATATGTAACTTTCAGTAAATGACACAACTTCTCTGGGATTCAGTCATTTCAACTGCAAATGAATATCTTGGACAAAATGATCACAAAAGTTCCATTAGCTCAAATTCCAAGATCTCTGTAATGAAGGACAAAATTTTAGCCTTAGAAGGGATCTCAAAGTCATTTTGTCCAATACGTTCTTGAACAAGAATTTCTCTTCTACACAGTCCTGGTCATCTACTACATGGTTGTCCAGACATTGTCTGAAGACTTAAAGTAAAGGGGGATAAATACAGCATATCCCAAAGCAAACCATTCTTCTCTTGAATTATCCTTCTTTCACCAATACTCATCTCTTGAGGATCCCCATTGACTCAGATAATACTATGCCAACAGGATTAAGTAGGATAGGAGTATGCCCAGTCTCTCCCACACTCAGTGGCATGAGAAGAAAGTGAAAATCATACAGAGCATTGGAAACCAAGTAATCAATTCTGGGCTTGCTATGGTAAACAACAGAAAGCCATTGAAAGGTTTAGAGAAAGGAAGTAAGAGAAAAAAAATTATATTTTAATGTATAGGGTTGAGCTTGAACATGGACTTTCCCTGAACTCTTTAATTAGCTCAAGGCTGGTAAGATTTTGTGTGAAACCTTGAGATCATCTTTTTTGGGAGACTATGTCCATCCCCACTGATAGTGTTTTCAGAGAACTATGAGCATTTCTGAGGTGGGGGCTATGAGGGGAGTATCCATAGGGATTTTATGAATGATGGTGAGATGTTGTTTCAGACAGAGGGTCACAGGATCGCAGACTGAGACCTGGTGGGTGCCTCAGAAGTAATCTAGGGTAATTTAGATAGACAGATAGATAGATAAATAGGTAGATAGATAGGTAGATAGATAGATAAATAGATAGATATAGATGATATATAGATTTAGATATATATCTATCTACATGCATATACAGATACATAGACATAGGCATAGACATAGATATAGATGACATGGACAGGGACATGGACATAGAAATAGACATAAATATAGATATAGATATAGATATAGATATAGAACAGATTAAGAGACTGAGGCCTATAGACTTTCCCAAGATTACATAGTTTGTAAGTCAAATATTCTACATGCAAATCCAGATCCTCTGGCTTAATATTCAGTGTTTCTTCTATAGCACCATTGTGTTGGTTTTATTTTGGTTTTTATTTTGGTTTTATCTATTTATAAAAGGAACAGAAATGACTACTCCTGAGCAAGGAGTCTCCAAATATAGATGAATTGGTTGTCTCAGACTCTGCGTGATGCACTTTGGTGGTTAGGTTGCCCTCTTTGTGCTAGGCAATAAGAGATTCTTCAGCCAGATTGAGTCATTTTCATTTGTAGTTTTATCAATTTTCCTCCTTTTGGGGGACTGAGCAGAATGCACCACAGTGGATCTACTATCTGCATGCGAGGAAGTATTTCCCTTCATTCCATCATTCACACCAAGCACTGGTCCATCTGAGTAACACCTGTTTTGAAAATCTCTCAGACCTGGACTATAAAAAGCATTATGGCTGCTTTAAGAGTGTAAAAGCTAGGGGTTAAAGTGGTAACTCTCATTCCATATTATCCTAAGACACTGAGGCAGCTGATGATGTAGTGGATAAACCACTGGACCTGAAGTCTTGAAGTCCTGAGTTTAACCAGCCTCAAAGACTTAGTCACTGTGTTACATTGGCAAGTCACTTAACTTCCACCATCCTTAGTTTCTTCATCTATGAAATGGGGTAATAATAACACAAAGTTGTGGTGAAAATCAAGTGACATAATATGTGTAAAGTGCTCAGCCCAGTACCTGGCACATAGTAGGTGCTGTATAATTGCTTATCTTCTTTCACCTTTATGATAATCTCTGAAATAAGCAATGGAGAAAACACAGAGAAGGAAGATGAGGAGAAGCATCTTTCCTGGTGAGAACTGTCATAACTGTTGCTTTATGAAGAAATCTTATAAAGATTGTTTTGGGGTGAGTGAATCTAGAGAAAAATTTCTGGAGCAATGACTTGAAAGTTGCTGAATATACTGTTTTACTGTCATGGCTTGAATTGTTGTTAGGTTACTTTATTTATGGACTGCTTCCTGTGGCCACATTTGGAATTTCTTGGTAAAGATACAGGAGTGGTTTGCCATTTCCTACTCTAACTCATTCTACATATGAGGAAACTGAGGCAAACAGGGGTAAGCAACTTGCAAAGGGTCACACAGCTAGTATATATCTGAAGCCACATTTGAACTCAAGAAGATATGTCTTCCTGATTCCAGGCCTGGTGCTCTATCCATTGAGTCACCTGACTCCCCAGTCATGGTTGAGAGATAATAGAAAAGGCAGACAGGAAGGAAATGGTAATGCTGTCTCCTTTCTTGCTGTGGCTGCTTAACCATTTACCTTCTAAAGAGAATGAAGAGAATTCTTGTGGGGAGACTTATTCCAGAAGGACTGAATGATTTGGACTTGTCTTTGCAGAAATGAGTTCATCTGCCAATACACTGAGGGTTTATGTGAACCCGCAATCTTTCTCACAGTTAAAATACTCTAAATAATTATATATCTTTTTAATGTTTATGTAATTTTTAATAATTTGAATACAAGGTAATTTTAAGATTTACTTAATACTAGGAGATTAAGGGATTTAATACAGAGAGATATGAGCAACTAACATTCAGAAAGAACATTTCTTCAGTGTATCAAAGAAATCATATTTGATCAATCCAATCAGTGGAGGAGTTGAATTTAATGGATTTATTGAAAGATACACTGAAATTATATTAAATACAAATATACATATGAATTACCCTAGAGATGATAAGATTAAATGTGGGAACAAGGGAAATAATGGACTGAAGTCTAACTCTCAAACAGAGAAGTTTTGAAGCTGGCTCATAACTTTGTAAAGCTGATTGTTAAATTTTCAGTGTGAGTATTTACACTTCAGAAATTAAAAATTGCTAAATTTTAGAGTTTGATTTATTGTTTGGTTGATTTTCTAGATTTAAGAAAATGATACAAAAAATGTTAATAAGGAAGATTAAATTTAAAAAGCATGCTGTGAGTACTTTTATTTTTCTTCCCAGAGAACTGGTTATTAAACATTTACTATCATATCCCTGCTGACAAGTAAAGTTGACCGATTTGAACTGTGTATGTATTGGGGGAATCCTCCTAATCTTGCTACAGTTGCTTGGAACAGAGGCTAACGGAAATTTCATGTGTTTTTGAGCCCATGGGTAGAGAGGAGAATTCCAGAAGTCAGTGTTAGAGATGTAGTGATGCAAATTTTCAGCCTCACAAATGGCAGCCATGGAGAAGGCAACCACGTTGCCCAAATTATTGCAGATATAAAATCCTGACCTTCTAGGAACATGTCAAAAGCTCCTGAAACTTTCTCCAAGAGGGTTGTGCAAACACCACCACCACCTGAATAAATATATTCCCAGAATTCAGTCTTAAGAGAGAAGGAGAAGTTTCTGGACAAGGACAGCTGTTGCAGATGAGATCATTCTGGTGGACCCTAAAGAGGAAAGATCCACAGGGAAGTCTAAGTCATAGCACAGCAACAAAAATTATGGCAAGGACAACAATGACAACATTACGTTTTCTGCTGTTACTGAAAGTCCCTCTGGTGGTACACATCCAGTTGGAAAAAATGAATTGTCTGTCTAGCACCCATAAATTCATTTCTCTTCTGAAACAAGTCCAGAAAATCCAAAAGTTCATATGGATCTCTAGGGGGAAAAGCAGGTTACTCTGACAAAATTGCACCCTCAATTTGGTTTCACTTCTGAGCACAGTCCATATCTTCTGAGTGGTGTTGAAGTGGTTAAATAATTGTGTGGCTCTTTGGGATGAAGAAAGGTCTCATGGCAATGAAAGGAGGTCCCCACTCTAGGAATTCCAGCTTCTTTTCCAAGGCATGTCCAAACCACAGGATCTATGATTGGGATTTATAATCTATGAGTGTGGAGGACTTCAGGACATTGGAGAAGGTGGGACTCATGTAGGTGGTGGAAATGCAGTGATCATTTATTTCTAAGCTATTCTGGGTTTCTGTGTTTTCTGCTTTTTCTGTAGAGTGAATAAAGGAAATACTATAAATGACAAATGCTTTTGTTCTCCTTAGAGTTTTTATGGGATGTGTTGACCCTTTTCTATACATCACTAGGAACTTATACACAAGTAATATTTGAGCTATATTCTAAGATTATGCAGAGGCATCTCTTTACATGGCAAGGCAAGCCAGAGAGCTGTTCCATTGAAATAGAGCTCAGGCTATGTAAAACCTGAGCTTGGGGTTTGTTACTGTCATTGAGTCGTTTCTGTCATATCTGATTCTCTGTGACACCATTTGGGGTTTTCTTGGCAGAGATAGTGGAGTGGTTTGTTATTTGCTTCTCCAGCCTATTTTTCAGATGATAAAACTGAGGCAAGCAGGGTTAAGTGACTTGCCCAAAGTCACACAGCTAGGAAGTATCTAAGACTGGACTTGAACTCAGGTCTCCCTGACTTCAGTGCTAGCACTTTATTCACTTTACCACCTAACTTCCCTGGACCTGTGGTACTAAGAGGGTTAATCTTGTCACGGTTAAAGGATTGATGAAAATGGAGAGAGACATGATCTGGGGAAGTCAGAGGTGAGATATTACAACAGCCTTCTTTGAAACAATGTGATAAGAGCCCAGGCTATGATGGTAGGTAGCCATGGAAAGAGAGAAATGTAGAATAGGAGAAACATTTGAAAAGGGAATCTGTGGACTCTCAGAAAATGAGGCCAGCTACCCAAGAGCTCTGGCTAGAGTCGCTTTGGGGGAGGAGTAGCTAGCTTTAAGGAAAACTTCCTCCCTCGGCTCATCATGGTAGTGTTAGAGTCTGCTCTAATTCTTCAATTAAATTAACCACCTACCATGTGAACTGCATTGTGCTAGGTTTGTGTCATAAAGAGAGATTTTAAAAAACCCATGTTCTCAATGAGCTTCCAGTCTACAGGGGGGATACAGTATGTGCACAGATAAGTAAATACAATATACTTTGATGAAGAATATATATACTAGATGGGTGATATGCAAAAAGGGAAATTGATTACAAACCCCCTCCAGTATTCTAGTGTTTGTTTTTTTTTTTTTTTGACACTATAGATGAATGATGCCTTGGTTATATGAGTCAGTTACTGAAAGTGCTGTGGAATCCATCTGCCTAGCCTATTAAACACCCAGATGAAATGTTAAAACTATGGCAAGTGAACCCGTGTTTAAAATTGAAATCATTAAAGGGGGTGGATAATGCTTTATCTTTTACAGGGCTAGGGAAAGCTACACATGAAAATGCACTATTAATTCTGAGCTGAATTACTATCTAGTACTTCTAATAAATGTGTAAGTACAAGACGTGAAGTTGGTGTCACTGTGCAACAGCCTAATTTAATTTATAACAGAAAGGCCATAGTGACAATATAATTATACACCACTTATGCCCAAGAGCATGTATTTTAAATTATATCCAATTAAATATGTACATAGAAGTGAGATTTAAGTTACTGTAATGCCACATCATAGGACAAAGGTTCACATTTTTAATGACTTTATAAGATAAAATGATACATGATTCCCCCTGACAGACAATCATATACCATTAAAAATGAAGCCTCCTTATTGTCATAATTTAAATAGGATACAACTATCTGGAGATTCATCCAGAAAGAATTGTGCAGCTGAGCCTCAACACAGGACAAAATTTGTCACACCATGCCTTTCCTTCCTCTCTGGCAGCAATCTATTGGCTTTGCTCTGTCGTGATGTTAGAATCTTTGTTGGGGTCAATCAGAGAGTCCTTTTATGTCTTTCCTCTAGAAATTCCTCCATCCACTTTTCCCCATGGGTGGCTTTTAGGTAATATTATAAGTAGCTTTGAACTAGCTGGTCAACCTCTGGAGGGACCAGAGAGGTGGAAAGAAGGAGTTACCTAAATGTTCAGATGTCTGCTCCCTAGCGTTGACCATACCCAAATGGAATTTACATAAAAAAGACTTGCTAAAGTCAGGAAATTTAAGGATCAGATTGAAGAAGCTCCCTGGACATCATATACATGAAGATTAATTAAGATAGACAGGATGTATTTTCATGGAAGTATACTACAAACTGTCTATCTAACTATCTATCCATCATCTATGTTTGTATGCATATACACATGCTACAACATAAAAGGTAATATAATACAATACATAAGTGTCTATATACACATGCACACACACTTGCATATATATGTATATATGTATTATATATACAGGTATATCTCTCTCTGTATACATACATATATGAATATACACCCATATGCATAGTTTGTACTGTGTGAGTGTGTATGTGTGTGTGTGTGTATGTGTACAAAAGGAATTTGGGAAACAGTTTGAAAAGTTGGCCTGGAGGCATGATGAAGTCTAATGATTTTTCCACTAGACAAATACTCAAATACCTGAAGATAGCTATCATGTCTCTGCCAAGCTTATTTTTTTTCTTCTTCTTCAGGTTAATCA
The DNA here is from genome assembly GCA_028646515.1 of Pseudochirops corinnae. Classification (NCBI taxonomy): domain Eukaryota; kingdom Metazoa; phylum Chordata; class Mammalia; order Diprotodontia; family Pseudocheiridae; genus Pseudochirops; species Pseudochirops corinnae. The sequence goes on along the minus strand of CM053585.1, from coordinate 22,901,681 downwards.
TTCACAATTTCTTTATCTACTCCTCATGTTAGATGGACAAGAAGCTCTTCACCAACCTGGTTTCTCTCATCTTGACACTCCCTAACCTAATATGAAGGACATATTGTCCTTCTCAAACTGTTATGTCCAAAACTGAATGCAATATTCTAGATGTATTATGACTAGGCTAGTGTTACTGGTGACTTAGATAAAAAAGATGGATAGATGATAGAGGGATAGATAGATAGATAGATAGATAGATAGATAGATAGATAGATAGATGGAAAGATGGATGGATGGATGGATGGATGGATGGATGGATGGATGGATGGATAGGTGGATAGATAAATGGGAGGGTGGGTAAGTGGATGGATATAAAGATGGTAGATGTATAAATAAATAGTTATGGAGATTTAAAAAAAATCTAAGCTATCATTTCACAAAATTATGTACATTGAAACTGTGGTCTTCTGGACTATGTAAGTATGTTTATATGAAAGAAAATGTTGATACTAGCAACATTGTCCTTCAAAGGTACTAATGTGGAAAAATATAGATGTGTGTTGGTATAAAATTCATGTGTATATGTACAGTTATATATGCACATATGTATGGATGGATGTAATAAGTGTATATATGTCTGTGTTTATGTATATAGGGAGTTCTAAAAGTCCTAGTGCAGGTTTAAGCTACTGGCGATCAGAACTACACTAAGATTTGGGGGCACATTGTAGGTATAAAAGTGTGGGTGAGATTACTGAATCATTACCAATAATCCTTAAAAGATTCCAAAGAATGAGAGTTGGGGTGGAAAAAGACCAAATACTGCTTCAAATTAGAGGGGGGGTGATAGGTGGGAGGGAGGGAGGGAAAGAGGGAGGAAGGAAGGAAGGAAGGAAGGAAGGAAGGAAGGAAGGAAGGAAAGAAGGAAGGAAAGAAAAAAGGAAGGAAGGAAAGAAAAAAGGAAGGAAGGAAAGAAAGAAGGAAGGAAGGAAAGAAGGAAGGAAGGAAGGAGGGAGGGAGGGAAGGAAGGAAGGAAGGAGGGAGGGAGGGAAGGAAAGAAGGAAGGAGGGAGGAAGGGAAGGAAGGAAGGAAGGAAGGAAAGAAGGAAGAAAAGAAGGAAGGAAGGAAAGAAGGAAGGAAAGAAGGAATGAAAGAAGGAAGGAAAGAAGGAAGGAAGAAAAGAAGGAAGTAAGTAAAGAAGGAAGGAAAGAAGGAAGGAAAGAAAGAGGGAGGGAGGGAAGGAAGGAAGGAAGGAAGGAAGGAAGGAAGGAAGGAAGGAAAGAAGGAAGGAAGGAAGGAGAGAGGGAGGGAAGGAAGGAAGGAAGGAAAGAAGGAAAGAAGGAAGGAAAGAAGGAAGGAAGGAAGGAAGGAAGGAAGGAAGGAAGGAAGGAAGGAAGGAAAGAAAACTGGCATTTGTGAGCTTCATGTTGGTGAGATTGACTTTGATTTCTGGCAACGGCAGAGAAGTATTATTAAAAGATCTGTGAGCAGTTAGATTGGAAAGTGGTATTCATAAAGAGACAGTGTGGCTTCATTATATACAGGTCATTCCAGCAGGCACAGTAATTCACAGCTGGTCTAGCTATGAATTGGTCCAACCGTTCTGGAAAACAATTTGGAGTTATGCAAGGAAATGAACTGAATTGTTCATCACCTCTGACCCAGTTAAGCAAAACCAGCTTGAAAAAAAGTGATTCTGACTAATAGGACATGCCACTTTGTGCATTTGTAGTTCACTGATTGTTAAGAGAAACATAGGAGGAGTTATTTAACTTTAATAGCTTGGCTCTAATAGTGTCCATTGTATTTGACCAGAATTGTGTTGCCTCTTAATGTGGTCTTTATTTACATCATTATAGCCTTTGTATATATTGTCCTTTTGACTTTGGAGAGATTTGTACTTCTTAACTAGGTGACAGCACAGGTGAAATTTTTCAGAACTAATTGAATGGTCAGATACAATGAGTAATCATGAATAGTTCAGTGTCAACTGTGAAAGAAGCTAGATATCTATGTGTCTGTGATTTCATCAGTTGATTTAGTGGATCAACAACTAAGCTTGGAGTTAGGAAGATCAGGATTCAGATCTCACCATATACACACTAGCTGTGTGACCATGTGCACCTCAAACTCTCTGGGTCTTGGTTTCCTCATTTATAAAATGAGATGTTTGGAATCAATGACTTCTAGGGTCCCTTTGAGGTCTGAAACTCCCCCCCCCCCCATGGGAAATCAGTTCTAAAAATGCAGATATACAAGTATTCTGTAATGTATAGTCAGATTTTCCTGGGGGCATTGAAAGGTTAAGAGACTTGCAGACATAGTAGATATCAAAAGAAGGACTTGAACCCATGTCAATCTGGCCCTGACGCTGGCTCTCTTTTCATCATGCCACATGTGCTCTCACACACACACACACACACACACACACACACACACACTCACACACAGATACACAGACACACAAACAGACACAGACAAATATATCCTCTTTGTTATCATACCTACAGCACAACAGTTTGAACTAAACCCCTACATCCCTTATTCTCCCTTATCCCCCAGCCCTCCACCAATAATTGTGGAGAGAACATGTTTGCTCACTCTGCAGCTGACTAAAGAGTTCATTGAGGCCTTCCAGTAAGATCTTAGATCACCGACCCTTACCATCTGCCCTGACACTACAAGCCCATCTACTGGGTCTCATGGGGAGTGCCCTGTTATATGCCTAAACATTGCTATCTGAGCTGTCCATGTACATAAGGTCCCTCGGTTTTTCCATCCACAAGCCACATCTATATGTTGTCTTCCTGATTAGAATATTAGCTCCTGTAGATTAGAAATTTCCCTACTTTTGTTTGTGTTGCCAACACAATGTTTGACATCTAGCAAGTGCTACATCAATGCCTGTTGTATTCATTCATACATACATGTATTCTATATACACATATACATTTACATATGCACATGCTTCTATTCATATATATGTATAGGTGGGTGCACACATCAGAAAAAAACAGGAACATGAGAAAGCTATGAGGCAGCATGTCTTTGAGAATGTCAAAAAATCAGGACAACCGTGACTTAGGTATTGCTCTAAGCAGACAGCAGTTGTGTGGCATTGGTGGAGTTTTAATTTCTCTAGGCTTCAGTTTCTTCATTCATAAAAATAATGATGATCTTAATTTAGATGGCTTCTCAAAGCCCTTCAAACTCTTTATCTATCCTCCTCTAAGTTTCAGATGTCCTCCCAATTGGTATTTAAATACTTACATTGAGGTCACCTACAGTGATGAAATCATGTGTCCAAATACCACATAGATTTATGTGTGCTTCAGTAAATCAAAATCCCCTTGTGACACTGGACAATGCCTTAACACATGGTCTCAGTTCAGCTGTTCCATCCTTCCACTTGCGTCATAAAGTGAGGAAGAAAGTGATTAGGGCTGGAATTTTTCAATTCCATTTTTTCCTCCCATCATAAATGCAGAACCTCTTGGTAAAACAACCTTGAATGATAGGACCTACTTCTGTCTGGACTGTGATACCTACCTCTCCAGGACTCCTTCGGTCTTACCCTATTTAAGGATTTCACATCCCTCACAGAAGTCAACAGGTCATCTTCCCATGGCTTCTAAAAGGAGATTGCTCAGGAATATGGAGATCTAAGGCAGAGTACAAAGCTCCTGTTGAAATGCAGCCATTTAAACTTAACTTTCAACAATGTTCCTAATTTAAAAAAAAAATATTTCTAGGTCCTCTATTTTGGGATAAGAGTACAAGCTTGAAGTGGTTGGATTTTTCTGTCTTTCCTTATAGGTTTAGATAATCCTAGACTTAGAGGAGATATAGAATTCACTGATTCCAACCTCCTTCCCAATTCAATAACTGCTGCCCCTCTCCTCTTCCCACCCACAATCTCTGAGTTAGTTAATGTTGGCAAAATTAGAGTTACAAGGGAATACATGACTTTCCAGTGTGTTATGCTCAATTTGGGGTATCAGATTTTAGGAATTCAATTAAACAAGTATCTTTCAATGCCAACTTTGCACCAAACACTATGTTAGTTCTAGGGAGACAATGTAAAAGAACAATAGAAAAAAAAAAGTCCCTGTCCTCAAGGAGCTTATGTTCTAATCGATAAATTGGAGACAACAACCAGAATGATGAGGGGCCTCCAGTTCATGCCATATGAAAAACACTTGTAGGAACTGGAAATGTTTAGCCTGGAGAAGAGACTTAGTGAGGACATGGTAACTGTTAAAATATTTGAAGGGATGTCCCAAGAAGAGAAATTAGGTTTGTTTTTTTTTTCAGCCTTGATGATAGAACTAAGTACCATTGTACTTAGTAAAACCAGAAAGAGGCAGATTAGAACTACCACGGAGCAGTCTCTCTTTGAAGGTTGGGAATCCTCAATTAGTGTAGACCTTTAAGCAAAGACTATATAATCCTTTATCCAACGTTAAAGAAAGGATTCCTGTTTAAGAATACATTGCAACCTGGATTCAAATTCTATCTGTGCTACTAATTAGCTCTGTGACCTTGGGTAGGACATTTAATGTTTATGACAATCAAGAAATTCATCTCTAAAATAAAAGTATTGTAATATTCTCTATTTTTTTAAAGTATCTATTGGACCTTATGATCTATAATCATTTTCATTTCTGATATGTGTGACCTGATTCGATCATAGTTTAGAAGGTCCAAATAGACCTGGATTCAAGGTCTACCTCTTGAGTTCATAGCCTAGCCTTCCACAGCTATCATTGAAGGTAAAAATCTTTGTGGATAGGGAACAACCTTCTTTGTCACTGTCAACAGAAATTACTGACCAACTGTTACCAAGAATCAAATAGGCACAAGTTGTCTAGGAGTAGTAATACCTCCTAAATTACTGGGCCCACTTCCTTCCCAACACTCACAGTCATAAACCAAGGTAGCAAGCCCTATGGAAAAAAGTTTTTCACAGTCACTGCCAAGCAAATGCCACACATAAGGCAGGCAGTCCAGCCTACCTGAAATAGCAAGTCAGCCTAGAGGAGAGACAGGGGTTAATATATACCAGTTAAGTCATATTGTGACCACCATCTTGATCACCATCTCCCCTGAGACCATGAAAGAGGCAAGCCACGAAACTGAACCCAAGAGGTTAGGGATTACAATGCTTCCAGCCCAGAGCCCTCAGTAAACATCCTGAGAAGCAGACCATGTGGAGATGTAACCTGAAAACTGCTCCTTCTAGTGATAATTAAATCACAGATCTTCTAATATGATATTGGCCCACTGACTCTTGCTATCTGTCCTGACATTATGATATTCATCCATAGCCATGGTTACTGAAGATTCAGAAAACAAATTTCTTGACACCAACTAAGATCATTTTATCAGTGGACATGACATTTAAAAAGATGCATGACCATCTTCTGGTTGCTACATCCTAAAGACTGTGGGTCCTTTCCATTGGCCTTGCAGCTGAAAATTTCAATATGTGTTGTATCTCCCATTAAAATGTGATCTCTTGAGAAAAGAGACTGTGACTTTTTTTTTCTATTTGTATCCCAATGCTGAGAGTGGTGCTTTATACATAGTAAGCCCTTAATTAATCTTTTATTCATTCTTTGACCTCTGACATATACTGGCTATTTGACTCTGGGCAAGTCATTTCTCAGTAGTCTGGGGTTAGACCAAGTTTCAGAGAAGGTGTCAACCTGAAATGGTTGTGGACATTTCCTCACAGAAATTCCCTCAGAACTCCTCATAGAATTCCCTCTCTAATAAGCTCAGAGGCTCCATCCCTATCCCTATTTTGAGATGAGAGATTTCTAAGATCATTGAGTTCAACCTCATTATTTAAAGATGAGGACACTGAAGGCCAGAGATTTTAAATTATTTACCCAGGGTCACTTGAGTAGTAAGCAGAATTCTGGACAATACTAAGTATTATAAAGTTGTTGCTGAGTTGGTAGGACTTTCAGGAGCCAAGATGGCAGAGCAAACAGCAAATCTCTGTAACTTTCCTATACTCATCTCCAAACTACCACAAAATAGAACAAAACAAATCCTGGAAAAGTAGAACAAACAAAAAAAAATATGGGGAAGATTGGCAAGAAAGGTCCATCCTACTTGGGTTTAAGGGAAGTGCGGTCTAAGACAGGAAGTGTACCAGCAAATCAGTAGCAAGCCCTACCTCAGCAAACCAGCAGAAGATCCTGAGCCCCAGTGTGGTGGAGCAGGCAAATGCCAACATCAGGACCCCCCACGTGCCTTAACATAAGGGAACTAGGAGATTCCAAGTCCAAGAACCATCACATGCTTCAGTGTAGCCCCCTGCAAATAAATATCATCCAGAGACCAGACTGCCATGTGCTATAGCACAGTCTCAGACAAACAAGTAGAGTATAACCCTATGGACACCTAAGCAAATAGGTAGCTGCCAGTCAGCACCAGCCTTGTCATACTTCAGTGGAGCCCTGGGTAAATAGGCAGCTTCAGTGTAGCCATAAGGAAATGCAGAAAACATCCCACCAGGCCTCAGCACATGCTAGCCATCATCACTAGGACCCCAGCTCAGCATCATGCAAGTTACCAGACCCCTATGGCCTCCAGCAGTACCAGCCAATCCCTACCCTACCTCCTCAGAGCAGTACCAGAGGTGAGGGTCCCCTGTGGGCCCCAGGGCAACATCAATACAGCACCAGGTAAACAGCCAGTGCCTGTAGTCACTAGCACAAGAAGCCAGAGACAATGCCCCTTCCACCCTGGGAGTAGAGATCAAATTTTAAAAAACAAAATTGCCCCCCCACCAAAAAAAAAAAAAAAGATGAGCAAAAAGCAACAAAAAAGAATCTGTCCATGGAAGGTTATTATGGTGACAACAAAGAGCAAGACACAAACTCAGAAGAAGACAACAATGTTAAAACAACCTGTGGGCAAAGCCCCAAAGAAAAACAGGAAGTGATCTCAAGCCCAGAAAGAACTCATGGAAGAGTTCAAAAAGAAGCTTAAACATCACGTAAGATAAGTAGAAGAAAGATTGGGAAAAGAAATGAGAATGTTGAAAGAGAATTATGGAAAAAGAAAAAAGAGTCAAAAGCTTAGAAAACTGCTTTAAAAGGGATGAGAAAGAGGACTACAAGAGTACAGAAGGAAGGGAGACATAAAATGGGGTAAATTATCTCACATGAAGAAGTGAGAAAGATCTATCACAGTGGATAGGGGAAATGGGAGGGTAGGCAATGGGCATCATTTGAACCTTACTCTCTTCCGTGTTGGCTCAAAAGGGAATAATATACACAATCAGTTGAATATAGAAATCTATCCTGTCTGATAAGGAAGTAAGGAAGGAAGAGACTGAGTAAAGGTGGGGGAGGTGCTAACAGAAGGGAGATACAGCAGGGGAGATGGTAGACAGAAGCAAATTACTGGTGAGGTGGGAAAGGACAAAAGGAGGGGGGGGAGGGGAGAGGGGGGAGAGAGAGAGAGAGAGAGAGAGAGAGAGAGAGAGAGAGAGAGAGAGAGAGAGAGAGAGAGAGAGAGAGAGAG
>CM053585.1:22859736-22894057 GCA_028646515.1 Pseudochirops corinnae | reverse complement strand
CAATATGTTGCTTACAAGAAACACACTTGAAGCAGAAAGACTCACACGGAGTACAGGTAAGGGGTTGGAGCAGAATCTATTGTGTTAGCTGAAATAAAAATAGCAACAGTAGCAACCCTGATCTTAGACAAAGTAAAAGCAGAAATAGACCTAATTAAAAGAGATAAGGAAGGAAACTACATCTTGCTAAAAGGTACCAGAGAGTTAAATAATGAAGCAATCAAATAAGAAGAGCAATGCACACTCTACCTGTCAGATCTGTGGGGATGGAAAGAATTCATGACTAAAGGAGATACAGAGAGCATTACAAAATGCAGTATAGGTGATTTTAATTGTATTTAATTGCAAAGCTTGTGTACAAACAAAACCAAATGCAAGAAAGATTAGAAGTAAATCAGAAAGCTGCGAATCATTCTTTACAGCAAGAATTTCTGATAAAGGTCTCATTTCTCAAACATAGTGAGAAATTGAGTCAAATTTATGAAAATACCAGGTATTCTTCAATTAAAAATGGCCAAAGGATATGGACATGTAGTTTTTAGATGAAGAAATCAAAGTTATCTATGGGTATATGAAGAAGTGCCCTAACTCACATTTGATTAGAAAAATGCACACAGGGACAGATAGGTGGTAAAGTGAATAGAGCACTGGCCCTGGAATCAGAAGGAACTGAGTTCAAATCTGACCTCAGATACTTAACACTTAATAGCCATGTGACCTTGGGCAAATCACTTAACCCCAATTGCCTTCCCTTTCCCCTTCCAAAAAGCCAAAAAAAGGAAAAAGAAAAAAAAGAAAAAAGCAAAGAAAAACAACTCTGAAATACCACCTCACATCAACCATATTGGTTAATGTTATTTTTTAAAAAAGGAAAATGAAAAATGTTGCAGAGGATATGGGAAAATTGGGACACTAATGCACTGATGTTGAACTGATGCAACCATTCTGGAGAGAAGTTTAGAACTTTGCCCAAAGGGCCACCAAAATGTGTATACCCTTTGATCCAGCAAACCACTACTGAGCCTGTATCCCAAAGAGATTATAAAAAAGGGAGAAGGACCCACATGTGCAAAAAAATATATATTCATAGCAGTCTTATTTGTGGTAGCAAAATATTGGAAATTGAGGGGACTCCCATCAATTGTGTAATTTCTGAACAAGCTGTGACATATGAATGTATAGAACACTTCTGCACAATAAAAAAAAAAAAAAGATAAACAGGAAGATTTCAGAAAAATCTGGAAAGACTTGTATGAACTGTTGCAAAATAAAATGAGCAGAACCAGGAAAACATTGTATATAATAACAGCAACATTCTGTGACAATCAACTATGAATGACTCAGCTTTTCCGAGCAACACAGTGATCCAGGAGAAGTACAAAGGACACACAAAGGAAAATGATGTTTAGATCCAGATGAACAACAATTAGATTCCAAATGCCAATCAAAGCATATTTTTTCTCCTTCTTTTACTTTCTTATGTATTTTTTTTCTTTTGATGTGTTTCTTGTTCCACAAGTATGATAAATACGGAAACATATTTTCCATGATGGTGCATGTATAAACTATATCAAACTGCCTACCACTTTTGGAAGAGTGGAGGAGAGGGAGAGAGAAAAAATTTTATTCCAAAATTTTGTAAAAATGAATACTAAAACTTTTCTTGAAATATAATTGGGGAAAAATAAAATATCATTTAAACAAATAAACAAAAAAACAAAAAACAAAGTTGCTATTATTGATGCTGCTGTTGTTTTATTTCACTTTTCACTTATAGGTTGAGTTCAAAGTTGCCTCCTTATCAAGGAACTAGCCTTTAGGCCAGTGGAAAAAGTCTATTCTCTGTTCTAGGTAGCAACCTTTCATTTAAAAAAAAACAATAGCACAGTATCATCCCTCCCCCCCCCTTTTTATCTTTTCTTATATAAGGAAAATTATTGCACTTTATTTACTCTTCCTCATGTGACATGACTATAGACCATTCAATAGCCTAGGCACCATCCTCTGAACATAATTTTGTTTCCAGGATTCTTTTTAAAAAAATGCATATAACTGGAATGAGACAGGAAAGTGCAGGTATCCTCTGACCAACACGGAAGACAAGGAGGCCATTACTTCCTTTTATGTGTACTCTCCACCCACTGATTGCAGCAAGCTACTTCACTTGGTATTAATGAGCACAGAATCTCAGAGTTAAGATCCCATGGATTCTATTCTTTTGGAACATGTGAAAGAAGAAAGGAAAAGGGCAAAGATGAAAGGTGAGTAAGAGAAAAGGAAGTGAGAATAATAATAATTCTCATTTCTCTAACCCTTTGATGTTTGCAAAGTTCTGCATTCTGAAAAACCCTATGAATAAAGTGGTATATTTTATATTCATTTTGTAGATGAAGAAATTGGGTATAGAAACACCAAATGACCTGTCCATTGCTGTACTTAGCTAATAAATATCAGAACTATTACTGAATTGGGATTTTCTGATTTGATGTCTATATAAAACTCAGAAGGAAGTAGATTTTTGTGGAAGTATCAGGAAGGCAAAAAGAGAATCAATGAATGAGCATTTATAAAACAATTATTATGTGTTCCATCAATCACTAGGCATACAATCACTAGGCATATAAAAACTACATATTTTCTGCCTTCAAAAACTTGCAGTCTTTCAGAAGAAATGTAATTATATATGTATATCAAAATATATAATTACATATACTGCATATATGTATATACACATAAATGTACATTTGTATGTAGAGTTATATGCATGTAAACATATCCATATATATTCAATAACGCAGAGTTATTATGTAAAATGAGCATAAGGCAATTTTCAGGGCAAGATACCTGTAGCTGAATGGACCAGGAAAGGCTTTAAGTGGAAGGTAATGGGTCTAATGAGGTTTGAAGTAAACTAAAAGGTACAGTTGAGCAGAACATTCCTTTCAGGTACAAGACTGGTCTGTACAGAGGAAGAGAGATGGAATGTTTCATAAAAGGAATAACGAAAAAGCAACTTTAGCAAACCACATTGGTATCTTTGCCGATAAATAAATAGATAGATGAATGAATGAATGAATGAATGAATGAACAAATGAAACAAAATAACAAAACAAATGAAGTCACAAAGAGTCAGACATAACTGAAAAACAACTGAACAACAATAATGAAAAATAGTTAGGGGAATAATTGCTTCCTCCAGCTCAAGGCCCTTAACTTGGGTTCTCTGAATTTGTTAAAGAATAAACAAACAAACAAACAAAAAAAAACGAATAAACAAACACATGAATAAATAAATAAAAATCTGAATTTTAATATAACTGGTTTTCTTTGTAAACCAATGTATTTTACTATATACATTTGAAGACAAAATTCTGAGAAGGGTCCCTTAGACTTCACCAGCCTGCCAAAGGGGTCTATGGATACACCATCAGAATGAAATAAACAAAGAACAAACTAAGGAAGAATGCTTACATTGGCCTAGAAGAGTACTAAATGAACATTAAATCAACAGAAATTACTTATGGCATTTCAGGGTTAGGGCCACAGTATCCAGAATTTGGAACTAGAGGGGGCCTTAATGGTCATGTAGTCCAGCAAGTTTATTTTAAAGATGGGGAAACTGAGACCCAGAGGGCTAAGTAATATGCCCAGAATTATAAAGGTAGTTAAGTGGAAGACACAGGATTCAAACCCTGATCTCTGACTCCAAATTCAGCCTTTTTTCCACATTACCATACAGCTAATATTTTAGGATGATTGAGGGTTACCCCTTGGACATCTCTAATCTAGAAATATTCTGCCCTGCAACAATGCCAGAAATCAATCATTTACCCATTAGTAATCTGGAGTGGCTCGTTATTCACAAGGGTTGGTGTTGTTTAGTGGAGAGGAATTTTATTTTCAAATGTTTCTTTGGAATCATTTAAATTAAAGTGACAGCCTATTAAAATTCCTCAGGCAAATGAGTTTGTTTGTTAAAAGCAAGTGGGAAGTCATGGTATGTGGGATGTTAATTGCTCAGCTAGTTCCATTCACTCTAGAAGAATGGTCCAGGAAAAAGATCACTACTTAACCAGACAATCAAGAATGCCTGTGTTCCAGGGGAAGCTCTGCCTTTAGGACATCTGGTGATCTTGGGTAAGTCATTTAAACTCTCTACTCAAATATGAACCATAATTCCTGCCCTACTGACTGCCAGAGATAGTCTGTTGTCAAGGACTGGGAACTGACCTTGAACTCAGTAAAACCTGGGTTTGAGTCCCACACCTGGATGCTAGGTGGTACAGTGGATAGAGCATCAGGAAGACCTGAGTTCAAATGTAGCCTCAGACATATACTGGCTGCATTACCCTAGTATGTCATTTAACCCCATTTGCCTCAGTTTCCTCATCTATAAAATGAGTTGGAGAAGGAAATCACAAACCACTCTAGGATCTTTGCCAAGAAAACCCCATATGGATTCATAAAGAGTCAGACATGATTGAAATGACTGAACAACAACAAGCTGCCACATACTGGTTGTGTAAACCTAACTTAATCTCTCTGGGCTATAGGAAATCCATTAAGACATTCTGTTGCAGAGAATGGATAGATGACTATATTGGTAAAAGGTGTTTCAACATTGAGAATTATTTATCCCTCTAAAATCATACATTCAGTTCTCTTGTCCACACTTCTTCCTATCTCTACCTTCCTCTTAAGAGTATGGCTATGTGAGAGTTTTGACAAGTTAAAAGAAATATTAACCTATAAGATGAATAATAATAGTAGTGTGGCATACACCCACCAATATAGAGCTGGTCATGGAGGGTAGCATGTTATGGTTGTTGTTAAGGGATTTCACTTGTTTCAGACTCTTCACAACCCTAATTGGGATTTTCTTGGCAAAGATCCCGGAGAGGTTTGCCATTTCCTTCTCTGGCTAATTTTACAGATGAGGAAACTGAGGCAAACAGGGTGAAGTTGAAGGGGGGTGCTGAGGTCTTGTGATGTTTTGGGGTGATTTTGACTTGAACCTCATCTGTGTTTGGGCACCTGGGTATGTGATATCAGCCTGTGGAAAGGTCACCTTTCCCCCTGGCTGTAAGTCATTAACTCTGTCCCTTCCCCGAAGCCCCCAGCCTGTAAGTATCTTCCCTGAAGATCGTTAACTATAACAGGCTACACCTAAGAATTCTTAAAAGGATTCCTTAGAGAAAGGATTAGCCCTTTTGTTCTAGTGGCTAGCTGTAAGATAACTCCTAACAAAAGAACTTCTCCTTATCAAAGGGGGACCTTTCAGGGCAGTCTGGCTGGGTGATCCTCCCTAACTCCACCTCTGTATGACTTTTGTTACTATATAATCAGTACCACCAATTCCCACACTTCAAAGGAGGATTCACCTTAATTTTCTCCTGCCCGCTTGACAAGCGTAATAAAGTCTCTTAAAACTGCCAAGACTGCTTATGCCTGGTAATTCTTTCAGACTGATAAGAACCCTCAAAGGATTTCCATAGAAATCCACCCTTTCTAACCCTCAACAAAGTGACTTGCCCAGGGTCACTCAGCTAGTAAGTGTCTGAGATTAGATTTGAACTTTCTGACTCCAGGTCTTCCTGGATTCCAGGCCTGGTTCTATCTGATATACCACCTAGCTGCCCACAGATATGGTATAACCTGTATGGGACTCAAACCCACATGCCATCTCCAAGAGCTACTCTTGCAATGTTGGGGCAGATGGGCACTGTAAGATAACACTGACTATAGTGATCTCTCCTGGGAATTAAACTTTAGGAAATATGTTGCTCAGCAAGAGAATGTCCAGAGAGGAAGAAAGCTAAATTAGTGAAGGAATTTGAGCTGATTATATCTTGTGAAGACCTATTTATGGGAGTGAAGATGTTTAGACTGGAGAAGAAAAAAACATCTGTCCATCACCTGGTTCTCCACACAATCCTGCTCTGGGAGAGTATGAAATTTTGTAGATCAGGATCTGTTTCATTTCATTCTTTGTAATACCAAGCCTAGTACAGTACCTAAAACATAATTAGTGCTTTAAAATCATTTTTGATGGATTGATCAGTGGCGTGGTGGTAGTTTTTATGTATTTGAAGGGCTACTGCTGGAACCTGGAGTGATCTATGAAGTAACTCCCTCTTCAGTGAAGTCTTCTTCATCTTTCCGGCAAATTATATGAGGGAGCTACAGGTATTTATCTTAGAGAAGAGAAGACTTGGGGGATAACTTGGGGGATATGAAGACTTTGTTAAAGCATTTGAAGTTCTGTCATGGATGGATAGCTGGAGGATAGAGAACAGGGCTTGAAATCAAGAAGATTCATCTTGATGAGTTCAAATTCATCCTCTGACATGTACTAACTGTGTGACCCTGACCAAGTCACTTAACCCTGTCTGCCTCAGTTTCCTTATCTATAAAATAAGCTGGAGAGGGAAATGACAAGTGACTCCAATATCTCTGCCAAGAAAACCTCGGATGGGATGACAAAGAGTCAGACATGACTGAAAGAAAATGGATGTAAGAGGAATTAGATTTATATTTAGGCTGAAAGGGCAGAATGAAGGGTGATAACATCAGACATTATTTTGATGACAGGGAATACACAAAACAAAAAACAAAACCAAAATTTCCTAGCAATTAGAGCTATCCAGACGTAGAATGGTCTGCCTCAGCAGACTGATGGGGCTTCCCTTCCTTGGAGATCTTCTAGGCTAGGCTGAAAGGTCACCTATAAAATATGTTATTGAGGGGATTTCTTTTAGAGTTGGAATCGATGGACACTGAAATCTTCTCCAATACTGAAGTGATCTGAATCTGATCCAGTAGTGCTTTGTGGTAATAGATAATTCATGACAAAATTTCAGCATCAGATCCTAGCCCTACCAGTATCTAGCTGTGTGTCAGTCATTTCCCTTCTCTTAGTTTCCCCTTCAGCAAATAAAAGAAGTAGAGGAAAGGCTTGGCCTACATGATCATCACAATTTCTTCCAGCTCTTCCCTTCCGTGCATCTAAATGCCTTTCTGATGTGTCTACCACTAAGGCAAATCCTGAGGTATTGGAGCTGTAATAGCAAGCCTTTGAAAGTCTGAAAATGAAGCCTGCAAAGCTCCCAGCATGGGAGGATTTAATAATGCAGAAGCTTCTCTTTGAATAGAAAATGGCTCCTAAAAGATTCCACTTTATGCTGGTTCAGGCTTGGCTAAGTCAAATTCTCCTGTCTTACTTGAATTTGCCTCCTAGTCATCTAGGCTCCTTTCACTGATTGTGTGACAAATAGGTTCCTATTGCAATGTCTCCGTGCATCTTCTTGCCTCTGTTGCTGATATCTTGTGTGCGTATGCTGAACAAGAAAGGCAGGAGTAGGTGGCCAGCCATTCTAAGCAGTGGAAGAATCTGAGGGAAAGCCTTCTCCTAACAGAACAGCGTTCAATATTCCCCATTGCTTCCACTGTCCCTTTGGTTCCAGTCAAAGAGGCAGCCAGGAGGTTCAGTGAACAGAGCAAAAGACCCGGAATCAGGAAGACTTGATCCAACTTCAATTCAAACCTCCTACTTTTGCTAATTGTGTGATCCTAAGCAACTAACATAATGTCTCTTTGAATCAAGTCTCTCAAGTGTTTTGTGAGCATAAAAACAACAACTATCTCCCAAGATTTTGATAAGAATTAAAAAGGAGATAATACTTATGAAGTGCTATAGAAACTTTAAAAGTGCCATATAAATAAGAACCATTATTAAATCAAGCAAAACTTCTATTACCTATCATCTCTTGGAAGAGTGGTACATACTATAGAAGTAAGAGATATGGGTTCTAATCCTGCTAAAACCATTTCTTAGTTGACTAGAAGGCACTTAACAGTTTTGTACCTATTTCTCCATCTGTAAAATGGAGAAATTGGAATACTGATGCCCACTTAGCCCACATGGTGGTTACAGTAGTAGTAACAGCTTCAGTAATAGTAGTTGCAACTAATTATAGTTACAATGCCAAGGGTAATTAATTTAAGCCATTGAAGTTTCCAAAACTTTTTATATGCATTATTAAATTTCAAACTCACAAGAAGCCTGAGAGTTTAGATGTGTGTAGAGTGTCTGTAGTGGCTTGCAATCGACCTTTCCCCAAAGCCTGAAGTAACATTAGAGGTCACTTGGTCCACCACTCTTACCCCTGCTCCACCTTCAACCCCCATTAAGAGAAGGTCATGCTTCCACGAGATGTTCTCTATTGTACAATTCTACTTCTTGGTAAATGTTGCAGGTATCATCACTAGACTTCACAAGTGAAGAAATAAAAGCTCAAACAGGTTGTCTCTTACCTATGGTCGCACAGTTTTTAAATGTCAGAATTAACACCCAAAAAGAGAGGGAGGAAGTGGTGAAGCAAATATGTGGTATCTACTATGGGCCAATTATCTATAAATACCATCTCACTTGATCCTGACAATAACCCAAGGAGTTAGACACTAGTGTCATTTTATAGATAAGAAAACTGAGGCAAGCCAAACTTAAGTGATCTTTTTAAATTTTTTTTTATTTTTTTAATCTTATCTTTTTATTTTTATTTTAGTTTACATCATTCATTTCCACGAAATTTCGAGTTACAAGTTTTCTCCCCATCTTTCCCCTACCCACCACCCCAAAACAGTCATCCCAGTGTATCCCCCCTCCCCCAATCTATTCTCTCCTATGTCTTCCCTCCTCACCCCTCTCTTTAAATTCTAGATTCTTTCTCTTTCTCCCTCATCACCGACCCCCACTGGAAAGACAAGCAATCAAATACAGGCTGAGCATGTGTAATTATGCAGAACCTCTCCACCAAACTTAAGTGATCTTCTCAGGATCCACTAGCTAGGAAGTGTCTAAGGCCAAATTGGAACTCAGGTCTTCCTGACTCCAGGCCCAGTGCTCTAACCATTGCTCCATCTCTCTGCCAAAGAATTCTAAATTCTGAAGTTCTCTAGTGACTATTCCACAGAGTATGAAGTCCATATTAGAAAATGCCTATGAAAAAATCAACAAAGGATGAAATGCTATAGAAATCCAAGCATTACTGTGGCATTATCAGTCAAGGACACTTCAGCATCAATGCGTTTATGAGAACCTTTCCTGCAGCCAAATGTTATGTGTGAAGGAAGCAGAGATAATCTGAGTGCCTGAGGAAGGTGAATCTTCAGGAAGGCAGAAAAGGAAGGCTGCAGATCCTGGGATCTAACCAATTTTATAAAAGATGCAAAGACATGTTTTCAATTTTTAAAACTTTTTTTAAATTGACAAGCATTTGTTTTCTTTCTCTTCCATAGATATGACAATAAAGGAGAGCTAATTGTTGAATGTTAGCACTTCACTTCACAGGGACGAAAAAGCTACTGAACCAAGAGGCAGGAAGTGCTGCCAAAGTGGCTGTCATGCTGGGAGAGACCAAAGACATCTCACACTAAATCCACTCAAAGTTAGCCTATCAATCAACATTCATTTGTTAAAACACTGTGCTTGTTGCTCAGTTGTGTCTGACTTTTCATGACCCCATTTAGGCCTTTCTTGGCAGAGATAATGGAGTCCTTTGCCATTCCTTCTCCAATTAATTTTGTAGAAGAGGAACTGAGGTAAACAGTGTAAAGTGATTTTCCAAGGGTCACACAATTATTCAATGTCTGAGGTAACATTTGAACTCAGGTCTTCCTGGTCCAGTGTTGTATCCACTGTGTCCAGCTAGCTGTGCTATAAAGGCAAAACACATGATTCCTGCCTTTAAGGAGCTCACATTCTAATTCAAAAAACGATGTTTGTAAAAGATAACCACAGTATAAAGAAAAGCATTCTCTGATGGAGGGAAGAAAACTACTACATGTCAGACGCTATGAAAAGCACTTTATAAATATTATTTCATTTTGTCTTCCCAACAGTGCTGGGAGGTAGGTGCTACATGATCCCCATTTCCCATCCGAGGAAACTGACACAGGCCAAGGTTAAATAACTTGCCCAAAGTCACATAGCTAGTGAGTACCTGAAGCTGTATTTGACCTTGGGCTTTCCAGACTCCAGGACCTGACTTACATCCCTTAGGTTACCTAGATGCTAAGGGCATACATTTCCATTGGGAAAATTTGCAATGGATTTTTTTACAGAACAAAACAGAGAAACAAATAAATGGATGAATAAATAAGTAAATAAATGAATGTATGTATATATGGATGGATAGATGGATGGATGGATGGATGGACGGATGGATGGATGGATGGATGGATGGATAGAAAATAAATAGATATATAAATAAATTCATAGCATCCAGAAAGAAGTTAACTACAGAGGGAAAACACTAGCAGTGAAAAGGGCTAGGAAAGTCTTCTTAACATAAGATGGGGCTGAGCTGAGGTTTGAAGGAAATTAGGACATCTGGGTAAGATGGTGACACAGATTTTCTAGACAGATAAATTTTTTGTGAAAAGCCACAGAATTGGGAGATAGAGCTTTGCATGCCAGGGTGAGTAAGATGGTCAGTTTTGTTGGGTTTTTGATTGTGTGGGAAGGGGAATAAAGATTAAGAAGAATGGAAAAGCTAGAAGAGATTGAATTGTGAAAGACTTGAAAAGTCAGTAATGAGTTCATATTTGACACCGGAGTTAATATGCAGTAAACAGAGAATAAGCAATAGTGTTAATGGGATTCTTTGAATACAGTATCCAAAAACCTCACAGATCCAGTTATAGAAAGAAAGGAAAATGAAAGGAGTCTGGAAGGACTTTTTATACAGGGAAGAAACTGAGGTTCCCAGAGTCAATTTGCCCTGTGGGGAAGCTGTTATGTTCAACTTTCTCCTGAAAGAGAAACCAGCAGAGGTCTTCTTACCAATTTTTCTTTCACATACCTGGGATACGTAGCCAGGTCGCCAGGAGCCTGAATTCAGTATAAAGCACACCCCAAAAGGCAGGTGTTGTAGTGACTGTATGGGCTCAGGCCTGCTGCAGGTGTGATCTATTATTTCTATTTTGATTCAGTCTTTCTTAGGATGGTCTATGTATTAAGACATGACTCTGCCAGGAGAGGTACAGAAAGAACCCTAATCCTGAACATAGAATGACAGTTACTATAAACTCAGTTTTACCCCCAATATCATGTGTAGACTCCCTCCTATTGCTGGTCATAGACTCTCTCCCAGTCTCAATCACAGCCTGATTTTCCACCCCCAACCTAATAGTAACAAACTACCTCCAATATTGACTCAATCTAGATTTCTTCCAAACACCTGCATCTCCTACATCTCCATATCCAAATCCCCACAGATATTAGGAAGGACCAAAGAACCAGAAGCAATCCTTAGAAGATGAAGTGAAACAAATTGAGGGTAGGATTGTGCCGAATACTCAAAAGCATGGTATCCTTAGGGGCGGATAGGTGGCACATTGAATGAAGCACCTGCTCTGGAGTCAGGAGGACCTCAGTTCAAACATGGCCTCCCTTAACACTTACTAGCCATGTGACTTTGGGCAAGTCATTAACCCCAATTGCCCTCCCCTCCCCTCTCCAAAAAGGAAAAGAAAAAAGAAAAAAAGAGAAAACCGTGGCATCCAAAAATGGAATAGCCTATCTTGACCTCCCTGGTGGAGGTCTTCAAGATACTATTTGTGAATGTTAGATTAGGAGTTTTTTGAGATGTATGGGCTGGACTTGAATAGTAACATCCCTTCTAACTTGCATATTTTATGGCAAAGGAAAGTGATTAGCTTTTTGTGGTACTGTCTATGCTACTGAAAACACAACTCAATACATGACCTATTTGTCAATGCTGTGTGAACCAGGCTGTATTGTTATAGGAGATATGGTATTAGTCCTCATCATTTATGACTCATTAGTCAGTGAAACTCTAAGAACATTTCACTTTGGTTGCTTACCTTACCTGATATTCAAAGAAAACCTATTACCATTACAAAGATTGTACAAAAATTGCTTCCCTGTGCAAACTGCTCAGGAAATATCTATTTTAATTTTCTAATTAGGCTGGATCATAGAGCTGGAAATGAAATGAAGGGATTACCTCGTCTATTCCCCTTAGAGCTGGGGCTGAATTATTTCAGTGTGCCAGGTGCAGCCTTCCTTCTCAATTCTTTTCCAACCCAACCATTGTCCAAGGTTGTGAAAAGTATGTGAGTGTGAGGAGGAGGAGTATGGGGATGGAGAAGTGTGGAGTAGATGATCTCAAAGGATACTTACTATTTTCAGTCAATAAATAAACACTTACGAAGCAACTACTGTGTGCCAGACACTATGGTAAACGTTACAAATACAAAAAAGAGGCAAGAGATATTTCTTGTCCTCAAGGAGCTTATTATCTAATTCTATGTGTCTAAATATTTGGGAAGAGTAGAAGTTATCAATGCAGCATGATTAAAAAATTTAACATTGGGTAGTAAGGTAAAGCAGAAAGAATATCAGACTTGAAATAAAGAGGTCTAAATCTGAATACTGGCCCTGTTAGTAATTAAGTCATCCTGGTCAAGGTACTTACATTGTCTGAGCCTCAATTTTCACTGAAGCTATAAATAGCATTTTTTTACCGCTGGGACAAGTCGTATGAAATCACATACAAATTACTTTCTCGAGACGATTTTAGTCAAGAAGGGTGGTGACCTTGAGATACTGCCAAGAAGCTGCTTCTGAGAAGGCTAGAACTAGATTGGAGGATGTGGAAGGGATGCAAGTAAAGGAGATGGAGCTATATGATATCTGATTGGGGGTGATGGGAAGATGAAGCCCCAGACACCTCCCCCCCACTTATGGTTGAGACTAATTGGGTTGAATCATCTCTACCTTTTACCCTTTGTATTCTATGAATGTCTGAAATCCCTTCTCCCTCACCCCCAATATTTTCTACACTAGGTACCTACAGTTCCCATAATTTTCCCATTATGTATTGTTATTCTCCCAAGTTTTGTGTTCACTGGAATCCCCTGGTGAAATACAAAAGTAGAGAAAAAATACAAAAGCGAATTAGTGTCTATCTTTGTTGAAAACACCTGGATGATATCTGAAAAGTGTATTTTTTTAAACAGTCACTGCCCTTAATGAACTTATGTTTTACTGGAGTAAAACAAGGAGAGATTGGATTGGGGAGCAGCATGTACAAAAATGAATTAATACAAAATAAACATGATACACAATTCCTGCTACGGGAATACAAAACAAAAAAAATGGAACAATTCAAGAAAGGCTTTTTGTAGAAGAGGGAATGAGCTGAACTTGGAAACTGGAGGGATGGGAAAATGGTGGAGAGAGCAAATTCTTGGTTTGGGTTCTTGTTCGTTGAAGCTTAGGAAGCTTCAAAAACTCCAAAAACAATTTCCAATAAAAATTGAATTTACTGGGACTTGAGCTCACTGATTTCTAGGCATAGCTGGTGTGGTAGCTCTAAGGTAAAGAACTTAAAAATTCCCTTTCAAATGTTCTGATGGGGATTTCTGTTATTCAGAAACATTATCAAAATAATGCTTTGGTGAATTCACTCTGAATGAATTTGACACATCCTTTTGCCTAAGAGAAAAATGTTAGATGTGTCCAGGATGAGATTAATGCCTGGAGTTTCTCCCCAAACCTGAGGTGTTTGAAGAAAATTGGCCAACCCCCAAAGCTCAATCCAACTCGCTGTCTCCCTCAACAACTGTCCCATATACCTCATACAATTGGAAATTTTGCTCCTCAGCCCCAAAGACTGTTGTTCTGATAAGTTTTTTTTTTCTTTTTCAGTTTCTAAAAGGGAAAAGAAATTCATTGTTGGTTTTATTTCTCAGAGTTATAGAAGTATATTGGATCAGAACAAGCAGCCTTTAGCATTCACGCATTCCTAAGTGGAGTGGTTAAAATCTCAGTTTTGGGAAAGATGTCAGAGTTTATCTAACGAAGCCAACACCTGAGCAAGAATTTCCTCTACCACCATCCCTGACAAATTTTTCATCCATCCTGAAAATTAAGACCTCTAGTGATGGAGAACTCACTACCTCTTATGGAATACTACTTCATACTTGGATAGCTCCAATTGCTAAGAAATTATTTTATTTATTCCTTATAAATTAGAGTCTCTATAGTGTCTTTTGATGATGATTAGACACTGTGGGTCTAAAAATTCAGTTTTGTTTTTGCTTTCTTTAAGCAACACCTTATGTTATAGAATTTCCATGATGAGTAATACTAGATCACAAAATAAAGTTAAGATGGAAATTAGGATGTAATTCAACTATCTCTCTCTCTCTCTCTCCCCCTCTCTCTCTGTCCATATACATATATATGCATATACATCCACACACATATATGTTTGTATATACAGACACATATATGTGCATATGTGTATATACATGTATATGCATACATATATAGACAGTTTCTAGAGGAGAGAGATCAGAGGAAAAGAATGAAAATTTATTAAATGCCTATTTTGTGTCATACACTCTGCTAAGCACTTTTAAAATATCATCTCGTTTGATCCTCACAATAATCCTGTGAAACAGATAGTACTATTATCATTTCAATTTTATACTTGAGAAATATGAAGCAGAAAATAGTTAAATGACTTGGCCAAGATTGTACAACTAGTAAATGTCTGAGGCAAGATTCAGGCTCAGGTCTTCCTTACTCTAGACCCAGTGCTCTATTCACTGAGCCACCCAGCCACCTATAGGAATATGACTACGTTTTTCTTTGCACATGACATCTTTAGTAAAAGATATTTGTTGGGTTATATTGCTGAGTGTCAACAGGATGAACTGATCCCATTGCATTTTATCTCCTCTTCTTTCCTGTGACCAAGAATATATGTTCAAAAGGGCAGAAACATCAACATCTGGACAGCATGAGATGGAATTTTGGAAGGTCTTCACATGTCTGGAAGACTTCAGGACATCCTATCTGGAGCCTGGTCTCAGCATAAATTGTCATTATAATAATTAAGCTTGTGACATGAGTAAACAGAAGAAACCTCAAAATACAAGGAAGAAATGTTGAGTTAAAAAAAAATGCAAACCCAGGAGATTGAGTACAGCTCTAGAGTAAAGGCAAATAGAGACTCAAATAAAGTAATGCATTGACTGCACAAATCCAAGAGTACTTGAGACAAGAGATAAATTATGTAATTAGATCTCTTAAAGGATACATATGCATATTAAATTATTAAATATTATATGTATATATAGAGAGAGAAAGACAGAGAAAGATAGAGAGAGAGAGAGAGAGATTAAACAGCTTAGAAAATAAGGTACAAAGTCTCAGCACAGAAGTGAGCACCTTGAAAAATATAATGGAGTAAACAACTCACTTCAATGAGTTAACAAAAGCAACAGCAGAGCAAAGTCAGAACACTGAATTTCCCTGCTGCAGATAAGAATAAAACTTAGGAATGTGTCCAAGGTGTCCTGGGAAAAAGCAGAAGTATGGAAAAGGAAAAGAAATGTCTAGACAGCTCAGAAATTCTGTTCTCCTGACTTCCACCCCTTACTTTCATCACCTGAATGACTAGGTGGTTAAGTAAATGGACTGTTGAGCCTGGAGTCAGGAAGATTTGTTCACATTGAGCATCAGACACTTACTAGTCATGTGATCCTGAGCAAGTCAACCTGTTTGCCTCAGTTTCCTCAGCTGTAAAACGGGAAATAATAACAATATCCAACTTGAAGTTGTTTGTAAAGCCTTTAGCACAATGCCTGCCATGTAGTAGGTGCAATATATGTGTTTATTCCTTCTCTCTTCATTCAATCTATTCTATGCTGGGATTTGGAGACATTGATGTTTCCTACTGCTGATATTCCAACTTGGCGTTGAGTACAATAACCCTGATTCAGGTCAGGGAGGATTTATCCCTCTTACTGAACCCTTGAAGTTATCAACATTTGCACAACTGTTCAATGGTGGCAGATTTATGAAGAACTGGTTGCATTCCTGTGGTGAGAGATGAAAGCAACATATCTACAGGACACAACAGTTTTTATCTACTGGTGGTGGGCAACACTGCTTAATATGGGGAGGACCAATGAGGACATAAAGTACCTGTGGTTGTAAGGGAGAAACAGGATTTGAGTACATTGGGAGAGAATTGTCCTTGTCATTTATCCTCAATCCTCCTGGAGTCATTCCCTTTTTCACTGAATTCATTGTACCCTCTTGGATCTAATGCTTTGCCCTGGTACATTAACAGGGCCTCTTGAGCAGAGGTTTTGAGCAGATGTTGTCCCAATTCATGCCATAATCTGGGTTGATTTTTATTCTTTAACTCAAAAACCTTCTAGAATGTCCCATTACTTACCAAATAAAACATTAACTACTAATCTTGGCATGGACAGCCTTCCATAATCTGGCTTCATTTTCTTGTTAGCATTATCTCCATTACATTGTATTCTTATCCCTTCTACCTCAGTCAGAATAGAACCTTATTTGGCTCCTCTCATTTTGAGATCTATGCCTGAAAGGAATTCCCTTGTCTCTCCATCAGTGATTATCAAAATTCCTTACCTTGTTTCAAAGCTCAGTTTAGATGCCATCGTCTCCATGAAACCTTCCCAGAGTACCCCAGCTTTTTGGTCCTTAAGTGAATTATTATCTATAAAAGGTTCTTTTTTCCCCTTAGAATTTCCAAGTTCTCAATTTCCAAGTGCTCAACTAGGCACAGATGGCTGATTTTGAGTAGTTATGGTGGTCAGACTTGCATACTAAGTGCACAGCAATTGGTATAAATTGTTTCAGCCTTAAAATTTGAAAATACACCATAGTAAGAACAAAGCACATTTAGAGAAAGTTTTGTGGTTTAAAAAGCACCGTCCTTTCTACTCTCCTCTGCAAAATGGCATGAGTCTCAATTGTAGAGATGAGAATGAAAAAGCGTAAGTGATTTTCCCAAGATCGCAAAGCTATTCAGCAATAGACATTGAATTCAAACACCCACAGGTATCTAGATCAAATAATGGATACTTTTTTTCCCCTACTACACCACTCTTTTTTTTTTAATTTAGTATTTTATTTTCCCCAGTTACATGTAAAAACAATCTTAAACATTAACACTCTAAGTTCCACATACTCTTCCTCCCTCCTTTTCTACCACCTTCATTAAGAAGGAAAACCATTTGGCATAGGTTATGCATGTGTAATTAAGCGGAAACACATCCATAATTGTCCTGTTGTGCAAGACAACAGACAAGAAAACCTCAAGGATAATGTTTGGTTTTTTTTTTTTAAAGTATGCTTCAATCTCTATCAAAACACCATCAGTTCTTTCTGTGGGGATGGGCAGCATTTTTCAGCATAAGTCCTTCAGAGTTGTGTTAGATTATTATATTGCTGAAAATAACTAATCCATTCACAGATAATCATCTTACAGTATTGTTATAAC
This sequence comes from Pseudochirops corinnae, assembly GCA_028646515.1. NCBI lineage: Eukaryota > Metazoa > Chordata > Mammalia > Diprotodontia > Pseudocheiridae > Pseudochirops > Pseudochirops corinnae. Next base: position 22,876,697 of record CM053585.1, on the reverse strand, counting down.
TTTGTACACAGTACATTTCACTGTGCATCAGTTCATGTAAGTCTTTCCAGGTTTTTCTGAGAGCATCCTGCTCATTATTTCTTATAGTATAATGGTATTCCATCATAATTGCATGCCCCAACTTGTTCAATCATTCCTCAATTGGTGAACATCCCCTCAAATTCTAATTGTTTGCCAAAGGAAAAGAGTTGCTTAAGTATTTTTGTACATATATGTACATTTGCTTTTTTAAAATCTCTTTTAGAATACAGACCTAGTAAGGGTATTGCTAGGTCAAAGGGTATGCATAGTTGTTGTTGTTTTTTTTTATAGTCTTTTGGGTTTAGGTCAAAATTGTTCTATAAAAAGGTTGAATCATTTCACAACTCCATCAATAGTGCATTAATGTCTCATTTTACTCACATCCCCTCCAACATTTGTCATTTACATCTTTTGTCACATTAGTCAATCTAAAAGGCAGGAGGTTGTAGTAAAGAATTATTTTTAATTGCATTTCACCAATGAATAGTGAGTTAGAAGGGGGCAGCTAGGTGGCACAGTGAATAGAGCACTGGCCTTGGAGTCAGGAGGACCTGAGTTCAAATCAGGCCTCAGACACTTAACACTTACTTGCTGTGTGACCTTGGGCAAGTCACTTAACCCCAGTTGCCCCTCCAAAAAGTCAAAAAAAAAAAGTTAGAGTATATATATATTTTTAATATGGCTACCAATAGCTTTGATTACTTCATCTGAAAACTAATCATATCTTTTGATCATTTATCAATTGGGAAATTATTATTTGTTTATATAAATTTGACTCATGCCTTTACATATTTGAGAAATGATGCCTTTATCAGAGAAACTTGCTTCATTTTTTTCACTGTTACTATTGCTAATTGTATTTCCCTCCATCCTATCCCCCCTTTATTTTAATATATTTCTCCTTTCACTCTGTCCTTCCTCAGAAGTGTTTTGCTTCTGACTACCCACTCCTCCAATCTGCTTTCCCTATTATGACCCTTCCTTTCCCTTATCCTCTCCCCCTCCTACTTTTCTGTAAGATAAACATATATCCAATTTAGTGTATATGTGAAGCCCTCTTTGAGCCAATGCTAATACAAGTTAGGTTCATACTCCCCCTCAGGTGTCCCTTTTTCCCCTTCTAAAAAAGCTTTTTCTTGCCTGTTTTATGTGAGATAATTAATACCATTCTACCTATCCATTTTTTCTTCCTCCCAGTACCTTCCTTTCTTACCACTTAATTTTATTTCTCTATACATTATCCTTTCTTATTCAACTCACACATGTGTTGTCTGTCTCTCTATATTCCTTCTAATTACCCTAAAAATGAGAAAGATCTTCAGAGTTACAAACATTACCTTTCCATGTAAGACTATAAACAGTTTAATCACATTAAGTCACTTATAATTTCCCTTTTTTGTTTACCTTCATAAACTGCTCATTAGTCTTATATTTGAAAGTCAAATTGACTGTTCAGTTCTTGCCTGTGTCTCCAGAATACATGAAATTCCTCTCTCTCATTGAATATCCATTTTTACTCCTGAAGGATTATACTCAGTTTTGCTGGATAGGTGATTCTTGGTTGTTATCCTAGCTCTCTCAACCTCTGTAATATCGTATTCCAAGCCCTCCAGGTTTTTAATGTAGAAGCTGCTAAATCTTTTGTTATCCTGACTATAGCGACACTATACTTGAATTCTTTCTTTCTGGCTGCTTGCAATATTTTCTCCTTGGCCGGCAACTCTGGAATTTGGCTATAATATCCCTGGGAGTTTTCTATGATCAGTGGACTCTTTCCATTTCTATTTTACTCTCCAGTTTCAAAATATCAGGGCAATTTTCCTTGATAATTTCCTGAAAGGTTGTGATTAGACTTTTCTGATCATGGTTTTCAGGGTAGTGGAATACTTTTGTTGTTTTTTTTAATTATCTCTCCTAGATCTATTTTCCCGATCAGTTGTTTCTCCAATGAGATATTTCAAATTATCTTATAATTTTTTTAAAATAATTTTTAGTGTTTCTTGTTTTCTCAGAAAGCCATTAGCTTCAATTTGTTCTATTCTCATTTTTAAAGAATTAACTTCTTATTTTTTTTTTAATTTATTTACTTTTAGTTTGCAACATTCTGTTCCACAATCCCTTGAGTTCCAAATTTTCACCCCACTCCTTTCCCACCCCCCTCCATGGAGGCATGCAATCCAATATAGGTTCTACAGATACCTTCAACATTAAACACTGATCAAGTTATAAAGAAGAACTATAAACAATGGAGTGAACAAGAAAGAAGGGATGAAAGAAAACAAAACACAAAAAAAGAGAAAGCAATTAATTTGCTTCAATCTGCATTCACATTCTGTAGTTCTTTCTCTGGATATGGATATATTTTTCCATTGTGAGTCTTTTGAGGTTGTCTTATAACCTTGTATTGCTGAAAGGAGCCCAGTTTATCAAAGTAAGTCATCACAGATACAATGTATCTCTAATTGTGTACAAAGTTCTCCTGGTTCTACTCTCCTCACTCCACGTCAGTTTGTATAAGTCTCTCCAAGTTATTATGACATCTGTCAGGACCTCATTTCTTATAGCACAATATTATTCCATTACGTCCAGGTCTCTGAGTCCACAGACACTAGAGACAACTTAGATGTCAGTAGGACAGGTCTGTCCCACTTAATTGAGAACAGGGCAAAGTTCAGTACAGACTGCCCTGGCACAGCCCTAGACACAACAAATTAGGAACAGATTTTGGGGATGGCTGAACCATGATCAGCAGCAGCAGCAGTGGGTACTTCCAGACCACTCAGGTTACAGAGAGTAAGGGGACTGGACACCTGATCAGATGGAGATGACAGAAGCATTTTTGCTAGCATTGAGGCAGTACTCTGTAGCTTTGTCCAAACTCAGATCTAGACAACAGGGCTTCGTGACAGTCCCAGGCTAAGAAGCAGCATTAACATAGCAGAACTTATAGCCACCCAGAGGAGGGGTGATGCTCTTCATAGTTCCAGGGCAGAAAGGAGTGTTTGTGATCACTCACAGACCAGGGAAAAGATCAGGAGAGGAGCTAACACTTCTCCTTACCTCATAACAGCTTGAAAGAGCTGAAAACTAATAGATCCCTAGAAGTATCTTGGAAAACAACTACATGAAACCTCTGAAGCTTGGGATAAAGTACTCTCCACCTTGGAAGCAGAGTCCTATTTTAACAAAGAATTAAAAATAAAGTAATAGCCTGGGAAAATGAGCAAACAACAGAAAAAAAAGAAACTCTGACTACAGAAAGTTACTATGCTGACAAGGAAGATCAAAACGTACACTCAGAACAAGACAACAAAATCAAAGCTCCTACATCCAATGCCTCTAAGACAGATATGAATTGATCTCCAGTCATGGAAGAGCTAAAAAAGAATTTTGAAAATCAAGTAAGAAACTTAGAGGAAAAATTAGGAAGAGAAATGAGAGTGATGCAAGAAAATCCTAAAAATGAGTCAACAGCTTTGTAAAGGAGATACACACACACACACACACACACACACACACACACACTCTCTCTCTCTCTCTCTCTGTCTCTCTGTCTCTCTTTCTCTCTGTCTCTGTCTCTCTCTCTCTCTCTCTCTCTCTCTCTCTCTCTCTCTCTCTGTCTCCATCTTTGTGATGTGTTTTCTTATAAATTTGATTCAGTTCTATGTATATTTTAGAAATGAGGCCTTATCAGAGACACTGGTTGTAAAAATTCTTTCTCAATTTTCTACTTCCCTTCAAATCTTTGTTGTATTGGCTTTGTTTGTACAAAATCTTTTCAACTTAATGTAATTAAAATTATCCACTTTTGTATTTTGTAATGCTCTCCATCTCTTGTTTGGTCATAAGTTCTTCCCTTCTCCATAAATGTGACAGGTAAATTATTCCTTGGTCTCCCAGACAGCTTATAGTATCAACATTTATATCTAAATCATACACAGGAAAATGACAAATGCTAGAGAGGATATGGGAAAATTGGGACACTAATGCATTGTTGTTGGAGTTGTGAACTGATCTAGCCATTCTGGAGAGCAATTTGGAACTATGCCCAAAGGACATACCCTTTGACCCAGCAATACCACGTCTAGGGTGATTCAGTCACCCTGAGGTGTGCTCCAGGTTTGCTGGGTCTATAATGATGCTGCCTGTGCTCAACTGCTCTCCTGTCTCTCCCTGGTGCAACAGACCTTTCCTTCCAACCTCCCACTTTGTCTTGGACTGGGAAATTGTTTCACTCTGTATTTTTGTGGGTTCTGCTGCTCTATTATTTGTTTAGAGTAATTTTTAAAGCTATTCAGAGGGGTTTGAGGGAGAACTCAGGTGAGTCCCTGTCTTCACTTTAGCTCCAAGCTACTACACTACTCTTGCTCAATCATCATATGTGATGCCTCTAAAAATAGGAATTTGGGGTTAGGGAGTAAAGAAAAAGAAATAAGTAAAGACTTTTTGCTAAGGAGCCATAGACAGGAATTATGGCGAGAGGACCCCAAATCATTGGACCCTAATTTGGGAGAAGGCTGTTGAACCTCAAGCTCAATAATTTGACTGTAGAACCATAACCCATGATTTGAGTCCCTGGAGCATAGTTTTAGGACTGAAAAAGAACTCAGTGATAATATAGTTCATCCCTTTATCTTTTTATTTTTTTAACAGATTCAGAAACTGAGGCCTAACACAGTCACACCATTAGCAAGTCACATACAATCACAAAGAATTTTAAAGTTGGATGAGACCTCGTTGATCATCTCGTCAATAACATATCCATGGAAGAACCTCCATTAAAACACAAATGTAACATGAGAACTTCTTCTATAGCCAAAAAGTGCTCATGCAACATTTGACTGAAGATTTCAAGTAAGAAGTGTCCCAGCTCCTAATGAGGTAGCCCACTCTACCACCAATGATCAGCTTTAATTATCCAGAAGTTTGCTTTGTTTGCTTTTCTTATACATCAAACAGAACAAGATTTGAACTCAAGTTTCTCTGACTTAAAATCCAAGACTCTTTCCTCTACTCCTTGGTTGTTGTTTGGTCATTCAGGCATGTCGGACTCTTCTTGACCCTGTGGACCATACCATTTTAATGCCAAGTTAATGGAGTGGCTCGCCATTTTCTTCTTCAGTGCATTAAGGAAAATAGAGGATGAGTGACTTGCTTAAAGTCATACAACTAGTGTCTGAGATTGGATTTGAAGTCAAGTCTTCCTCACTCCAGGTCCAGTGCTCTATCCACTGATCAACCTAGCTGCCCCCCTACTATATGCTACTTCTAATCTGACACTGTTTCCCTCTACTTCATGGACAACAATTTAATCAATCCAAAACCATTCCGTAAGCATATATGTCTGGCATTGTGCTAGGAACTGAGAATACAAACTTTAAAAATCAAACAACTTATACTCTTGAACTATGTTAGGGGATTGTGTATATAAAATGTTTGTAAATATAGACTCAGTGCACGTATCTTCAAAAATAAGAGATGTGTGCATATGTGTGTGCACATGCTCATAGGTGTGATTTTGTGTTACATTGATGTTTGTGTCTACACATGAGAACACTGGAGGCACTGGCCTAAATAAGATAATCTCTTTGTTCCCTGCCAGCTTTGACATTGGCAAACTGGCCTAAGTGAAATCAACAGCATTGTATTTTTCAGTGCCATCCCCAGACCTGACCAGCTCTGTTATATCCCAGGAGTTTACTCTGCTCCCTCATTTTTGTATTGTATTGAATTGTGTTGTTTTACTCTGGCAGGGTCTGTGTGGGTTGACGAAAGAAATACCTCTCCCCTGATGCCGAGTTGGAAATTGACTTTCAAATTGGAACAAGGAGTTCAGAGTACTACTTCCTACCAGTGGAGATAATCAAAAAGCTCACTAATGAGCATGCCCTGCTTTCTCACTGCATCTTTGTGTGGCACAAACACACAGCCTCAAAGCCTGCTTGAAGGGCTCTATGAAATAAAAAGGCAGGAAAAGACTCCAATGGTGAGACTGATGCAGCAGAAGGAACTGAAGGCATCTCATGCCAAAGGCTTATCTTCTATCCCTGTCCCTTTCCTTTTCTGGGGGGAAAACCTTCACTGATTCTATAGGAGAGCAGCTTCATCTGTACTGAACCTAGCATGCTAGGTTTCAGAGCTTAGCATTTCACTGATGCCTAGAATATTAGTTGGGATAAAGATATAATGAGAACTCCCATTCTGGATCTTTCCAACTGTGTCTCTGACAATGATATCATAGAGATCCCATGAACAACTAACCTCCTTTCCCCCCCTCAAATGGTTTCCAGACTTTAACTTGTCTAATTCTATAAGCAGAACTCTTATCCTCCTAGTACCCTGGACAGCAGATTTCAGTCAACTTTTACTTCTACAGAGTGGAGGACAACGCCAGGATCTAAAATGTCCTGCTGTTTAGTCATTTTTTTTTAACACTTTGTGACCTCATCTGAAGTTTTCTTAGCAAAGATAGTGGAGTGGTTAGCCATTTTTTTCTCTGGTACATTTTACAGATGAGAAAATTGAAGGAAACCAGGTGACTTGCCCATAGTCATACGTTAGTAAGTGTCTGAGGAGAGATTTGAACTAATGAATATAAGTCTTCCTGATTCCTGCACCATTTAGATGTGATAAAATCATACTGACAGCTTACAAAATTTGACTAAAGTAAGATGAATTCTAGTAGGGATATAAGCAAAGTCTAATATTTGAGAGACAGCATTATGTAATTGATAGGTAACAGATTTCAAAACCAGAAAATTCTGTACAGAAGGCCTTCCTCTGTGTAATGATAATGGGATTTGAAGATCTTCCATGCCCCTTGAACTTGCTGACATACCAGGAAGGGGTGGAGCAAGAGAAAAAGCCAGAGCCAAGCTAGAGTCTGTGCCATGGTGACTGGAAGCAGTGGCAGTGGCTGTGGCTGCAGCACAAACTTCTTCCTTGTTAAACCAGCCAGAATCTCTGCTAAGGACTCCTGCTGAGGACTGCCAGGGATGAAAACTACATAGGGGCCAGAGCTGCTGGGCACAAGCTGCCTGGATGCTGAATAGTTGTCGTGAGTGAGGAGAGGAGGATCTTTGCCTGAGGTAGCCTGTCCTGCTTTGATGGCTTGAGAATGTGTGTTTACTATTTTAACTACATGTGCCAACTTCATGAATACTGTGTTGGCTTTGACTTTCTGGTTTTGGGACTCAGTTTTCTGATATTTAAATAAATGTTCTAGCTATATTTCTCATGTAAATAGCCTGTTACATTTTGTGATCCATAACCATATCAGTATACTTATAGTTACTGTAGTCATTGTGAATACTGCATTGTTGATACATTCTGCTGTCTGTGTGACCCTGGACACTTAAACTCTCAATGCTCCCGAAAACATTCTAAGACTACAATTTGGAGAGAAGTTGCCAAGTTTTAGGGGCAAAACATGTTTCATCAAGAAGGAATTGCTGATACCAATGAAAGCACAGATCCAGTACCTATCTCTATTGGTAAAGTGTTAACTTTGAACACAAAATCTCTGACTTCACAAGAACATAATGAGGGAATCATTTAGAGAGATGCTTGCCTGGAGAACAATTGGGGATATTTATCAGAGTGCAATTACTTCACAGTGTCAGAGGTGGGCCAAGAAAGAATATGTAATTTTAGGCTGAATGAAAAGGTGTTCATAAAAAAAGGAGGGAGTGTCCTCAACTATAGTTAAAGTATGTGTAGGACATTGTGTTTTGGGCATCACATTTTGGGAAGGACTTTGCTAAACTAATGAGAGTTAAGAAGAGGCAAAGCATGATGGTGAAGCTCCTTGAAATCAGGTTATAGAATCATGGATTAAAGCAATGGATTATTTAGCCTGGAGAAAAGGAGAAAGGAAAAGATGATAAGATGACATGAGAGCTGTAAACAAATATTAAAAGATTGTCTTGATGAAATGATATTAGACTTCTTCTCTTGGTCCCCAGAGGGGAGAACAAGGAAGAAATACACACACACACACACACACACACACACACACACACAATCAAAGTCAACTGCAAGTCAAGTCATCATTTCCTCAATCCCATGGTCATCTTTGAAAATGTATGTGTATATGTATGTATATATGTGTGTGTGTGTATGTGTATATACGTATGTATGTATGTATGTATATATATCTATATCTCTTTTTCATATGTATGGGGCAAGAGATTTGGAATTTATGGTTTGGGAGCCCTTCCCTGAAGTTCACCCTAAGGGAAATGGAAGTCTACTGGGGAATAATATATGATCTCCATTTTTTTTAAAGACTAGGGAAGTTCCAGAGAAGGGAGGTAGGTAAGATCATAGATACCATAAAGTGGGGAAGGATTGTGTCATGCTTGTCCTTCATTTTCAAAGATGATCATGGGATTGAGGAAATGATGACATGATTTGCAGTTGACTTTGATTTCAGCAAAGGAGGGCTGTGCAAGGTCGCCAGCCTCACTTTCTCCTCCAGAACCATCTGGATCCAGTGAATAGATATTCCTTAGGATGACTGGAGAGGATCCAGGATGCAATGGGAGAGCTTGGCCATTTTAGTCTAAGGCCTTTTCATGTACTCTCTTAAAGTAAGGTAATGTCCATTCAGTGAATAGGCCTCTTTAAGAATTGAGTCGAAGGATGGCCCTTTTAATTAGAAAAAAAAAGAAAAAAAAAGCTGCGAGGCAGACACTCAGGGTATCAGCCTCTGAAATACATTAGAGTTTCTATGATATTGAAGGGAGAAACAGAACTAGAATTTTTACTCTTGCTTCAGTGATTAGCCAGGAGAGAAATAATCCCTGTGAAGATTCTGTCAGTGCCCTTTAACCTTTCCATCCTGAAATAATGAATTGATGGTCCTACTCTACCTCAGGCTCTGACAAATACAATTGGTGGGAGTTATAGAGAGCCATATTTGTGTTCAATGTAAGGGGAAATGTCCTAATATTTGGGCCACCCTGACAGTGGAAAAAGCTGCTTTGGGATAGGATTAGATTTCCCCTTTCCATTGGAAGTCTTTGAGCAAATACTGGATGACCACTTTGGGGGTTTATTGTAGCAGGTATTGTTATCCATACATGATTGGATTAATGGGTTGAATTTATTTGATTCTCACTCTGTGAATAGTGTTTTACTCATCATAACAATAAGAAGAGGTTATCTGTCTATCATGGGAAATAAAATGAATTATTAATTGTGAAAATTCCTTATTCTATATACATCTTATGCTAATTTGGCATGAGAATTTGTCTAGTTAGTTTCCAGTTAGAATGCATCAAGGTGTATTGGATAGACAGTTGTCTTACTATCCAGGAGGACCTGGGTTTAACACCCACCTCTGACATCCATTGCTTGCATCGTCATGGTTAAGTCATTTAACCTTTAAGGGCTGTAGGTAATGCTTTATGCTTTCATGTTGCATAGATGTTGACCTACATGGATAGAGGGAATTCTATATACCAATGAAATAATAGATCTAGTTCCTATCCTAGATTGTAAATTTTTGAAAGCAAGTCTTCACATTTTGCTTCCTTATAGCTCCTATTGCACTTATAGGGAGAAATGTCTTGGACTAAAAAGATGTAAACACAGATCTTTACTCTGACAATTACCATATGTTAAAGCGCGTATAAGGAAGTCATTTTATATTTCTAATCCTCAGTTTCATCATCTTTAAATTGGGAATAATGATACTTGAATCACTGAAGGCCAGGCATTCTCTCAGGAAACCACCTGGTACACCACAAAGCTCAATTTACAAATTGTGTTATTATTAGAATAGTCTTCAAATGGTAGACACTCAATTATATTTGTGCAGAAAATAATTAAATGATGGAGGTTGACCTGAAAGATCAAGTTTATGCGCTCAGTCAGCCTGGCTTATTTTAATAAACCTCAGTTGATTTGTTGGTTTTAACAAAAAGGTTCAATGATAGAAAGTCCCAGGGATGATGCTGAAATGCTAATGGCCTTTGATCTTCCAGCAACTTTTGCTCCAAGGTAATCATGAGCATCAACAAAGCCTTCTATTTCTCTAGGGCCATAAGGTTAGTAAAGTGCTTCCTTTTTTCTCAATGACTTTAAATAGTTTTAGTAATGCAAATATATCATCTTGTCAAAAAGTAACTTTCTTTTTTGGGGGGATGGGGGCAGAGGAGTCATGATTTCACTGGGGTGGAACATATGAAACAAGTATAGAACACTTGTCTATCCTGCAATTTGGAGACTTAGGAAGTCTCCAGTGACATTGAAAGGTTAATTGACTTGTCTCTGGCCCCATAAATAGTGTGTGGCCATGGGAGGACTTGAAAATCATTCTCTATTTGCTATGCCACACTGTCATCTCCACCTTAGAGAATAGGAAACTGTGCATCAAAGAGCTAAAATTATTAGGATCACATAGCTAGAATATGTTGGGGTGGGGATTCCAACCCTTATTTCTCTTGCCTACAAGGCTCTTTTCACCAGACTTAGCCAGATGCTTCTAGCCCTAAGATGGGACTTTAGAAACTACTTGAAATTTTCCAGACCAGTACATAGACAACCATTACCATTATAGCAAATATTTATCAAATTTCTACTTTATGAAGGGTGCTTTGCAGTTCAGAATAATAAGGAGAGGTTTTCTATGAAACAGAGTTTTCATTATACATATGGGAAATAGGCACAATCGTATTGTCAAGAAAATAAAGTATCTGTAAAATGGGTACAGGCATACTAGTTCTATTTACCTCACAAGGTTGTTCACAGGATAATTGATTTATAGCTGGAAGGATTAGGGTTACAATTTATTGTTGGACTAGATAGTCAGTCAGTGGCCATTTAGTCTTTTGTTTTTCAGTCATGTCTGACTCTGTGTCCCTATTTGGAGTTTTCTTGGCAAAGATAGTGTTATGTTTTCCCATTTCCTTCTCCAGCTCATTTTACGGATGAGAAACCTGAGGTAAATGGGGTTAAGTTAGTAGCTCACCATCACATAGCTAGTAAGTATGTGAGATTCAAAATTGGGGAGATGAATCTTACTGACTCAGGGCCCAGCACTTTATCCACTGTGCCACCAGCTACCCTAAAGAATTTAGTATAAACCACTCATAAATAAGGTAAAAGAGGTTAAATAATTCAATCAGTTATGCAGGTGGTGAATATCAGAGTTAGACTTGGCACCGATGTATTGGAGTTCCAATGAAATGGTCAAGGGAAAGTGCTTTGTACCTTTAAAACACTCAAGATATGTCACCTGTTAGTAATGGAAATCAATTTCTGAGATTATTTTTTATTCATTATCCATATACACACATATGTATGGGTATATATATATATATATGTGTGTGTGTATACACACATACACACATATATATGTATATGTGTATACATACATATACACATATATACACATACACATATATACACATACACACAAACACACACACATACATATACAAACACACACACACATCTCTATTTTTCTATATCCCTTTCAGATGTCACAATGAGTACACAATTCTCAATATTAAGAGGTATCATCTTCCCATATAGGCATGTAAAGAATTTGCTCTTATTAAATAACAAGGTGTACGTGTGTGTGTGTGTGTGTGTGTGTGTGTGTTTCCCATTTACCTTTCTATGTATCCCTTGAGTCTTGTTTTTGGAGATTGAATTTTTCATTGAGCTCTGGATTTTTCATCCGGAAGGTCTGGAAATCCCTTATTTCATTGAATGAACATCTCCTTGACTGAAAGATTATGCTCAGTTTTGTTGAATAGCTGATGCTTGGTTGTAGCCCAAGCTCCTTTTCTTTACAAAATATCATATTCCAGTCACTCTGATCTTTCAGTGAAGAAGCTGCTAGGCCCTGTGTGATCCTGACTGTAGTCCCTCTACACTAGAATTTTTTCTTTCTGGTTGCTTGTAGCATTTTCTCCTTTACCTGATAATTCTGGAATTTTGCACCAACATTTCTTGGAGTCTTAAATTTGAGATCTCTTTCAGGAGGTTTGCAGTGGATTCTTTTGATGACTATTTTATCCTCTGTTTCTAAGACCTCAGAGTAGTTTTCCTTGATGATTTCTTGGAAGATGTTTTCCAGGCTCTTTTTGTCATCATGACCTTCCAGTAGACCAATAATTCTTAGATTATGTCTCCTGGATCTGTTCTCCAGGTAAGTTATTTTTCCATTGAGATATTTTACCTCTTTTTTTTTTCTACTTTTTCATTCTTGAGGTTTTGTTTGATTCTTAATGCATCATAGAGTCATTGACTTCCATTGGACTGATTCTAATTTTTAATGAATTATTTTCCTCACTTATTTTTTGGAGTTCATTTTCCATATGTTCAGATTTCATTTTTAGGGATTTATTTTCTCCAGTTCGATTTTGAACCTCTTTTTCTATTCCACACATTTTACTTTTTAAGGAGCTGCTTTCTTCAGTGAAATGCCTTTTTTTTTTCCATTTTCACAATTGTAATTTTAAAAGAATTGGTCAGTTTACCATTTACCTCTCAGATCTGTTTTTTTAAAGTCTTTCTTGAACTCTTCCAAGAATGACTTCTGGGTTTGAGAGCAATTCATATTCCCTTTTGAGGTTTTAGCTGTGGGTGTAGAGTCAATGCTGTCTCCTTCTGAATTTGGTTCTTCAGCTAGCAATAACTGGATCCTAAAATCTTTGTCTTTGCAATCTATTTTTTTTTTCCCCCATTTTGATTCACTGCCTTAGCCATGACATTCCTCAAGGACTCCCAACGCTTCAGTAGGTCCCACTGTTTTGGGATTTTACTCTGGGTCAATAATCTCTGGGTTTTTAATGTCAGAGGGGGGATTTAGAGCAACTGGGGTTCACTCTCCCATCCTGGTCGCAGGTCCTTTAGGTAGGTGATTTTTAAATTTCCAGGCTGTGGTTTGATGTTCCCTGGAGTAGCTGCTGTTTCTATTCCCAATTTTTCTTCCACTTCTCTTACTTGATTTTCAAAATCCTTCTTGAGCTCCTCCATGGCCTATAATCTGTTCATTCTTTTCTTGGAAGCTTTTGGTACAGGAGTTATGACTTTGTTGTCTTCCTCCCATTCCATGTTTTGATCCTTTTTGTCCCCAAAAAGGAATCTAAGGTTTGATTGCTCTGCTTGCTTTGCTTCCTTTGCTTGCTCATGTTGCTACTCAATTCCTTGACTTTTTAGCTTTTTGCCACAGGTGAACTCTGCTTCCAGAGAGGAGAGTTTGCACCAAATCACTGGGGTTTTTGTAGTTGCAGGAGCTATTAGTTGTGTGCCCTCGTTGCAGCCCCCACTAGCTCTAACCAACTGGCCACACACCTGAGGACATCCACCCAAGACAGTGATCCAGATCCAAGCATGTTAAAGCAAGAGCAATTATCCTCTGAATGGTGGCTTGGTCCCCCTATGATCTGCAGGCCAGGAGCTCTGAAGCAGATAAGAGGAGGCAGCTGCTGGGCTGCAGCTCCTCCACCACTTCTCACCCGGGGGGGAAGGGCTGGGCTGTGTTTCTATACTCCCCCCATTCCAACAGAGTTAGACACTGATCTTTTACTTTGTCTTTGGCCTTTATGTGTTGATATTTCTGGAAACTGCCACTGCTGCTGGTGATCCACTCTTCCAAATTCCACTCCAGCTGCTGTTTGTTGGGGACACCCTGGTGCTAAAACCATGGGCTAATGCAGGGCTGGCCTTGGCTCCCAGAGTGCTATGTTGGACCCTTCCTGTAGGCCTACCATGCTGCCTTCAGTGGGAGATTTGTTTTTCTCTGTCACTTTGTGGGTTCTGTAGCTCTAAAGTTTATTTAGAGTCACATTTTATAAGTGTTTGAAGTGGTTATGGGGGGGAGCTCACAGAGTTTTCTTGTTTCTATGATGCCATCTTGGCTCCCTTATTTTATTTTTTGATCATGACTTTCAGGTAGTCCAATAATCCTTAAGCTCTCTCACCTGGATATATTTTTCCAGTTCAGTCGTTTTTCCAATAAGATATTTTACATTTTCTTCTATTTTTTTCATTCTTTTGAATTTGTTTGACTACTTCTTGATTTTTCATGGAGTCATTAGCTTCTGCTTGCCCAGTTCTAATTTTAGAGGAACTGTTTTATTCAACCAATTGTTGTTCTTCCTTTTCCAAGCTGTTCATTCTCTCCAAATAACTCTCATTTCTTTTCACAATTTTTCTTCTACCTCTCTTATTTGATTTAAAAAACCCTTTTCAAGCTCTTCTAAGAAGGCTTTTTAGACTTGAGACCCATTCATCTTCAATTCTGAGTGTTCATGTATAGTCATTTTAACATTTTTATCTTCTTATCAGTTTGTGTTTTGATCTTCCCTGTTGCCATAATAAGTTTCCATAGTCCAGGCTTTTTTTCTTTTCTTTTTGATATTTTTTTCAAATTTTTTTTTTACTTTTAATGCTGATTTAATGTTGATCTCTGTTCCTGTAGCACAGAGGACTCTGTCCCAAGCTTCTTGTGTTGGAGGTCAGTGTCCAAGTCACTGACTTTCTGCATGGTTCTTCAGGTTTTGGAAGCTCAACTGCTATGCTGGGGCAAACAAGCCAAATTACACCTATTGTGTTGGAGGTTATGGAACTGGCACTTTGCTTTCTGTGCTGGGGCTGGAGGTCTCACAGATGGCTTGCTGTGGCACTGGCCTGCTGAGTCAAAACCAAGGGGCCTTGGATGCTGAACTATGCTGTGGCTAGTTCTGCTGGCTTGTCCAAACACTGTTTGCATTGTACTGTGCTTCCCCTTTGCCCAAGTGAGACAGACATGTCCTGAAGTCCTTCTAAGTTATTTTAAGCTAAAAAATTTTTCACTCCATCTTCTTGTGAGTTGTGCTGTTTCAGAATACCCTTAGAGGTGTGATTTAATATTGATTCTGAGGAAAACTAGAGAGAGGTCTGGGTTTTCTGGGTTTTCTCTGCTATCTTGGTGCCTGCTTTGAAGTCTCAAAGTATGTTCCTACATTTTGTTATTTTGGAATGTGACCTGAACACTCTTCTATATTTTTTTCATTCTTTCCCAACTTATGAAAAAAGAAAAAAAGTTGCTTAACACTTGGATGGTGAACAAGCTTCCTTTGTTCATCACTTTTTAATCAATTGGATTTAAGAAAACTATAATTAGGGATCTTTGATCACCATGGTACAGAATCCTTAATTCATAGACTCCCAGGATTCACATATTATTTCTTCCAACAATTGCTCATATTTATGAAAAAAAAAGTTTTTAAAGTAATTTACTTATCACAACTTCTTTAAGGAAGTCCAAATGTAAGCATCCTGACTTTACAGAGAGTTGTCTCATTGAGCTAGAAAAAGGAAGAGACTGAAGAGGACATCTAGTTCATTCACTTATTAACAGGTGACAAAACTGAATGATGTGTACAGCATCATGCACTCCTTAAGAGGCAGAAATTGTACTTGAATCCAAGGTCCTCTGATTCCCCAATATCACATACTCCATCCTCCATTCTTTGAATAAGTCCATTTTATATATTTCCTTTATGCAAATTCCTAAGTGATTCAACCCAGATAAATCAATGGCAACAATTCTCTGTAAAGCAGTACTGATCAGGGAATCAATATAATTGAAGGGGCTAGAGAGAAGGAGGAAGAAGAATAAAGGAAAGACCCCCAAAGAACAGGGGAAGTGGGGGCAGAGTCAAGATGACAGCGTAGAAGCAGAACTCCGTGGCTCCCACCAAAACCACATCAAATACCTATAAAATATGACTCTAAACAACTTTTAGAGCTCCAGAACGCATAAAATGACAGAGAAATAAGGGTCTCACTGAAGGAAGCCGAACAAATGGGTGGAAAAGACTCATCACAGTGCACGGGAAGCAGAGCCTAGCCCTTTGCAGTTTTAGCCCCAGGCCGTCCAGGAGAAGCCATGGCTGGAGCTTTCAGGAGAGCAGATAACAGGCAGCTGTGGTGATTTCCAGAATTACCAACCCATAAGAGCCAAGGACAAAGGGAAAAGGTCAGTGGAACTTGGCTAAATTTGGGGGAGAGGGTACAGCTGACTGCGTTCAGAGCTAGAAGCAAACTGAAGCGGGAGGCCTGCAGCTGTCTGCAAGTGGTGGCTTCAGAACTGCCAGCCTGCAGATTGTAGGGAGTAAGTAATCATTTAGAGGCTAAGTGCTCTTGCCTTAACTTGCCTGGATCAGAATTGTGGACTTGGGTGGTGATACTGAGGTGCATTTTCAGTGAGCCAAAGCTAGTGGTGGTTGCAGAGATTGTGGCAGCTGTGAAAACCCCAGCAATTAGTGACAGAGCTCTCCCCTCTGAAAGCAAAGTTCTACCAAACCCAAAAGTCAAGTAACTGACTGGCAACATGAGCATGCAAAGGAAGCAAAGAAAGTTCAGCAATCCAACTTTAGATTCCTTTTATGGGGACAAAAAGGATCAAAGCATGGAACTAGAGGAAGACAACACAATCAGAACTCCTGCACCAAAAGCTTTCAAGAAGAATGTAGACTGGTTAAAAGCCACAGAGGAGCTTAAGAAGTATTTTGAAAACCAAATAGGAGAAATGGAGGAAAAATTGGGGAGAGAAATGATCATGATGAAAGAAAACCATGATAAGAGAGTCAACAGCTTTACTGAAGAAAATATCACCTTAAAAAATGAGCTAAATCAAATGGAAAAAGAGGCCCAAAAAGACAATGAGGAGAAGAATGCCTTTAAAAGTCAAATTTGCCAGATGGAAAAAGAATCTCAAAAGCTCACTGAAGAGAATAATTCCTTCAGAATTAGAGTGGAGCCAATGGAAGCAAATGATTTTTTCAGAAATCAAGATATTATTAAACAGATCCAAACAAATGAAAAAATAGAAGGCAATTTGAAATATCTCCTTGAAAAAACTACTGACCTGGAAAATAGATCCAGGAGACACAATTTAAAAATTATTGGACTACCTGAAAGCCAAGATCAAAAAA
>CM053585.1:22824318-22849620 GCA_028646515.1 Pseudochirops corinnae | reverse complement strand
TTTAGGGTGTTGATTTCTTCAGTCATACTGCTGACTCTCTTTTCATGATTTTCCTGCAACATTCTTATTTCTCTTCCCAATTTTTCTTCTACTTCCCTTATTTG
The DNA here is from genome assembly GCA_028646515.1 of Pseudochirops corinnae. Taxonomy (NCBI): domain Eukaryota; kingdom Metazoa; phylum Chordata; class Mammalia; order Diprotodontia; family Pseudocheiridae; genus Pseudochirops; species Pseudochirops corinnae. The sequence continues at coordinate 22,849,516 of CM053585.1, read as the reverse complement.
GTTTTGAAAATCCTTCTTCAGCTCATCTCTAGCTTTAAGGCATTCTTCATGTTTATTGGAGGCCTCTGGTGGGGGCGCTTTGGCTGCACTCTCCTCCTCTCTCTCTCTCCCATGATCTTTCTTTTCCCCAAAGAAGGAATCTAGGGTTTGGGAGCTGTTCTTACTTTGCTTCTTATGCTTATTCTTACTCATGGTTGTTCAGTCCATGATTTTTTTAGAAATCTCTGTGGGGCTCTGCTTCCAGTAGGAAAAGCTCTGTCCCAAATCACTGGTGTCCTCCCAGCTGCCGTAGCTCTCAGGAAGCGGCTGTGAACTCTTCCTATTTACTTGCGGCTGACTGGATAGTGAAGACTCCAGAACCAAGGCCCAAGACCATGATTCAGATCCAGGCCACTCAACACAAGAGCTCTTGGCCTGAGAACAATCGCTCAGTCCCCCCTGCCATCTGCAGGCCACAGGCGGGAAGCTACAATGTGGAGGCGGGGTGCAAAACCTCTGCTTTTCGCTTTTCTGCTCTGGAGGCCTTGCGGCTGGACTGCTTATCTCCCCCTTTCTCAATCCCCACTTGCAGCTGGTGCTAATCTGCTCACCTGAGAGGCTCCTCCACTGCTCTTGTCCAGCCACCCCTGGGGCACAGCTGCGGCTTCAGGCCAGGCTGGTTTCACTTCGCAGTGCTGATATGGTTCCTCATAGCCAAGCTGACTTTAGTGGGAAGTATCTTTGTGTGCGTTTTGGAGTTCTAGGATTGGTTTAGAGTCCTGTTTTATGGGCATTTTGGGGTGGCTATGTGAGAGCTGCGATATGTTGCTGCTGCTACACCGCCATCTTGGCTCCACCCCGAGTTTTCTTTGCATAGATATTTGAGTGCTTTGCTATTCCCTTCTAAACTTCATTTTACAGAGGAGGAAAATGAGACAAACTTAGGTAAGTGATTTGACTAGGGTCATACAGCTAGTGTGGTGGTATGACCTGAAGCTAGATTTGAATTCAGGTACTCTTGACTCTGAGCTCTACGCTCCATTCAGTGAACCGCATAGCTGCCCCCTTCATTTCAATAGGAGTTGAATTTCTATGATATCTGTGGTTGCTATTGCTAATCTTTTTCAGCAGGGGGTTCTTCTCTTTGAGGCTGTATTCCATATTCCATTTCACTGTGATCCTGAACAGGAACTACTCTAGGTCGAAACAGGAAGCAAACAAGCATATTTGGTTGCCCAAATCCTCTGATGTCCCCTAGGTAACTGATGAAGCCAATGGACGCCTTCATAGAAGATTTTTTTTTTTAATGAATGAAATAAAATACATTGGAATAAAAAGGAAATCAATTATTTTGAAAAACAAAGTTATTAAACACACACACACACACACACACACACACACACGTGTGTGCTCCATGTTAAGAATTCCTGGTCTAAAGCGCCTCTAAGATTCCTTCCAGGCTTAAAGTTGCCTGATTCTGTGTCTTCCTCCATTTTATCCCATGAATCACAATCTCTCTTCCATGCATCCCACTCCCTCAGTATCATGCTTTCAGCTAATAGAGCCCACTAGTGGGATGGATACATGATGGAATGTGACTAATGGTGAGTCAATATGTGCAGAAAAGTATTTCCACTAAGGACTTCCTGGAAGCACCCCCAGGTGTAGGCAAACAAAGAGACTTTCAAGAAGGTTCAGGGAAGATATTTTTGGGTAGGAGTTTTTTTTTTTTTTTTTCTCTCATGATCCTAAGAGGTTGGGATATGAGTAATTTATTGACAGTGATACAATACTGCCTTAGGAGGTTGTGGTGATGAGACACAGCCAAAAACAAGAGATAGTCATAAGTACATGATCCAAGTAGAAAGCCTCATGTGACAAGCTTTAAGTTGAAGGTGTAAATGGAGATCAGGTCAAGGGAAGCACCATTCAAAATCCCCCAGTAATACTTGCTTTCCTTTACTCTATGATATGACCAGGTACTATACCTAGAAAGAGGCCTGTCAGGGGCCAGGACAGCATTGGCAATCCCCAACTCACAGTAAGATCAGTCATGGGATGAGTGTAGATCTTCCTATTTTTCCTATATAGGCTAGTTGGGGATGTTAGACAGAAAGAAGTTTTGCTACTACATAAAAAGACAACTCTGTGAGGTGACGTGGCCTGGGAGTAGAACTGTAAGTAGGGTGAGGAAACTGGGCATTTCCTTAGGGCAAAAAATTTAGAAAGTATCATATTTAGAGGGAAATGACAAGTGCTTATGGCACTTCAATCATGAACCAACACCTAGGTGGCAAAGATTAATTAAAATAACTACCAAGTGGCAAAGGAATGAGTTCTTTTTCTGCATGACTTTGCTTTCTACCCTTTCCCCTCATCTCACCTCTGGGTATATTTTAAGTTTGTCTGCTTCAAAACTGTCTGGATATCTGCTTCATAACAAGAACACATTTGTTAAGGTTTGTATAGATTCAGCAAAATATATGCTTGTCCAGAAAATGAAATTTTAACTCTGGATAAAATTTGGATGTGAATAGAAAACAAAAGAAACTTAAAATCCTCTATTTTTCTCACAAATTATTGTGGTATATATTGGGTTCTCCAGAAGACACTCTTCACAGTTCCCTACTTCTAGAAAAGTGTTAGGGTTTGTTATAATGAAAGAGGTGTGATGTAGTAGGACGTGAATAGAACTTGGAATCAGAACTCACAGATCTCACAGTTTATTTTAATCACTTACTCTGTTCTAGGCACATGATGAAAATATAAAAGTGGGTTAGTTCCTGCACTCAAAGAGTCTCTTTATTCCAATGTGGTAAATACATTCAGGAAGCCAGGTGGTGAAATGGATTGTTGGAGTCAGAAAGACCTAAGTTCAACTACTGCCTCAAAATCTCCATTACCTGGGTTACCCTGGACAAATCTCTTGCCCTAATCTTAGGCTCAGGTTCTTCAGGTGTGTAATGGGGATAAATACGCCATCTTTCTCCCAGGATTTTTGTGAGGACCAAAGGAAATAATATATGTAAAGTACTTTGCAAAGTTTAAATTGCTATATTATTACCCAGGATTCAAACCCAGGTCTTTTGATTCTAGTGTTCCCCCTCTACCACCCATGCTCAAGAAATTCCAACCCGTGAATGTGTACCTGAAATGACACAAAGTATTACACAACTTTCAAGGTTAAATGAGTTTATTTAGAGTTAGTGGATACAATGGTATAGAAGATACCAGCACTCCAAGCTACACCTATAGATTTGCCTCAAGACTGTCACACATTTTCAAATTTCCATAGCTCTAAACATTCCACCATTGGGCCTTCTATTTCTAGCAAAAAAATAAAATCATAACCAAAATGGCAAAGGCCAGTCACCATATTGTGCTTCAAATGCTGCTATCAGGATTTCAATTGGCAAAAAGTCAATTTCAGATTTTATCAGCAAATGGGAATAATTGACCACATTAACAAGAGTCATAGCAGGACTAGAAGATAAAGAACAAAATATGGATTAAAAGGAGCACTTGAAGCTGGATTATTTAGGTTCCCCTATGTTAAAAATTCACATACTATCATGAAGATATGACCTCAAAGTTAAATCGTTTGATCCGTGGGCCACACATGTAAGCATATCGGCTAGTACGTTATTTTTTTTTTTTTGCACTGGAACAGAAGCAATACAAGTTTAATTTTCTACCATCACCCCCACCACCCCCAACCCCAGCCTTTTCACTTAGCAATATACCTGCCAACCTAATGTTTCTTGCATGCATAAAGTTTTGCTTTGATCAAAATTTGTCTTCCCCCTCCCTCCCCTTCCCTTTCACTTCAAGATGTGAATTCTTTGGCCAGTTCCATGTAGGCATTTCAAGAATAGCTTCCTGTCAGCTTCAGACAAGAGAGTCTTACCCACTCAAGCTGCCCATGGGTTGATTCTGTCTGATCTGATCTCATATCACATGCAAACTGATACTAGTTCATTAGCTTTTCCCCATGCCAGAGGCACATAAGTCAGCAGGTACATATACAAAAAGGATTAAAAACAAAAAAAAAGAAAACAAAAGAAACCCCATTTTTCCCTAGTAAAGCCTAGTGTCCTAAAAGGAATCCATTGCTTTAAATTCACTTAATGCCTGTACAGGAGAAATGTGTTTCTTCTGAGATCCTCGTCTAACTCTTGTCTGATATTCTTCTGGTTTTTCACGCTTCACTAAGGGCTTTTTCTCAGGAGCTTTCATCTTCCATGACACCACAGGGGAGTTCACAGCGGCTGTCCCATACACCTTCTGATATTTGGTGGAGGCCACGTAGGAGGCTTTCACGGTGAGAACCACAGCATTCATCAAATTCTTGGCTGCCTGGATGAGGGATGTGGCACTATCCAGCTAGAGGAAGGGACAAGAGAATGAAATACACCAAGGTTACTCAAAGTCAAACATCCAGAAGGGGACTGAGTCATTTCTGCCATTAAGGAGCAGGGAAGGCAACCCGCCATTGCCAAAAGAGGAGCTTATTATTGGAAGAGATTGAACAGTAGGGAAGGAGAGATTGCTCCCCCCCCTCCCCAGCTTTCCACCTCCACCATGACTCTCCAATATCCTTTAACTCTTAGTGTGTTGAGGCTCTGGACAACAAGGGAAGCTTCTTTGTCTTTGTACAGATGCAGATATCAACTGATTAAAAGAGATCCCTCTTTTAAACCTGTGAAAATTTCATATTAATATAAGGTTTGCCTATCAAGATCTTCTAAAGTGTTGCTGCTCTGAGCACTTACATTGGGACAACACCAAGAGCTCCAATTAGCAGATAGTACAGGATGAAAAGTCAAACTTTTATTTTAACAGCTGAGTTTTATATCCATGCAAGTGATTGCTAATAGAGAAATGAGATTTGAAGAAACAAAGATCCTAGCTTACATCTGGAGGCAGGGAAGGGCTGGGATATAGTAATGGCAGGGACTCTCTGACTTCTAACCAGGGGTAAGTTACTGTGGGAAATGAACTGAACAAGTCTTGAGTCCCTCAAAAAAAAAAAAAATGATCATGGCTAACTGCTATTGTTAAGTTGTAATAAGTGTAAACATAGACTAACTACCAGAGAGTATCATTGAGATTCTCACGAAAAAAAACATGAATTTATTAATCAATGCAGGTCATGGAATTAACTCTGAGTATATGGCAAGTCACTATCCTGAGTCTTCTCTTTTCTCCCTATACTTTCCCTTGGAAACACCAGGGTTGGGGGTTTAAATATAATCTTCATCCAGATGACAACCGGATTTATATACCCAGTCCCAGTCTTTCTTCTGAGCTTTAGTCCTAGATCACCAATCACCTTTTGGACAGTTTGAACTGGATGTCCTGCAATCATCTCATATTTAACATATCCAAGAGAGAATTCATTATTTTCCTTTTCCACCTATCCCCCCCCTCTTCTGTTTGTTTTTCCCTTCTACTGTTGTGGGCACCAACATCTTTCCAGTCACATAGTTTCAGACTCTCCTTTGGAGTCACCTTAAACTTGAGACATTTCCAATCAGCAGGCAAGTCTTTTTGTTTCTACCCCCTACCATCTCTCACATACTCCTCTTTCTCTTCCCAGAAATCAGTTGAATTTAGAGTTTTATCACCTCTTACTGGGGTTATATAATAGACTTCCAATTTATTTTCCTGCTTCTTCTCTCTCCTCTTAACAATTTTTCGAATACTTACCAAAGTTCTTTCCCTAGAGTGGATAACCATGTAATCCTTTTAGCCCACAAACTCTACTGGCTTCCTTTATCTCAAGAATTAATATAACCATTTGGGGGGCATTTAAACCTCTTTGTAACCTGTCCCCTTACTCACTGCATAGTTTAGGCATATTGACCACCATGCCATTTCAGACACATGATATACCATCTCTCATCTCCGTCCCTTTCTATGCCTGAAATGAACATCCTTTGGGAATTTATACTTCATTTAAGATTCAGATCAAGTACCACCTTTTGCATGGTTTCTTTATCCCCAATCCCCTTGCCCCTTAACAAATGTTAGTACCTTCTCCTATAAGACTGACTTGTATGTGGTTCCCTGTTGATTCTAGAAGAAGATATACATTCCTGTGTTTGGCCTTTAAAGGTCTTCATGACCTGGCTCCAACATAACTTTCCAAGTTTATTGTCTATTATCAGTCTCCCTCTCACACTTTGCAGATGAGCCAAGTGAGCCTCAACCTATCGTTAGCTCTGTTTCTTACATAAAAAACTAATTTTCCCCTCTCTTTAACTTTTTCAATGGCATGTCTGTAATGTACTCCCTCTCCACCATTTTCCTGACAGAATCTCTCACTTTCTTCAAAGGGAAGCTCATTTCCTGATCTACACAATTGCTAGCATCCTCCCTCCCTCTCATGAAATTTCTCTGTATATATTCCATCCAGTCATTCTTCACATACCTGGAAACTGATACATTGTCTGGCCCCATGGAATGTAAGCTTTTTGAGGGAAGAGATTGTTTCCCCAGCTCCTAGCACAGTGCCTGGAGTAAATGAAACACCTGAGAAATCTTCCATGATTGATTGAATTGTACTCATTAAGGCCAATCCTCTTACCAATTTGGGAGGCATATTAAGACAAATCTAGGCAACAAAGCAGTGAACTTTGTATGAATGTGACACTTCTCTTGCTTGATGTGTATTTTGAAATAATGGAACCTTTACAATATAACCTTCCCTTTCCCTACTCTGAGTCAAGTACTGTCCTAAGTGCTGGCAATACAAAAGAAGGCAAAGAGATCCTGCTCTCAGGAAGCTCACAGTCTAATGGTGGAGACAACCTGCCAAAAACCAAAACCTGTGCACATGAGATATGAATTAGATCATTGGAGACAATTACCAGAGATAGGACACAAGCATTAAAGGAGATCAGGGAATGTCTCTTTCAGAAGGTTTAATCTGAGACTTGTATGAAAACAAGGAAGTCAAGTGACAGAGAGGAGGAGGGATGGATTTGCAAGCAAGGAAGCAGACAGTCAGTGAAAACACAAAGAGTTGGCCACAGAGTGCTGTGTATGAAGAATAGGAAATGTAAAGCATACAAGGGAGATGAGAGTTAAAGATATTCTAAGTCAGTGGTTCTCAACCTCCCTAATGTGGCAACCCTTTAATACCTGTATGTGGGTGTATCTGCATGGGGGTGGAGCCACCTGGTGACAGATAGAGGAGCAGTGTCTCCATTCCTAAGACCATAGGAAATATGTGTTTTCTGATGGTCTTAGGTGACCTCTGTGACCCCTGTGAAAGGGTTGTTAGACTCCCAAAGGGGTCGTGACCCACAGGTTGAGAATTGCTGTTCTAAGTGAACATATGAAGAGGAACCAGACCTTAAACCATTGCCATCCTACATCCCAAGCTTGCTTTCTCTTCACACTCCATCTCAATTCACCACATTGCCTCTCCTGCTAGTTAGGACCTAAACAATACACCAGAATATTGTACAAGAATGGATTTTAACAAATGCTACAGCTGCCAAAGTCTGTGTCCCACTTTGCTTCAACCATTAAAATATGTACTAATTCAGTTACACTCCTAGAAGTATACACGTTCTCACACTGAGTTCAGAATGTCCAAGGCTTAAACCTGAATTGGCTTCAAAGGATTACTAAAGAGAGACAATACGTATTCATTCTTGCTTACAAGATAAAATAGCCAGGAGTGGATGAACGATATCCATAAATCATCTCAGGAAGCTAATATGAATCAACATATTTCTAAAGCTACCCCCTCCCCCATCATGCTCTCAACAACTTGCATGGCTGAATCCCTAACTGAAAAGACTTGGATTTCATTTTCCCTTATTTACCCAATGTGACCTCCTGCTAACAAATAAAATAAAACACAATTAAAAAAAAACAAAAACAAGGAGTTGTAGAGAAAAAAAGAGAGGGTAGTCAAGGTCCAGGCTTGTCATCAATTTTTTATCCTGGCCTAATAACCATGGGTTCAAACTCATCTAAGGTTATTTGCTCTTTGCTCCTTGTTCTCCAAAGGGAAAATTTAATTTGTGAAGTTCAATAGTTCTGTTGAGCATATCTTTCTGTGAGTCTGATTGATAAATATAATATAACTTGACTAACCAAGGCATTGTGTGTGTGAATGTTCCTTAAAACAACAAAATTATATTTAGTACCATATAAAGAAAAATTATATTAATGAATGAAAAAAAAAATAAGAACCAACTATATTTCAAGCACTATGCTAAGTATGAGAGCTAAAAATCCAATAGTAAGATAATTCCTGTTCTCAAGGAGTTTACACTTTACTGGGCAAAGACAACATGTACAGAGTAGTTGTGATTTTGGCCTTTTTGTGAAGTCCCAGAGATAATGAGTGGAGTCACTGATTAATTGATTGTCACACATTTTCCATTAGCAATGACATGGAATATTTGTTATGTTTATTTATTATATGTGAAAGAGTGAATCTATTGAATTAAAACAATTACTGTAATATCAATTAAGGTAACTAAAAACTTATTCTGCCTCTATATCTTTATCCCCATGAGAAGACCTGCCCTGAATCAATCACCAAATCAAAAGAATTAAACTAAAAGCAAAGATGCTTAACTGATTTGGAAAGAGTTAAAGCCATTGGTTGAAAGGGGATTACACTATATAGGAAGTGTATCAGGATTGGTTAAAGAGTCAGGCACACTTTGTAAAACTTGCATAAAAACAGCAAGCTAATTCTGAATCTGGCATTCCAATAGCAGGGTTACTTTATAGTGGGCTATGTGTAGCCAAGCCCCTGAGAGGGAATTACTTACGGGAAAGATTTCCCCATACTGTTCTTCCCTTCCCTTAATCAGTTAATATTCATGTGAGCTTTGAAAATTTGGAAAATGTGGACTTTCCATCAATATCCTAGCTTTGTCCCTGGATCAGCAGTTGCTAATGATGGCATCATTATTGCGAGTTTGTGGCAAACTAGACATATTAAGGAAAGGCAAATTCAGGACTCTATAAGGAGTCTGAAAGCTAAATTACCCCATACCCAAGGGAAACTCCTACCTCATGAAGAGGAGGAAAGAACTTCCAAAAACAAATACTTACATTACTCATTTGGTACATGTGCTTTCTAACTGGAGCGCATTCTCCCATGGGTTCATCATGTATTCATGAAAAAGTATGCACCAAATTTTGAGGGATGCTTTATAGTAGTTGTCTTTAGTGCACTACCTTACTAAATATCCTTTTCCAAAAGCTAATTAAATGTGACTGGATAATTATTATTCCTTATAAGACTGTGGGGGGAGGGGCGGTTCCAGGTGAAGCTTGTGAGCGATAGCATTGCAAAGACACTTGTGAAACCCCTTAGTGTTAACCCATTTGCCCCCTAATGTAGGGAATGACTAACCTGCCAATGGATGAGGGGGAATTAGGGGGCGTAGTGGGGGTTACAATATAGCCTAGGAACAAGTGCTATTCATGAAATCCACGGAATAAAATTCAAGAAAGTTGAGTAGTTCTGAACATAAATACTGGGGGAAGGAGCACTATGATTTTTGTTTTAAAATTTTTATAAAAACCAAATTTACCAAATGGAAGAGATAGAGTCATATACTGAATAAAAGAGATGACCTTATAGTCAGAATGATCTGAATTCAAGTCTGACCTCTGACACGTAAAGGTTGAGTAGCCTTGGACAAGTCATAATAACTCAGTGACACTGGCAAGTCTCGAAGATTATAAATCCCAGAATATGTGCTAGTCAACATGAGTAGAGATAACTTTATTTTTAATTTCTTTGTTTAAAAAATAGAAATAGTTTTTAAAGTTAAATATATACATATATCAGATAATAGATTTTTTTAACAGGAAAGGACATTAGAGGATTTTTGAGTATAATTTTCTCATTTTCCAGATAAGGAAGATAAGATTGGGAGGGGTTAGTGACTTGTCAAATGTACCACAATCAGTCAGTTTTTGAGGTGGAATTTGAACTCAGGTTTTACTGATTTACTGAGGCCAGTGCTCCACTCATTATGCCAGCTAGTTACTTCCACAAATTATATCATACTATTTATTGTAACAGCATTTCCCATCTTTACATTCACTAAGGTCACCAAGCCCACTGCCAGAATCTTTTGAATAAAACTCCTACAGAGTAGAGTGAGCCAGTCAGCCAGTAATAGCATCCAAGAAGGCTTACTGGGTAGAGCCTGAGGTCATATGGCTCTATGAAGCCAGAGTTAACCCAATATATAGCCTCAGCAGTGTACCTAAATGGATACAGCTAATAATGACATCTAAGGTAAAATAATCCACTCTCCCCAATGTGAAAGAAAAAAAAAATAAAGATGCCAGGTATATTGGAAGGATAGGTTGGAGAAAAGCCTGCCAAATTAGCACAGGGACATAATATAGTTTGTAGAAGGGACAAAGGATGCTCTCATCAATAGTCTTGACTATGGAATCTATTCCAGTTGGCTTCATAGACTATTGACATAAGGAACTAAAAGGCAAAAGACCCTGAATATAGAGCAACAAACAGAGCTTAGATGTTAAATTGGCTGCCACAGGTAGTGGGGCTGCCAGGAAGGGTCAGTTTATGTCAGGCAATATTGCTATCCCCATAAATCAAGAAAATGGGCACAAACACATCACATGTGGGATTTACAAGCATGATTATATTCAATAAATTTATCTATACAAAATATGGCAAACTTCCAGAAACCTATCAGTCCAACCAATTAAAATATATTTCAAAGCAGAGTTTAGACAAGGGCTACAATAATGCTAATGGAAAAAATAACAAAACACTGAACTTTCTATAATTATGATGATGTGTCAGGATCAAAGAAAAATGAAAATATATACTGTTCTTTGCAGAGATAGGGGAGGATGGGTGTGGAATACTGAATATATGTACGACTGAATGGATGGGTCAGGTTGGTTGAGATTGCTCCTTTTTTCCTTCCTTCCTTCCTTCTTTCCTTCCTTCCTTCCTTCCTTCCTTCCTTCCTTCCTTCCTTCCTTCCTTCCTTTCTTCCTTCTTTCCTTTCTTCCTTCCTTCCTTTCTTCCTTCCTTCCTTCCTTTTTTTTCTCTGAATACAGAAAAGGAAAGGAAAATGTTTGGAAATGAAGTGCATGTAGAAAGACAGGGGAAATGAGTGTGTGGGTACATACATACACACATACACAAGATAGATGGATAGATGATAAATAGGAAATAATTAACAGAAGGAAGTTACCAGAAGCAAGATGAAATTGAAAAGGCCTCCTATTGAAGACTGGGTTTTAATTGGGATTTAAAATAAGCCAGGAAAATCTGTAAGCAGGGAAACCATCCCAACCCATAGGTGGGATTATAAACTCCATGAAGGAAGAGATTATTTTTATTTTTTTCCCTTTGTGTTCCCATTTTAGCCCATCATCTGATATGTTGGGTCCTCAATATGAATTGAATTGAATTGAAATTAATTGAGTCCTATTTAGGACTGTCTCCATCTGTTGAGTTTTTTTAAAAAGATATAGCTCTGAACTTGTTCACATGAGTGTGATTATGAAAAAAAAATGCTTTTTTTTTCCTGAAAAGTTACACTAAGTAATAGATGGGAACTGGTTTCCAGAAATCTCATTGGAAATTGTGTATAATGTTTATTTACTAATATGATCACGATGGAACATGTTAAAGATGTCTTTTACAATAACATTGTTCACCCAAATACAATTATTAATAGTCTCTCATATAATGTTTTTCCTCATTCAATAACTTCTCCTAGTTCATAGTTTCTCTCTCTCTCTCTCTCTCTCTCCCCTCTCTCCTCTCCTCTCTCTTAATTATTTTGTATTTCTCTGTTTATAGATTGTGCTTCTTTCTCTCTATAAAGGATCACAGATTTAGAATTATGAAGAATCATCTAGAGGGCATTGTATCCAACTATCCAACTCCCCCATTTTCCAAAGAAAGGAACTGAAGTACAAAGAGGTCAAATTACTTCCACAAAGTCCCATAGCTAGAAAATGTCTGGAACAGATTCAGAGTTGTCCTTTGACTCACTGAGCTCCTAGGCTGACTCTTTGACATGTGCTATTTCAGTTCATTTGACTGTTCCTGGCACAGAGTAGGTGCATAGTAGGTTTGTTGTTTTGTAGTCTGACAATTGAAGTACTGATTTTTGAAGAGATTTATTTTATTCCCCTCTGCTCCTGTGTGGACAACTGCTAAGAAAATCCAGAATGGCCTCTATTTCTAAAAGGGATTTACTTTCAAAAACAAAAGACCATTGGTTGATATTTCCTCAGCTTCCCAAAGCTCTAATGCCTTCTTTTCAGATTTCCACATCTTTGCTACAAATTCTAACTTGGAGAAGCACTCAATAACAGTGGTAATATGACTGAAAAAGTAAATATATTTTCTTCATACCTCATCTGTGACTCTTTATTGCCTATGATGGTATCATGCCATCTTGTAATTGATTTTAGAATTGTTTTGTTTCACAGACACCCTCTCCCCCCACCCCGTACAGAAGAGGTTGATTGCAAAGTAGGGATGCTTGGAATAGAGCCCATCTCCATCAAAACAATGATTCTCACACCACCCACCCTTTCATACAGGCACATTTCTATGAACTAATCATGCCTTTTGAGCTCTCATAGCTATCCCAGCTGTGAAAATGAGGTTCACTCAGAGGATCCATGTTTTACAAGGTTTGAAGGGCAAGATGGGGGAATGAAGAGAGATCCATCAGTGGAATCAGAAAGACCTAGGTCCAGGTCTTATCACTGCCACACTCTAACTCAGTGTATCTCAACCTTCCTAACGCTTCTACCCTTTAATACTTGTATGTGGATGTATCTGCATATGGGCAGACTCACCTGGAGACAGATAGAGGAGCAGTATCTCGGTTCCTAAGACCATCGGAAACTTGTGTTTTCCTATGGTCTTAGGCGACCCCTGTGAAAGGGTTGTTTGATGCACAGGTTGAGAACTACTGCAACTGTATGGTCCTGGGAAAGACAGGACTTCTTAATGCCCCAGGAAACTCTCTAAGTTGCAATGAATTACTAATAGGATCAGAAGTCTCCATGTAAGCAATTTGCCATATCGTTAATTCAGTTCCATATAAAAACAAACCAAAAAATAAAAGAAAACGTATGTATAATGTATAGAACTTGTGAATGAATCCTCAGGTCCAGTCTCCTCTCAGAACTCGAATCATAAGATCATAGCTGGTGGTAGAATTTTGTAGAATAGTAGAGCATCAAATCAAACACTATCTTAAAACACACTGAAATTTTTAGTGACCTATAAAATGGTGGCTATTATTTTTATCTGTAGCAGTAGTAGTAGTAGCAGCAGCAGTAGCAGCAGCAGCAGCAGTAGCAGTAGTAGTAGTAGTAGTAGTAGTAGTAGTAATAGCAGCAGCAGCAGGAGGAGTAGCAGCAGCAGCAGATTATCATGATGATAAGGGGGAAGGAATGAAATAACCAATTATATACTGCCTATTACATGCAAGGTTTTAGGTGATATGATCCTCACAAAAATCCTGGCAAGTAAGATGGTGTTATTATCCACATTTTACACTTGAGGAAACCAAGTAAAAAAAAAAGATAAGAAAAAAAACTAAGAGGTTTTTTCAGAGTCACACAGTTAGTAAGCATCTGAGCATAGATTTGAACTCAGATCTTCCCAACTTCAGATCTAGTATTGTGCTACCTAGTTCTTGCAATGATGGCAGAGTGCTGTTCTTGGAGTATAAAAGAATAGAGTTCAAATCCTGTCTCTTACACTTAGTTCCTCATGACTCTGGGCCAGCCACTAAACCTAACACATTTTATTTTATTTTTTTCTTATCATCTTGCTCAGGCACTTTGCTGTGTGCTTCTCCAAGAAGGGCATTAATAAAAGTGGTTGTGAGTCAATGGAGCACACCATATATAACGCCTAGGAAGCACATGAAAGTTGTTTGCTGTTGAGTTGGTTCTTGTATGTAAACTTGCTCACAGTCCTTGATGTTCCTGAGTTTTGCTTTCCTCCTTAGATAAATGGCATAGTCCAACCTCTGCCACATGGGTCACAGATGGGACTGGATGATCAGTGACTAGGTTATTTTAATCAAGAAACATTTTAAAGTAAACTAGTCTGTGCCCAGTACTATTCTAAAAGTTATAATGGGTTTTTGATAGATAGATAGATAGATAGATAGATAGATAGATAGATAGATAGATAGATGGAGAGATAGGTAGATATCTATAGCTATATGTCTATATCTATATCTATACAAATATATAAAGCATCATCCCTTCTTCTCAAGAATTTTATTTCTAATTGACATAGGAGATCACACTTACATAAGAGTTTGAGAAACCATCTTGGGTTGAGTTCCAAAGATTACAAATACATCTATGTGCATCATTTACTCAATTAAAAAAAAAATCAAGCACCTACTATGTTCCAGGTATTGTTCAGGGAATATGAGATAGGATGATAGGGGGAAACTATCCCTGCCTGCCATGAACTCACAATCTACTGGAGGAGACAATGTGTTCATTTATATCTATATGGATTATATATACAATGAATGAAAGACAAGTTTGGGAGTGAAGGTACCATCATCTTGGAAAAGGAGGGAAAATCCAGAAAAGTTTCATGTAAAAAACACTACTTAAGGTGAGTTGCAGAGATTCTGAGAAGGGGAAGGAAGGAGATAGCATAATCTAAGCATAAGGAAGAGCCTGTGCAAAGACATGGAGATAGGCAATGGAGTCTCATGTATTTAGATTGTCAAGTAGGCCAGTATAACTGGGTTGGAGAGGGAATGGAAGGGAGTATTGTATAATTAGATTGGAAAGGTTGAAAGAGGCCAAGTTGTGAAGGGCTTTAAACGTTGGACTTTAAAATGTACTTCATATTTGGTCTTAGAGGTAATTGGGAGTCACAGGAGTTTATCAAGTAGGTGAGTGACATGGTCTCAGATCTGCAATTTAGGAAAATTGCTTTGACAGCTGCTTAGAGAGTAGAATAGGGAGGATAGTGGGAAGAGACTTGTGGCCAAGAGATAAAGGAGAAGACCATTAAAATAGATAAGGTGAGATATGACGTGATCCTGAACTGGGCTGGTAGGTTCTTTGAGTGGAGAAAAGAGAATTAAAAGAGAGAGAATTAGTGAGCTATAAGTGACAAGAATTGGAAAGAATGCTGAGTATAATCTGAATCCAAATTTCTACTAGAGGTCAAAAATTCCAACAATTCAAATGGACATTGTCTCAACAAGAAGGAACTATGTGGTATGTGGTAGACTTGAATTCAGGAAGAACTGGACTTGAAGAACTGGATTCACCATCTGCTTGTGATACTTATTACTTGTTTGAGCTTGGCAACTCATTTAACAACTCTCTAAGTCTTACTTTTATAGGATCATAGCTTTAGAGTTGAAAGAGTCCTTAGAAGTCAGAGGTTAGGCTGGCTATTTTACAATGAAGAAACTAAAGTAAAAATAGCTTGTGATTTTTTCAGGTTAGCTGAGACAGGATTCAAACCAAGGTCTTTTAAACTCCAAGTCCAGAACTCTAAAAATAATTTTCATGAGATTACAGATATAGAGGTGGAGGAGTCTGAGAGATCCCACCCTCCCATTTTATAAATGAGGAAATTGAGACCCAAATAAATTAAGTAACTGTCCAAAGGTCAAAAATGGTAGTGAGTACCAGAGTAAATACTCAAATTCAAGTCCTTATGCTTCAGAATCTTAGCTCTTCACACTCTCCCCCAGCCTCCCTTCCCCAATAATACCTACAGTGCCTACCTCACTAGGTTGTGGAGTAGTTAACATGAGGTTATGTATATGGAGCTCTTGGCAAGTTGTAAAGTGTTATATAATGACCATATCTGATAATTATCAATTAGCCAGATAATCTAGGATAGGTTCATTCTACATAAATTAGGCATCATAAATAGTTAAGTAATTATCAGACTTTTAGCCTTCTAAATAGTGGTGAACTTTCTGGATGGGTCTGTATACGCAGCAAGAAAAAATGCGAATGGCAATTGCTACCATACTCTATTTGGAGAGTAAACCTTCAAGTTGTAGCGAGAAATATTTTTGTTTTGTTTATTGTTGTCCTTTGTTCTTGAAGAGGACCAAAATGACATCATGATGTTGGAATTAAGGTTAAGTGTGTCTGACTATAACTGATCAGATCAAATCAAGTTTGAAAGGATCTACCACAGGTGGGGCACAAATGGTCCATGTGAACATTTGGAGTGGAGATGTCAACAGAGAAATATAGTGAAATTCAAGAAGGGATCTTAGAAGCCTAACTTTCTCTTTAACAGGTGAGGAATAACATCTAGATAAGGGGAAAGAATTGATCAAGATCACACAGATAGAAAGTAGCAAAGCAGGGATTTGAACACAGGACCTCTGATTCCAAATAATTCATTCTTCCTCAAGAAGTTATGTGACATTCAGTTTCTTCAGAGTACAGTGGTAGAACTGGAAGGGCCCAAAGTGATAGATCATTCAAATCAATGATTTGACAGTTAAGGAAATTAATTCATAGAGATGTTAAAAAGCCTTGACCAAAGTGACATAGGTCATTAGGTGTAATAGTAATTAATTTAGCAGATATTTAGCCCTTAGTAACTTAAGGCTAACTACCTCTTGAAAGAAATGGAAGGTGTGACCTCTGTCTCCTGTTACTGACAAAACAGAAAGGGGTTGGCTGAGACAGGAAGCCAATGTGTGTGTGTGTGTGTGTATACAAATAGAGTTCCAAAGACAGAGAGACAGAATCAAGAGTTTTTACTCCTGGTGGAGGAAGCAGAATTGTTCCAGCATCTGGGAGCTAGGCTGCTACTGGATTGAGAACTGAGTTGGAGTTTTCTATGAGAACAGCTACTTCCTGGAAGGCTGAGATTTCTTCTGGGTCCTAGGGCCAGTTGAACTGCTGGAGGACTGAAGAAGCATTGACTGGGATGAGGCTTTGTTTGTTTGTGCCTTGGTTTATCCTTGAGTTCCCAGCAACAGAAGTGGTGAAAGTTGTGAGATGTGCTAGACCCTGTGAACTTCAGTGTGTACCAGGAACTGCCCAGAGGACTGGACAAGGTCCTGGGAGCTGTCTGTTTCTGCATTCTGGTGACTGTTTGGTGGATTCAGGTAGGAGCTGGGACCATGGAAGGGAATCCAGGGAATCTGAGAGACTACCCCAATTCAAGATGAAGAAAAGGACTCTCTTTGGATATGGAGCATGTGATGAAATTGAAGTTTACTAGACACCAAGAGGTGGAGGGTTTGTATAATTTTCTGATAGTATTTAGTGATTAATGATAATTAGTGACTGATTGCTAGATAAGTGACTGATTAAGTTAATCCATAATTGCCTCATGAATGGAAGATTGATTATTGTATTGTGGAATGACTGAATGTTTAAGTAAGGAAGGTTTCCCCCTTAGGGAAACCAGATGATTATTCTTATGTTCTTTGTTCTAAATACTGTGGCAACTGTAGTGAAATCTATGTGGCCATTCTAATGTTAAGCTGTTGTGAACACTATATTATGATTTTCTGTGATAAGATGTAATGTTGTGAATATTATATTGTGATTTTTTTTGTGAATGTTTGCCTTGATTTATAATGGAATAAATGGAGTGTTCACTATACTGTGTAATAAGAACCTTAAAACCTGTTCACAGCAGCATTCTTTTGAGAAGCTGCTTGCTCATGGCTTCACATTAGGGCATAGTCAAGATTAGATTTCCTGACTCTGAAACTGTCCCTGTGCCCACCACCCCATTTCCACTTCAGTGCTTGCTAAAATTAGATGTAACATTTTAAGATTATGCCTGTTAGGACTCACATAAAATTATATCTGTTTTAAGCTAGATATGCAAAGGTTCAAAGATCCAAACCCTCATAATTTGGTGCACTATTTAGAACTTCTCAGAACCAACTGGTGTCAATATACTTTGATAGGCAATTAGTGGGGCAAAAGTCATGAAATTAGTGACTTCTGAAAAGCAAGACAAAAGATGAACAAGCCATTAGAAGGTACTTGTGAGACAAGCAGATCTTGAGAGCTTTATGTAAATGACTTAAAAGCAGAGAAGCACAACTAAATGATTTTCCTCTGTGGTAGGGATGGACTACTTAGGCTTGGCTAAGGGCTCTAGTGATTTGGAGTGGTCCTTAATGGGCCTTGAAAAATGGGAAGAAACCATCCCCCATCTTCATATGTTGAGGCACTTTTGCATATAGGTTGTAACAAGTCAAATGTTGATGAGAACAAATATGTGAGACCCTTATTTCTGCATGCCTGAATATTTTCAGTGGGTCATTAGTCCCTGCTTCCAGTCTGTACCCCAGTCAGTAGGGAATAATATGTGATTTTTTTTTCCCCCTCAGTTTGCAGGAATTACAAACATAAAACTTTAGTTATTCATAACATATTTATAACTTACAAAGTTTCCTGAGGCTCAAATAAGTCAAATGATGTACTCAGAGCTTCAGAGCAAGTTAGCACCAAAGGCAATGTTTCTTACTACAAGCCCAAAATTCTATCCACTAGGTCTGAGTACCACCCAAATAATGTTCCTAAAATGATAACTGTTAGAAAACAGGGAAGCAATGCTATACATTAGATTGGAATTGTACCTGGGTTCAACCTTTGAATCCCCCAGTTATCACAGATTAAGTCTAAAAGGTCCTTCAAGGGAATCTAATCTAGGTCAACCTTTCACTCTTCAACAGAGGCCCAGAGAGTCTAAGTTATGGCTACACAAATACAAAATGGCAGATCCAGGATTTGAACCCTGATTCTCTGACTAAAAATCCAATGTTCATTCCAGTTTTACCAGTTACTTTGAGAAAGTGGCACCACTTCTATAAGCATTAGTATCCTTATCTGAAAAAAAATGGAGACAATGATACCTGCAGGAAAGCTGTTCTACTTTATAAGCATTCATAACCTACAAAAACAAACAAACAAACAAAAAAAACAAAAGAACACATCAAAGATGAAGAGAGGACCAAAAAAGGCCTACAGATGTCCATCTCCCCACTAGTTATATAGTTTCTATAGTGTCTATTAATCATCCAATGAATAATAATTTATTAAAGGTTCATCATGTGCAAGGTATGGTGCCTGATGTTAAATATGAATGCCATCTATAATTTGTGACATTTATGAAATATAATGTGTTTTAAGTCTCTAGTACACTCTAGGAGTGGCTAGTTGGTGGGGGTTGCCTTAGAATAGATGGAAAACAAAATTACAAATGGTAATTTCAGATGGAATTGTCAAGACTTGGGTGAATAAATAATTTCAGTATAGACTACTTCTCTCCCATATAAAAGATCAGAGGTTCATAGAAGTTGAACTAGAAGGGAACTCAGAGTTCAACTAGTCTAACCACCATATTTTACAGTTGAAGAAACTGAGGTCAAGAGACATTAAGACTTTCCCAAGGACATAGAACTAATAAATGTCTGAGGTAGAATTTTCACTCAGTCAACTGATGAATCAACAAGTATTTATTACAGATATATTACATGCCAGCTAGTGGGCAGAGAAAAATGAAATTCACAAACTTCTATAAGTTCTTGCTTCTTAATAGTTGAAAGGAACCTTTCTCTGGAATCAAAGAACATGGATTCAACTCCTGCCTCTGATGCTTATTACCTGGGGAACATTGGAAAATTCATCTCAAATTCCTGTACCTCTATTTCCTTATAGCTACACTGAGAGAGTTGACCTAGGTGTCTCCTGAGGTCTTCCTTCCCAGCTCCAGCTCTAGCATCCTAAGGTCTCTGTCTCTGTCTCTCTCTCTGTCCCTGTCTGTCTTTCTCTCTGTCTCTGTCTCTGCCTCTGTTTCTGTCTCTGTGTATCTGTGTCTCTCTATCTCTGTCTCTGCTTCTTTCTCTGTCTCTCTGTCTCTCTCTGTTTCTGTCTTTGGCTCTGTATCTCTGTGTCTCTCTATCTCTGTCTCTGTCTGTCTCTCTGTCTCTGTCTCTGTCTCTCTTTCTCTGTCTCTCTGTCTCCCTCTCTCTGTCTCTCTGTCTCTGTCTGTTTGTCTGTCTCACTGTCTCTCTCTGCCTGTCTCTGTTTCTTTCTCTCTGTCTCTCTGTCTCTGTCTCTTTCTCTCTCTGTGTGTCTCTATCTGTCTCTGTGCGTGTGTGTGTCTCTCTCTGTCTCTGTCATATACACAGACACATCCTTTTCAAACACCTCATTATTTTTTAAAGTGGCAGTTTTCAACCTGTGGGTTATGTTCAATTTAAATACATCCTGCATATCAGATATTTACATTATGATTCATAACAGTAGCAAAATTAAAGTTATTAAGTAGCAACAAAAATAATTTTATGGTTAGGGGTCACCACAACATGAAGAACCGTATTAAAGGGTCACAGCATTAGGAAGGTTGAGAACCACTGGCTTAG
Organism: Pseudochirops corinnae; assembly: GCA_028646515.1. NCBI lineage: Eukaryota > Metazoa > Chordata > Mammalia > Diprotodontia > Pseudocheiridae > Pseudochirops > Pseudochirops corinnae. Next base: position 22,829,117 of record CM053585.1, on the reverse strand, counting down.
AGGCAACACTGAAGGCAGTTGGCAGAGCACAAACTCTGGAAAATCTTATGAAACTAAAAATTCTCTGGATATGGGTCAGAGATGGCCTATAGGTTTACTGTATGAAAAAGAACCTAGGTATGATATTTGGTTAGGGAAAAAAAGTTGTTGTTTTTTTCAGTCACAGACAATTTAGAAGAGTTTCTAATATAGAGGAATTTCTGTTCTCATCAGTGGAAGGAGGACTCATTCCACTAAAATTCTAGGTCCTTGAAATATAAAAACTTAAAATATCTCCCTTTCAAACCTTCTTTTCCTATGTCAGAGATATCATTTGATGCCTGGATGCCCGGAGGACTTCCGAGGTTTCCATTACCTCAACTATTCACTTCTAAGTCCATAGCGTAACCAGATTACTTTCCCAAAGCACTGGGACATAATGTGGTAGAATTCAAAGGGCTATGGAATTGGAGTCTGGAAACATGTTGCATTTGACAAATTGTTCACTTTTTCTGAATCTTAATTTCTTACCGTATAAATGGGAACTTCTCAAGGCTACTAAAAGGAAAGCCTTTTGTTATGTGCTAAAAACCTGTGGACAACTTTTAAGCTCCAAAACCTCCAATATCTCCCTGTTGTTTAAAGAAGAAAATCACACTTACATAGCCTGATATTATAGTCCCTCAAAGATCTAAAAATTAGATTTCCTGACTCATTTTCAAACACACAGCTTTCTGAAAGCTTCACTTTAGCTATATTAGTTTGTTCAATCCTTCTCACAGACATCACCTTCTTCACCTCCTCATTCTGCCACATAGCATTCCAATTCTTAGATTTGTCCTAAATTATGTCATCATAGGCCTTGAGCTAGAAGGAAACTCATGGGTTATCCAATTCATTTGAGTAAATGGAGGCCCATTAAATCAAAATGCATTTTTTAAAGAGGTGATAAACACCATATTAATTTCATGAGAAAGAATGATAAAATGCAGGTCTTGACCTCAAGAAACAAGTATTCTAATAAAGAAAAAAATCTATATGGATATTTACAAACATATATGAGCATATACAAAATAATACAGTCATGGGGGTTATACTAGAAGATTGTGGGTATATGGATAGGACAGACTTTAGATGAAATTTGTTCTGGTTCTTTCTTGGAGCAAACAAGGGACTCCAACAGTTGGAGGCTGAGAGAGAAGGGACATTTGGAACTGTGATGCAGTCCTTACAAAAGCACAGGGATGAAAGATGGACTACTCTATATGAGGAATTGTTAGGAGGCAACTCAAGGTGTACTATAAAGAGGAATAGTGTGGAATAAGGTAGAAATATTCTCTCAGCACAGACATTCCCCCTAAGGGCTTTACATTCAAAAGAGAGGTTCTTATACTTTATGCTTTAGGTTACAAGGACCTTGGAGTTTATTGAGTGTCTGGTGGGGGAGTAGAAGGGGTGGGCAGGAGAGCATGTCATGTTCACACCTATACTTTGCCAGATAAGAGGAGGTTGGAATATAGTAGGAATGAGAACTTCATAGTGAGAAACTGATTAGATTATCATGATTGTCTGGGTAATTAGGAATGGACCTAAAGTGATAGTAGTATGAATAGAAGACAAATAAGAAAAAAGAGATGTGGAGGTAGAAAAAGGGGAGAAAATGACACACCCCAAATTATAATTAACACGGGACCTCTGACTCCAGATACAACCCAACTGCTCTATAAAGCCTTTCCTCTCCACCTCAGCTTGAAGTAAGCTCCCCTTTCTCTAAATTCTTCTAGTTATTATTATCTATATAATACTTTCAAATCAAATGTGGCATTTTTTGAAAGTTGCCTTGAATTTTTTGAAGTCCTAAAGTATTATTTCACATGATATGCAAGTATGACTTGGATCCTCTTATGGTACGAGTTCCATGAGAACAATGACTTAGTCATACTTTAAGGTAACTCTCTTACACAGTGTATATGGAGTATATCACTTTCAAAACTTGAAGGAGCTTAGTAATCATAGGTGATTTTCAATGATTCAGCTAACCACCCTCTATACTTTATTCTGCAAATGATCTTGTAGATTTCTTTGGCTAAAAATAAATGGATAAAGAAATAAAGAAATCTACATATGTTGACCAGATCTCTGCTGATACTTCTTTCTGATTTTTAGGAGAATAGTCTTTGACCCTAGTCTTAAATCAGTCTTCTCCAAGCTGCAAGGCAATTCATTCAAAGTTAATTCAATCCAAGATAATCCTATCCAACTCAACTAAATCTATGTCAATCCAAGTCCATACACCCTAATTCAAGCCAAGAAGTATTCATCAAGTGAGTACTGAGAAAGGCACTATACCAGGTATTGGGGATACAAATTAGTACCCAAATCTGTCACTTTTTATATTTAAAGTCTTTTTTTTTTTAAGCATGGTAGAATCTTTCAAGATCAGGTATTCCAGGAGAATAGCTATGAATTTTCCTATAGCATATTCTTCATGGACACTAGCTTGTCTTGAACCACATCAATCAATCAACCAAAAAAAAAAAAAACATTTAAAAATTATCTCTGCTTGCTTGATACTTAACAACAGTGCCTATGTGCCAGGCACTATATTAGGCACTGAGGACACTGAGACCAAAATGAATCAGCTCCTACCTACAAGGAGCTTACAAACTGTTCAGGAAAGACAATATATATGAATGTGTGTAGAAACAAAATAAATACAAGGGGATAGGGAAGGGTAAGTGTCTAGTAGTGGTGTGAAGGAGAGAGTCAGTAGTGCGTTAGAAGGACTCTGCCCTGTGCAAGGTAACTGGGAAATAATAAAGAACCTAGTAAAAAAAAAATAGGAATGGGATGGTTGTAATCAGAGTCATGTCACTGTCCAACAGCCCCCTGTTCCTAACAGAAATGTACCTCTTTCATTCCCTGTCTTTCTTTTCAAAGTTCCCTATCCCTGTGCTTCTCTCCAAAAGAAACCTGGGATATTTTCCATCTCTCAGGAAGACACTTAAGCCTTGATTCAGTGAAGTACCAGGCAAAGTTGGCCCTCTTTAAGAGAATAAAATTGTGGCATTTATGTTGGGATTTTCTCAGTGACCCTCCCTTCCCCCTCACCATTCCTGTAGCTGTTGGTTTTCTGTAGAGAGGACCCAAAGAGATACTAGCAACTGTAACATAAAGTATGATTTTACCATTTATTGGAGGGATTCATTTTAAATCAAGAAACATTTATTAAACATCTATATATAACACTTTGGGAATTTTGTCCGTGTGAGAGAGTGTGTGTGTGACAGTGGAGTTTGAACATATGATAACATCTTTGTGGGAAAATTCTAGGAAGGAAACTCCCATCAGTAATGGAATCAGCCACTTATTTGTAACTTGATGTTTTAGATTTCCCTCCAACAAAGAAGTTAAGTGATTTGCTCAGGGTCCCAGAGCCAGAATTTGTCAAAGGACTTGAACATGAAGTCTTCATGATCTGAGGATATCCTTCTATCCTCCACTACACCACAGTGCTTCTCAGGCTCTGGGAATAAAAAGACAAGAGAGAAATAGTACCTGCCTTCAAGAATCTGACCTTGACAGACTTGATACTTGTTGGTTAGTTATTCAGTTGCATTCAACTTGTTACCTATTTTTGGGTTTTCTTGGCAAAGATACTGGAACAGTTTATTACCTCCTTCTCAAGTTCATTTTACAGATCAGTAAGTATTGTTAAGTGACTTGACCAGGGTCACAGAGTTAGTAAGTGTCTGAAGCCAGACTCAGGTCTTCCTGAGTTTAAGGCCTATACTCTATCCACTGCATCACCTAACTGCTCTCTACTTAATACAAAAAGAGATTAAGATGAAATGATAGCATGAAAGGCTATGATTTTGGTGTTTTATAGAAGGGGACTACTACTAGAAGTAGTGTGCATGAAGCACAGAAATATAAAGTCAAGGAGCAGCTAGGTGGTGCAATGAATAGAGCACCAGCCCTGGAGTCAGGAGGATCTGAGTTCAAATGCGGCCTAAGACACTTCACATACATACTAGCCGTGTATATACATATATATATATAAAATGATTTTCTCATTCCCTATTTGACTTTATATATATATATATATAGACTTTATATATATATAGACTTTATATATATATATATATATATATATAGACTTTATATATATATATGTATATATAAAGTCAAATAGGGAATGATAAAATCATAGAACTAGCAGGATCCTTAGAGGTCATCTTATCTAGGACCCTTATTTTGTATGTAACTGCACTTCAGCCAAATCCTGAGGTCTGTGTGTATATGTATGTGTGTGTTTCTTCCTTCCTTCCTTCCTTTCTTCCTTCCTTCCTGTTATGGGAATCTAAAGATCTTCCCTGCCCCTAGGCCCTTTGCTAAAGTGGCTACGTGACTCTGAGGACCCTTGGATATTTGAAAGTATACTCTGTTCCCTAATAGGCTCAATGTGGTCACGTGGAGCCTGTGGCACCAGGCTTGTTTTCCAGGAATGCCCGTGCCTTGTAGCTTTGTGATTGGGCAGTGGGTCTAGAGGGCTGTAACATTCTCTAAGCCAGGAGAAGGCTATATATACGCCCTGATGTGAGGTTTTGGTTTGGGGCTCACTTTGAGAAGAGTTCTGTGATGTGGCCAGAAGAGACTCTGGGCAGCCGCTGAGTGCCCCGGCTTTGAAAAACCCAGATGTTGGTGCTTCCCTCTCTGGTAACTGACTAGGTAACTGATGTAATGATCAGACTCTGGAAGCCTCTGCTGATTTGTTTTTCTGTTTGCTTGTAACTTCTGTTTGTATTCTCTGAAGTTCA